>JAKZLQ010000066.1:0-190305 GCA_023309525.1 Arxiozyma bovina | reverse complement strand
TAAAGATCTACGTTCTTTTCTTGATTCAATGATAGATTCCATAATGTCGGATAGTATATGTATTAGCAATATATAAATCTTATAGATATTCGTTACTTTCTTTATCTTATACAAGAGAGATCTAATATACAATTATTATATAATACAAGTAAGATAAAACAAACTTTTCTTTCATAAAGTGTATTTTATATGTTTGTTCATTTTAATTTTATTTTTCATTTTTCTTTCTTGATACGATAGAAGAGTGTGGCTTATAACACATATCACGACAATAATACATAGTTTTGTATATATAATTGTATTATTTAATACAATGAGCGACTACTTATGAAATATGCGGTTCATAAAGTTCCCTTTATAACTTATAGGTTATTGCTCCACATCTTATTAAATCGTAACATGTGAAATATCTGTTTCCCAATATTGTAAACTATATCTATATATTACGTTTATATATTTCTATATATTACTTTGTATCCTTGAAAAGAAACCAACCTATTCAATCAAGCTCTAACATCCTGTTTAGACCCTTTCATTATAACAGACAATACTAGCACTACACAACAACATGAATTATCTTAAGCTATTTGTACACCAAACAAAACAGCTTTACAATATTTAGATCACTTTATGAGTATTATAATGAATAATATAACTCACAATTTTCTTTTAGCTACAAAGTAGTCAATATATAGAAACTAATATACATATAGTTCACTGAATACAAAACTACAAAGTTATTTTGTCAGTATTGGTCTTATGAATAAAATTTTCTAAATGAAAATTTTTACAGTAAGCCTGGTTCGGAAAGGTTCGCAGACCATCCCGCCTGCAAATTGCCTATTTTTTGATCTTTCAACCCGCAGATTTTTGGTTTCCGCGGAATAACTTTCCGACTGTCGGAAACGGAGTGGCGGAACACATTATTCCGCATGGTTTGGGTAACTTTTTTATTATAGGTGTTCGAAAATCTTCTGATATATAATGCTAAAAGGTTAAAATAATATAGGTATAGTCAGTCACAAGAATAACATAATCCCTTTCAATGTATTTCGATATTTAAAAAGATTTAATTATGTCTTATTTGAATGAATTAAGCAATTCCTTTTGAATTGTTTTGAACTCGTCCACTCATTATCATTCATACATATGTTATCTAGTACTTACATAAGTCAATCAATATTATACTTTACCCAGTACTTACTTTTTGTTTTATTAATTACCAAACCCATGAAATATTACCACACTAATTTATCACATCAAAAATGACAATTACTGTTAGAAATTCTTTTTAATCTAATAAATCTTCGGGAATTTTGGTCCTTTGTAAGTTCAAAAATTTCTCATGAAACAGTAAATAACTTTAAAGTAAATATATATATAACTAATGAAAGCAAAATTTAATTTCCTTAATAACAAAAGTAGTTTAGATACATTTGTTAATGAGTTTTACTTTAAAATACTTATACCTTTGGTAATTTGAAAACGTTATTACATTACTACGAGATGTTCTGACATAAAATTGAAGCTGTTATTTGGCGGAATGTTTTTGAATGTAAAAAAAAACATATCTACTATGCAAGAAACAAAAAGATGAAACGAGTATCAAGGAATTAAATATGCAACTTAACATTGCTGAACATTATACTCTTCCTTCAGTTTTGGATTATTTTTTTTATTATTAATGTTACTACGGTCAACAGTGAACGAAACTTCAGCAAACTTAAAAAGGTTTACAATGACTCACGTCAGAGTTTAGATGAAACAACAGTGGCAGCAGAATTGGCAATATTTACTACAATAAAACCAATTAACCTGGAACATTCTATTGATAAGATACAAAATATATCAATAAAACAACTATCAGACAATCCTTTGATGATAAGTGAATATTATAATAAAGGGGACTTGTAGTTACTATTTCTTGTTTTTTTACACCTCTTCATAAGAAGAAGCACCTAGAATGTTACTGTAGTTAGTGGTCATGATTAAACGATAAAGTTATTGGTATATTAATTATAATTACAATTCTTCCATCTTTTTATATAAGGTATAAAAATAAATAAATATAGGTAAATACAATAATATCACTTAATATATTTGGAGAGAAAGAATAATAATTTTTTCTTTACTTTCTTATGTTTCTTCTTTATATATTTGTATTATTGGAACAAATAATCTATTTTAATGTGGTTACGTACAACCTTGTATTTTATCAGATTTAATATTAATAATGCCTATTGATTTATATTCAATCATACTTGTATGTGAGTGTTGTGATATAAAAGTGTATTATAATCTCTCGTGGTAGCTTGTTTGGAAAATTTTCAGTTATGAAAATTTTATATAAAAGAGAAGGTTGGAAAAGCTGTCTTATGTATAGGATCTGTATATACTTTGTCACCTGTAGAGAAGAAAGGTGAGGGGATTTATATCCTCTCCTAGGAACATGATGGTACTTTAGAGTAACTCATTAAGTGATCTAAATACACTATAGACTCCAAATGCGATCTGTATATACTTTGTCACCTGTAGAGAAGAAAGGTGAGGGGATTTATATCCTCTCCTAGGAACATGATGGTACTTTAGAGTAACTCATTAAGTGATCTAAATACACTATAGACTCCAAATGTACATCCTCTGTCTTTGTTTGTTAGTTGTTTATATGTTTAAACGAATCAATTCATTTTGCTTTACTTGTTCTGAAATTAGTTGTGCAATTAATCATATTTCCAGCACCTCGATTATAAATAAACTGCATTATATTTGTCGTGAATATATATAATTAGACCTTACATATTTCCAAAATTTGCAAGTGAAACGACCTGCAGACCTTTCTGAACCAGGCTTAAATGCACTTTTATTACAATATCTTCATATAATAATAAATGTTAAGAGATATATAAATGATTCTGAATCTTATTCTTGTATATTAATAAGTAAATTAACTTTATATATTTAGAATAAAAGAAGTAAAGTGTTTTGATTGAAAGCGTAAAGATTTATATAATGCATTATTTCTTATATAATATCCAAGTTTATAGCTGAAAACACATACCATTTCAAAATGTTAAAGATTGCTGAATTTAGAAGAGATTTAAGATCATTACATATTTGACATTATGGAAACTATCTCTGAATTTTAAAAAGAGTTTAGAGCCGTACAACTCGTTCCTTACAATAACATTATTAAAATTGTTATGTTCGAAATTGTATATACTTGTTTAATGAGCCTAACGAACAAACTTCACAATCTCTGTATATATATTTCTTGATTGATTATTATATAGCTAGATTATAATGAAAATGAAAAGTTGCAGGTGGGTACAGTCTGGAGACTTAACATTATTTTTTTACCATATAGCTATGTTAATAGTACTATATACCATGGAATAGAAAATCTAAATGTACTACAAATAAGTATGTTCCCTAACAATATAGGTAATTGTTTGGTAATGTTTTTCAGTGTTGAACTCCTGTTAGGGTTTTGGTATACAATTAAATAAGAAATCAATAGATTTCAATAATATTTGTCTTCATATATTTGTATATACGCTAAGCTACCTTATGAAAAATAATTGTTATTTCAATAATCAAAACTAGGAATTACAAAATATCACAACATAATATATACATATTACAATTATCTAAGTTATTATTGTTGAACCGAATAAAGAGCTATAAGGAAAGTACTTTATATTGTTTGTGCTAATTGCAAAAATAAAGACATTGATAAAAAAGAAGAAAAAGAAAAATGTATAAAACGGGCTAAGAATGAGATGTTTGTGCCTAAAAATAGGCTTAAGAGTTGAACAAAAATAACTTGTATGTGTTGTACAATAATTTGTATGTTCAATGTTTGCATCATTCTTGTTTGGATTATATTTCAAGTGATAAATAAATTAGAAAAGATGACTGGATATTTAATAATTTGAACTACTAACTAATGTATATCTAAAAGTAACAGCTACTTTGTAGACATAGAAGGATGTGTTAATATCAAATGTTTTTTTATTGAAACACCTAAATAATAAATATCATCATATGTTATATAATATTTTCCATTGTGGAAATCGAAGATGGGTTCTAGAGAAAAGTTTAAACTTTATATTACTATTAGCTACAGTACTATTAAATAATTGTCAACATGTTTCATTCAACTATTTGAATATTATTTCCCCAAAATTATATATTGCCAATAATCTATAATATACGAGAATATTTTGCAAGGAGAATAGAAGATATAATTTATAAGAATAAGGATCTTAAGATAAAAATAGTATCCCTTGATCGATAGTGGAATTAAAAGGAATTTACAGGTGAAAATCTTTGTGTCATAAAAAATTGGGTGTTAATAATGATATTTGACACTATATTACAACTATATTTTTTAAATAAAAGTATTATCAGCGTTCTAACATTATATTATTTTAACATCAGACATTCGTATCTTTAAAACACATATCTTTTAAATTACTTTTAGTGTAGATCATTCTTTGCTTTCCATTACTTGTTTGACTGGTTCTGATTGATTTACATATAATTTGTGTTCTTGAATATATCTAATAACAGAATTGGGCAATAAATATTGTACTGACATTCCACGTCTTATAAAAAGACGAACTTTTGTTGATGAAATATCATTATAGATAAGCTGTTGGATTACTAACACATTTCTTCTATGTTCGTACATAATATCATGAGACAAGAGGAACGAACGAACATCCGAACCGGTACGCTCCACGATTAAACAGCCATAATTACCTAATATATGATGTAAATCTGCATCAGCCCATACATTTGGTTCACCCATAGATTCAATTAAATCACCACCAGCTAATAACATAATTTTAACACCTATTTTTTCACCGGTGGAAGTAAGAATACCACCTCTTTTAACATTTATTTCATGGTTAAAATGATCTAATACTTTTGCAGTTCTTGTGTAGGAGGGTTGTAATGACTCCCAAGCGTCTACCATCAGCCAAGATGATGTCCTTTCACAAGCCAACTCACACATTCTAACTCTATGATGGGATGGAGCTAACCCGGGCTTTTGATACGTATCACTCACTGGGGAATAATAACCACCTACAACTTCGAAGCGCGTCTGTTCATTAACGCTATCTAAAGCCATCTCAAACATTCTCAAATGTAAATATGTTATTGGTGAAAAAGAACCACAGGCAACAATGACTAATGGTAATTTATTTGGATCAGATAACTTTTTAGACAATCTATGTGTAGGGAATTCATAATCTTCGAGAGCTCTTGCTTGTCTAACAATTCCATGTGGAACTTCTTCTAAATCAGCTATTTGATTTTTCTTAACACCCACATTAATTAATACATCAGAAAATAAATTAGGACTGGAAGTTTCAGAATCCCCAGTTTTTCGATTTTCACTCTCTTTATTCTTCTTATTATTATTACTTGTAGGATCATTATCATCTATAAGCTTGTCTGAATCCTCTTCAGCATCTGAGGATGACATGGAAGATGGTATGGATGAGGCTGGAGAAATATCTTCTGATAAAGGTTGGAAGTCAGATAAATTTAGAGGTATATGATGTGAATGCTTATGATTTTTTGTTTTGGATGCAGAATTTGATGAAATAGTGTTTTCAGATGACGCATCAATATTATTATTGCGTCTAGACCTATTTTTGTTTTTTGATTTTGTATTTGTGTTTAAATTAAAAGGAGCATCAATGGAAGAATTATAATCAGCCAAAACATACGGTATAATTGGACCAGATTTTGGAATTGTGGAAATTGGGTCTGGTGGTGGAATTAACTGTTCATCTGGGGAAGTTGGCTTAAAATTTGGTGCTCGCGTTGGGTCCATTGTTTTACAATTGTGGTACGTATCTTGCCAGTCTCTTTTTTATGAATATAATATAGTAGCAATGATCCTAATATATATAGTAATTAATCAATTCAATTGGTCAAAATCACTTGTCGAATTTATATGTATATGCAGTGAAGGTGTTAATAGAAAGAGTTTAAGTAAGAGTAATAATGTGTAATTCTAAAATAAAATATAAGATATCCACAAAGACACCTTCCTTTTTGCAAAGTTTTCCAATATCAGCGGGTTGGAAACTGTGAGGAAGACTACCCAAGAAGTTATACAACATAGTTACAATGTGTGACTACCTCGAGTTTTTAGTAAACAAAACGTTCTTTTTTTTTTTTTTTGCACTGTTTAAACTTAACTTTTACGGCATACGCATGAAAAATTTCAAAGCATATTGTACCTGAAAGGAGGAAGAAATTCTGTTTTTGAAGATTCAAAAAGATAAAATCAAAAAAAAAAAGTTTCACAGGTTGTTTAACATATAGTATGACATATAATGTCCCAATGTCACTGTTGACGATCTAGCAAACTCCTTAGTCGAAGACGACGTTCTTGTTTTTCATATTTATATACTGTATATCTTTCTGTGTATTTACTTATCTTAATTACCTCTTATATACAGTATAGTTTATGTATCATATATAGAAGACACAACCAAGAATTATTTATCATATTTTATATTTTAGAAGGGGGCATCTCTTGTAGTAGACCTGCATCTATTACAAGAGAATTAAAATACACAAATAATAATAGCTAGAATAAATAGTTAATACACAAAAAAAATATATATTCTTATTTCTTGCTCGTCTGTCTATAATATCGTCTAGTCCTTCTTACAGTAGCCTCTCAAGACGTCACTATATCTTACAAGTTCCTACGCCACAAGTAAGCTCTGTTACGATTTAATAAGGTGTGGAGTAATAACCTATAAGTTATAAACGGAACATTATGAACCATATATTTTATAAGTAGTCGCTCATTGTATTAAATAATACAAATACTATATACAAAACTATGTATTATGTATATAAAGTAATAGATAGAAGAAATTAGATATAATTTCTCTATCTCGACTATTTATATCTTTCTGAAAAATAATTTTCAGAAAACTTTTTCACAAAATTTTCATTGAGTCGGGGTAATATCTCAACAAGCTCTCCTTGGACAACAACACGTTGCAAAAGATTTTACAAAGTGAATTGGAAAAATACATTGGACCCATGCTTCGTATCACACGATAATACAAAAAATATTTACATTCAAAAATAGCGTCACAGACAGGATTCGAACCTGCGAAGGTAAAACCCAATGCCTTACAGCTTTTTCCAGGAAATAGCAGGGCATCGCCTTAACCACTCGGCCACTGGGACATCACTAATTACTGTGTGTTGTAATCGACTACCGACTTACAATAATATTTCGTACACTTGTTTAAACTATTTATAGACCAGTGAATAGACTGAAAGTGTACTTGGTTTTTTTATTAAAATAAATATATAAATAAATAATAATATATATAAAATATAAATGAAATATAAATACAAATATGAACAGGAAATAAAGAAGAACTTGGAGAACTATAATATAAAAAATGTTCTCCTTTTATATAAAATATTTGACCACAAGTTTATTTCGAAAATAACCAAAACTCGAGGTCGACAGTAAAAAATAACAGAACGGATAAAAAGGGGTAAAAAACAATAAAAGACAAATAAGGGGTAAAAGGGGCAAACATGGGATAAGGGGAGAAGGGTAAGGAGTAAGGAGTAAGGAGTAAACACGGGGTAAGGGGCTAATAAGGGATAATAGAATTTCCCGATTAGGAAATATCCGCAACACAAAAGTGTTGTGAACTGACTTGATATTAGGGTTTAAAATGAAAGTCGATTAGGGTTTGGTAATTAGGGTTATATGATGTTTGTTCCAATTAAATTGTTCTGGTTTGAGACAGAAAAGTTAGGGTTTGTTAAAGTAATTCCAGGTTGATTTTCCAATACACAGAAAATAATGAAAAAACAATAGTCAAGAGATTTAGTTGAGAATATTAGTGAGACATTACTGAGACTATTTGTGAGATATAAATTGCATGACTTAACATATTAAGAATTTAAACATACAAACAAATAATTTAGATATGAGTTAAATAACTGAGAATAATTGACAAACATCACGCCATCCCATCAAGAATATTATCAACCCATGGAATATTTCATATAAATAATGTGTCACATCATCTTGTCATCTGAAATATTAAATATTAGTGCTCCTTGATTTCATCATGCATAGCTATGTAGAATATTGTATATTAAAGTACAAAAACAAGAAATAATCGTCAAAAGTTTCTATATATAACGTCTTTATATATATGGATGATTGCCAAACTATCCGTTCGATAGTATTATTAATTATAGGAAGTTATTGTCCTGCCTATGACGTTATACCGAAAGAGTATTAATTGTATGTCCAGACTATCCGTTCGATAGTATAATAATCGTTGTTCTAACTAACCGTTCGTAAGTGTTATTAATTAGGTATATCGTTTCATTAAATTACTTCTAAACCACAACACAAAAGCAAGATCTGCCAGCGCAAGTGGTTTAGTGGTAAAATCCAACGTTGCCATCGTTGGGCCCCCGGTTCGATTCCGGGCTTGCGCAGTTGTTTTTATCAATGTGATAATATAACGTCCACTAATTTCCACGGAAATGATAAAATCCTGAGTGGAGGATTTTTACTGTTTTCCTCGAATTTATGTGACATATAGTGTCCTGATGTCACAGGAGACGATCTTGACAAACTCTTTAGTCGACGACGACGTTCTTGTTTTTCATATTTATAAACTGTATATCTTTTGTATATCTATTTATCTTATCTAGTTCTTATATTCAGTATAGTTTATGTATCATATATAGAGGACACAACCAAGAATTATTTATCTTATCTTACATTCTAGAAGAGATATCTCTCGTAGTAGATCTTCATCTATTACAGTATATCTATTTATCTTATCTACTTTTTATATACAGTATAGTTTGTGTATCATATATAGAGGACACAACCAAGAATTATTTATGTTACAGATAACCTTATGGTTACTAATTTCTGATAACAGTCGACTTAAACTTAATAATAATAAAACCCCCACGAGAAATCCCCTCCTCAAAAAAAAAAAAAAAAAAAAAAAATTTTTTTTTTTTCCCCTTAATAAAAAAAAAAAAATAAACGAAAAAAAAAAAAAAAAAAAAAAAAAAAAAAAAAAAAAAAAAAAAATTTAAAAAAAAAAAAAAAAAAAACGTCGTCGTCGACAAAAGAGTTTGCAAGATCGTCTCCTGTGACATCAGGACACTATATGTCACACAAACACTAGAATAGATATAAGATTCAGACACACTCTATATCTTTAAACGTATTATATTAAAATAATCTAAATACTATAACTAAGTAATATATAGTATATACTTCTTGGTTCTTACTTGGTTGCTTTCTTCTATATCTTCTTTTGGTTACTCCTGCTCTCTGTGTTTGTATACTTATCTTTTATATTCTTAACTTTCCATTTACAAGGTTTGTTTGCACAATTTTCCAAAAAGGAGAGTTTAGGAAAATATCGATTACCCTCATTTTCCTAAACATCAAAATCTGGGATATTACACTGTTCTTAATAATAAAAGTAAATCACAATATTCTAAAAATAAAATAGATAAATCTAGTTATAAGTTAAAAATACACAAATAATAATAACTAGAATAAATAGTTAATATACAAAAAATATATATATTCTTATTTCTTGCTCGTCTGTCTATAATATCGTCTAGTCCTTCTTACAGTAGCCTCTCAAGACGTCACTATATCTTACAAGTTCCTACGCCACAAGTAAGCTCTGTTACGATTTAATAAGGTGTGGAGTAATAACCTATAAGTTATAAACGGAACATTATGAACCATATATTTTATAAGTAGTCGCTCATTGTATTAAATAATACAAATACTATATACAAAACTATGTATTATGTATATAAAGTAATAGATAGAATAAACTAGATATAATTTCTCTATCTCGACTATTTATATCTTTCTGAAAAGTAACTTTCAGAAAACTTTTCCACAAAGTTTCCATTGGGCCCGGGTAATATTTCAACACAATGCTCAATATTGACAGTGACACGGAATCTCATTTAAAAGGAAGGTATTCTGCTCTTGCAGCTCCTTAGGTTTCACCATAACTTCATGATACGTTCTTTTATATATATCAGATATAAATAATGTAAACTAATCACAAGCTTTTAAGGTATAGTACTTATCAGTACATGTTTTTAACACTTTCTAACAGAAATATCTTACATTTTTACCTTGCATGACAAAAAATAATAATGCTAGTACTATAACTTTTGACACATCAACCAAGTCAACTGCCGTTAAAAATATTCCATAAATAACAGTTCCCAATAAAAGAAACAATGGCCTACTTGTAAGTAAACATCGTAAAAATTCGTTTATAATTAATCAAACTATGGTCACTGTACTATCCCATACAGAAAGTTTAATATGGCTAGTTAGTGAAGTGATACTCATTAATAATAATTAAAAAAATACCATGTTCAACTCAATATTTGGAGAGATAATATTGTTAATTGAACTTTGACCAACCATCTAAGCCACACTCAATGAATTCTCGGAAAATCAAATATCTTACTAACTTAAAGTTCGCTTTACTTCAGAAGCATAATGCAAAGCTATTATAGGTAACTCAATCATTCAACATTATCCAAAGATATTATTTACTGTTGAAATGAGCCTACATTCCTCCACAAAAACTCACATTACCATAGGTGCTATTAACTATATCGATGATTATGATATTGAAGAAATTTTTATGAGTCAATTATCCAAAGATGAGGATAACACCAATTCTAAATAACATGAATTACTCCTGAAAAAAAAAGTATTTAAACAAAAGTTTTATAACTAATTTCAACCTAAGTCGAGTATACACATATATAACTCTATCATAGAACTTAAACCAGGTAGTCCCATTCTATAATTAACATCTCACCAGATAACATCACAATTGGAAAAAAATACAAAATAATTATTGTTAACTTATTAAACAAAAATTCTATTGTCGAAAGAAACTTCTTACTTTTATCACCAGCACTATTTGTCAAAAAAGGGTAGATCAGATTGATGAGTTAATGAATTCAAATAACTAAATGATCCAGTATCAAAGGGCTCTTGTCCACTACCCTGAATTGACGACTTTATGGGAAAAAACAGGCGATTACTCAACATTCCTCACACTTGATTGACACTTTCGATTAGAACCAGATTTCATTAGTTAAGAAATTTGAGAAATTATGTGGTTTCACTGCTTCCTTTTATCTTTATTATTATATCTTTTGGTTTATGTGAGGCTCATTTAATTCTCGCTTGATATACATGGATAAGGTCCAGTGACATTCCTCATCTTTTTGTTCACCTGGACGATGTATTGATCTTAACTAAAGAGCAGAAAAGTTATATATGCTTTTGAATAGATTGATTTCTCAATTATTAATTGCAATAATTTAAGTATTAGTATGTATTATTACTATAATTTATTTGATTAAATTAATGTAATAAATATGAACTTAATCGGTTGGATGTTCTGAAAATAACATCCAATTCAAAATTTTTGCATTATATTACAATATTATTAGAATAAAATTCGAGAGTAAATGATTTTTATAGACATAAAAAGATGTTGGTAGATGTGTGATTTGCAAATATCCCTTGTAACAGATAACAGTGGAGTCTATTTTTAATTGCATTTAAAAATATTGATCTGCTTTTTTTTTTTTTTCATAGAATCACATATATCTACTTAGAAAAATAGAATGATAAAAAAGGTTGTTACAAATAATGATGTTCTGTTTTAAAGAGTTTTATAACTTTTTGACTCTGCACATAAATCGACATTAGACTCGATTAAAGCAATAAAGAAAAAGTCAAAACAAAAAAAAATAACAAAGCATATTTTTATTATTAAGCTATTCCACCAAGAATAATATATATTTTTTAAAGAAAAAAAAAACGCTCAGTGTTTGAGATTAGAGACTTCCTTAAAAAAATTAGTAGTATATATATAAATATAAGTATTCCATTTTCTATCAATATTATGTATTACAATTAACATGTTTACTATGTATATTTCATCATAATACTAAGGGTGTATATTTTTAATAATTTACAATGCAATGAAAAATAAGAATGATTAATATTTTGATTTTAGTTAATTTATAGAAGATACTTATTCCAGAGAGGATGAACATATTCAATAATTCTTAGCGTTTAATTCATTTCCATGTTCATCATAATATTTCTCCTCTGATATCATCAAATCACCTGACCCTTCTTGTCCATTGATATTAGTATTTGTCCCGTTGTATTTATGATTCAAAGATTGATTTGTATTATTAGTATTGGATGTTACTGTGGTTCCGTTTCTATTTACAAAACCATTGTCTATTTCATCGTCTATGTTTAGGACTGTAGATGGATCCATCACATCATTATCCAAAATCATTTCTTCATCTGATGCAGCACTACCTAATGGGGACTTTGATTCATATTCTTCATCACTGACATTTTTACCAATTAAATTATACCAGAGTTTTATTACTTTATTTCTTTTGTAGGCAGTGACAACGTTACCATTTGAATCAATAAAATTTGTCTTTTTACTTTGAATACAAAAGATATAGATTATAACGGCAATGAGGATCAACACTGGAACACCGATCCCTACAACACAACCAATAACAATATTTCTGTTTTTCGTAGAAAGTCCCTTGTGACCATTAGTTGAATTTTTATTATTTGCTGAAGAAGTTGCAGTTGCGGAATATGTTATTGTTGTGTAATGATTGGAAAGAATAGTTTGACCGTGGATTATACTTGTTATTATGTGCCTTGGGTCGGTACTTGAATACGTTGTCGATTGTGTAAAATAAGATGAAGTGGACGACGATGTCCGTGAACGAGGAATATATGAAGAAGAAGAAGATATAGAACTAGAAGAAGAGAATGATGAAGATGAGGAGTATCTTGAAGTTGTTGTAGCTTGTGAGGAGCTCCTAGTTAGTTGTGAACTAGAAGAAGAGGAACTTTGGGGATTACGCACTGTAGACCTGCTGTTACTTGATGATGTAGATTGAACTCTAGTAGACGAAAAACTAGATAGTGAAGATGATACAGAACGGGAAAATATTGATGTGGAAATAGATGAACTTGTTGAGGACAACAATGATGTCAGGGGACTTGAGGAAGATAATGCAGTTGATGAGACACTTGATCGTTGTATTGATGAACTGCTCGAAGATGGAGCGGATATTATAACCCTATTTGAGGAACTTATTGTTGATGATCCCTCAGAACTAATAGACAATGAGGAGGAACTCTGTTGCCCTGTTTGTATTGTTTGGTTATTATTCCCATTATTATTAATATTTTGAGCCAATGAACATGATAATAGTAGAAGGTGTATGAGAAATTTCTTAATTAGTAGAACTACCATTGTGTATTAGCAAATATATATATATATAATATTACTCTGTTTGTATGTGTAAACTTATCTGTCGACAATAATCTCTGTAGAATGTAGGTTAAATGTTTCAAAGATAGGAAATAAAAAAAAAAGGTAATGAAACTTATCAGTAAATTTCTTTTAATTATTAGAACTTAATGTAAAAAGACTTGATCAATAGTTGGATAATATAGGTGATAGGATCAAATGGTAGCTTCAAATGATATGAAGTGTTATTTGAATGCAAGGTATATATTAACTTGCTATATTGTGTAAATATATGCAAGTTTATATGTAGTGTATTTGATTAACTAAACTTGCAAACTAACAGATCCTAGACATCCAAATACAAATAAGGATACAGATAGTATGATAATATTGCTGTTCCTGTTGGTTTTTTATCTGAGGAGTGGGTGTCTATATATATGTAATATAAGCCACTATTAAGTGAAAAGTTTGAAGACCCTTTCTAAAGATCCTTTCTTCTGTTATTGACTAGAAGTATCTGTGGCCTGTAAGAAACTGCAGTTACTTTCGAATGTGTAGAGACTGTTTCAAATATTTCTTCGATCTTTTTGTTTTCTATATATTCTGTAAATTTTTTTTTTTTTTTTGCACTTCCAGTTTTCTAAAATCTTTCGAGATGTTTAAGATCTTTCGAAACTTTTTCTGTTGTTTTTAATTATTACAACAATAGGGAAGAAAAATATTTTCGAATATCCTTTATTGTTATTTTCTTGATTCTATTGTCATGCTTGCTTGCTGTTGCTGTCTTTTCGCGGCCGATGCTATTATTAAGTGCAATTCTATTGTCATTATTTCGCTCCAGTTTTGATTGTTTTTTCTTTTTCTCTTTCTTTTTTTTTTCTGTTTTGGATGGAAATTTTGGAGGATCAGAATTTCTATTTTTAGATTTTGAAATGCAATTTTGAAGATTCTGCGTTGTCTTTGATTTTTGATTTTGATAAGACGATTGTCCCATATAATATCATTTCCATGGTGCAAAAAAGAAATAAAAAAACGATACAATCACCAGGAGAAGTGTGTCATAACTAAATTACCTATGATAGAGCATAACTGTCCAGATTACTTTCACTACTATACACACACATACACACATATATATACATACATATATATAAAGATACATTCAAACAATTAGGTTCTGACTAGTATAATAAATAAAATTTTAAAAACAGCTGACTGTTATTTATTTATTCATTTACTTATTTCAACGTTTCTTGTTTTTTTTCTTTTTGTTCCTTTTTGTGTTGTTATTGGACTTAGGATTGCTATTGGTGACATTCTCCTTATTATTAGTGTTCGCATCTGTAGTATTAATATCATTTGATTTTGAGTTATCGGTTTCTTCCACTTGTTCCACTACCTCAGTGACAGAATTGTCTGCACCAGATTCTTCACTTACCAACTGGTTATCAGATAACTGTTTTGTAACTGGGTCTTCTGAGTTTGCCTCTTTAATGTTTGCCTCTTGTTTTATTGATTCTTCTGTTGTGTAAGTACCATCTGCCGATGCTTTAGAAACTTGGTCTTCTCTAACCAATTCCTCATCAATATTATTTTGATCACCTGGTCCTTCAGGAGTAGATTGGTTTTCCTCAGTATCTTTGGTAGCTGTTTCCTCAGATATAAGCTCCTTTGTAATCATGTAGTTGTCTTCTGGCTCATCAGTCTTAGAATCGTCTAAGATTGGTTCTTTATTAACAGCTTGTTCAGTGGACAGATTTTCATCTCCAGGTCTTGAACTCATTATAGCAGAGTCTGCTGGTTCTATTTGGTCATCAGTCGCGTCTTCAGTGTTATTGTTTTCAGCTGTAGAAGTTTCAGATACTATATCCTTAGAGACAGATTCCTCACTAGCAATCTCATCTGCTGGAGGATTTTCTGTATTACTTTCCTTTGTGTTTTCTGCAATTTGAGTTGGTTCTTCCTTAGAAACTAATTCTTCTTCAACATTTGAGGAAGATGTAGGTAGTGGGGACGTGGAGGATGGAGGTGGGAATGGATAACTCTTTAAAATCCCTTTATCAGCATCTAAATAAAATCCTCTGACACCAACAATTCTTTTTTCTACAGCACACGCTCTAATCCACTCTGGTCTGACGATAGGAATATTATTATTTTTCGCTTTTATCAACTCTTCATCATCCTCATTATCGACATCATTACAAATAAAATGTGTAGTATCGATAGAAACGTGTTTTTGTAAATCTCTTGCACTGATAATCTTTAAACAATCCTTAATTTGTGCCTCA
Source organism: Arxiozyma bovina (assembly GCA_023309525.1). NCBI lineage: Eukaryota > Fungi > Ascomycota > Saccharomycetes > Saccharomycetales > Saccharomycetaceae > Arxiozyma > Arxiozyma bovina. The sequence goes on along the minus strand of JAKZLQ010000066.1, from coordinate 174,608 downwards.
TTAATGTTTAATAATGGGTCTAATGGGCCTAAGCAAACTGTTATACCGGACATGTCTGTCATTTTATGTGTACGGACTTTTATTTTTTCTGACCAATATTGACCTGATGTGGTAATTAATTTTAATTGAAACTCATAAGCAGTATCCACAGATAGACCAGATATTTTAGTGGATGTAACTTTAAATGGATTAGGGATTATAGTAGAACGTATCCCCTGTCTATAAAGAATTAGCTGCTTTAACTTGGCAGAACCTAATGATAATTGTTCCCACGATAATACGCAACTAGTTTGCGTGGTATTGATAACTTTTAATACTGGTGGACTTGGCTTTTTGGACCCATATTTTTCCAAAATAATTTGTTGAATCTCCTCAAATGTTTTTCTTTGTCTTTGTTCTTCCGGTACATTTTCACGAACATTCATGGTGATAATTGAACCAGCCTTAACATTATCTGGTAACAACACTGTTGGAAATTCAATCACATGATGATCTTGGGTGGTTAATAATGCTAATGAAGCGTCCAGTTTACCCACTGTTAATGAAACCTCTACAGTAGACATAATATCTCGAAAGTAAGTGGGGGATAGGAAAGGGAGAAAAACAAATAGACAGAATAAGCTAACGTAAACTTTTAGTTGATACTTGATTGCTCAGTGTAGAAGAGAGGCAAGTAACGTTTCATAGAGTACTGTTGACTCTTTTGTGAAAAAAAAATGTATATGTCCTTGTTTATTTGACTTTAAAAGTGCTTTCAGTATTATTTTATTTTTTTGTATCTTTTTTAAAAAAAAAATTTCTTGCTATCTGAGTATTTTTCTTTTATTTTTTTTTTTGTTTTTAATAGCCAAGGTCTTTCTATCTTTGTACCTATCAAAGGTATTGTAATAACAAATATTTAGGATTAAGAGATAAGATAAGCTCAGCTTATCTGGAGAAGTCAACCTATATATCTGAAAATACTTTATCAAAAAAGCAAAAAAAAATAGTGGAATAAATAACACATATACTAGTAGAATAAAAATTAAATATAATAAACTGAAGTATTGGCCTATTTACATTTTCAGTTTCTTTATACAGATACTTTAAATATGAGTGACCTGGTATGGGTATCCCCACAGAATTATTTACTCTCCCAAAACAATTGGAAAAGTGATATCAAGAAGAATGGTTATATTCCAATCTTAAAAGCAGATTTACTAAAACTTGAGAATTCATTGCAAAACTCTTTAAAAAATAGATTCCCTTTGGTAACTAATAATTTAACATCACCTACAAAAACAAAAGACCAGTCTGTATATTTGGAAGAATCTACTATATTTAAGGAAGATGATAAGTTTAAATACAAACCAATTAGTACATTTTTGGAAGATAATGACCCCTTATTAACTTTTTGTATTGGCTCTCTTGTTTATATCGAATCCACTGCTAGAACAGGTATTTTACTTGAAGAGTGGATAGAGTATTTAAAGAAACAAAGTTTGGGATCTGATGAGCGAAATAAATTACATTTTGTGTCATGGTCAAGAATATTTGCAACTGGATTTGAAACCCAAAATATTTTCATCCAAATGTCAATCGACTCTAATGATTATAAGTCTTACTGCGCATTTTTAAAGTTTATTTACGGGCTTGGCAAAAAATCCTGTAGATTTTCAATTAATTTTGACGATAGCGTTCATCGATTAATTGACGAACAATCATTGTCTTCAAATACTGCTATTGAAAACATAGATGTAAATTTACAGCATATAGAAAGTATATTGGATAAATATATGATGTCGAAGGAACAAAATGATAAAGATAAGCGGATTAACCAAGCTACAAGCGAAGAATATACTATTGATCTTTCTACATTGAGTGATCTTCCGGGAGAGTCTCTGAAGCAATTGTGTAAAGATATTATAGGGTTTAGGAGTAGAGTATTTACAATGGAGAGAGAAAAGATGTTGAGGGATAGTATTGAGGAAAATCAGCAAAGAAGGAAAAAGATGATTCAAATATTTGAAGAAATAAGTAAAAAACAGAACATAGATAATAATTCAGTGAAGGATATTCTTATGACGGAAAATAGTGATAGTTTGTATCCAGATGATTCTAGATTTAACGAAGATGATGATGGTTATGAGATTGAACAAGAGAAAAAAATAAAACTAAAACAAGAATCTGACATCAGATATAAGAAATTGTTAAATAAATTAAAATCTTTAGCTGAAGTACGATTACAAAATCTGGAAAAGAGAGTAAATAATGCAGAGAATTATGATAATACCTTGGATAAAATACGACCTGCAGCTATTAAAGAATTGTTACACTTGGGAAAAGATATATATTATGATTCTAGAGGAATATCTGGAAATAAGGAGAAGCAACTGGATGATATGAATAGAAACAAATATGGAACAAATACAAATATGTCATCTTTGTTTGATAAGTTTGTAAGCGATATATCAGTTGGAAATGATTTAACTACAGAAGCTGATACCAAAAGCATATCCATTATTACTCAATCTGAAAGTGATAGAAATGAAAATACCGGTAGTACAGAGATTAATATTGCACTTAACTTTAATAAAGCATTGGGGAGATCGTCAGACGTATCAGCAGAGAAAAAGAATCCTGACAACGTTGTTATGAGTGACTTTACTGCGAATAAAAATACAAGGAATAATAAAACTGGTTTGAAATCCGAAGTTCTGAACAAATTACCATTTTCTGACGAAGAATTAGATAACAGACTAAAAGAACTAAAAAAGACAGGTTTGGTCGAAGAACTTATTAAAGAATACTTGGGAGTATATGAAGAAGAATTAGTTGAATATATTTTTGATAATATAAAAGAATTTAAAGATAAAGATTGTCTATTTGAGGAACTCAAAGAGACATTTGATGATGATGCAAAGGTTATTGTTGACAAGATATGGAATAGCGAAGAGTTGTCGTCATTAAATTAACTCTCTATATACATTTCTTTTATAAATTCAATACTTCTGTTCCCAGAAACAAATACATATTATAACATATATAATTTACAATATATTTAATGCCATCTTAAAACTAATCTTTTTAGTGGGTAAAAGCAGGACAAATGCTGTAGTAGATGTCCTATCATCTGATATTATTTTGATAATGATTGGAATCAATTTTATAGAGTTGGTTAAGGAGTAAGATATTGGAGCGAAATATTTCTCTTGTATTGCAATTCTTTTCCTTACTAAGGAGGAAAATACTAATGGAAATTTAAATTCTAACTGAGAGATTAATAAGGAAGCAAAGAATTGGTTTAGTAAATTTTTGATCTCAAAAACATTTACCTCTTCATTTTTTTGGAAATATTTATCTTTATGAATAATTTTATAAAAGATTGCTTTAATTTGTATTTCATTTAAAAATTTTATTTGCAGAGAGTCTGTCTTTTTGTAACATTCTAATTCTAATGGGTAATCTAAAAATGTGGAAATTTTATTATTAAACCAAAGATCACATGAAAGATATATACAAATACTTTTTGTGGATCTTTTTAATTTAAATTCAACCTCATATGATAAATACTCTTTCCAAAACTGCTTATTCTCTTGGAGTTGGAATATTAACTGTTCTAAAAAAGAACATGATTGATTTTCAAAAGTTAAAGTGATCTTTAGATAGCTTGTTAATATGTTTTTTTTCACATTTTACATGAATAAGTTTCAACTAGTCTATGCCAATGTTTTAATTTGGTTTTATGATAAAAAAAAAATTGTAACATACAGTAAGATAATTAGGTTCTTTTGACGGCAATATAATTCTTTTTGTATCATAAATTTCAAAATCTTCTTTACTGAACTGAGGTACAATTGTGTCCCAGCAAGAAATAATAAAAGATGATTTATTATTAGTCTTATATAAAGAACTTTTCAAAAATATCTTTTCAAACAACATTGTTATGTTTTTTTTACAGACACTTATAACCAACTGCTTTGCTTTTATTATCTATTGGTATGTAGGTTTCCTAGATAGTTTTGGTGTACCTTTACATTATAGCGGCTAATGTATTATGCGACATTTCTATCTTAACAACTTTTTTTTGTAGATGTCAAAGGTATTTTACATTCGAGATGAACAAAATCCAGTTTTTACAAATTAGGGGCTAGAATTTATAAATCATCTTTTAAATATTTATTGATGAGAATTAGCACTTCTGCTATTGATATTGTTAGTAAACATCTTTAACTCAAAATGAAGTAATATATATATGATGATTATATATGTCTCTTTTTCTGGAGATTATCTTCGGTATCATAGAGGCTACAAAAATATATTGATATAAAGTAATATAAAATATATGATGCTGGAAATATCGGACGAGTATACACACTCATGTAAACCAATGATTGGAAATAAATCAACAAGCGTTATTAATATTAAATTCCATAAAATAATTGCTTATACACGACCACATGAAAGTACATGGTTTGTTCTAAAGATGAAATTATATAAAGGACAAACATTAGCAGGTAAAAAACTAGTAATTATAATTTATCTCTGAATATTTTAAGTGATATTATTATATTTATATATATATTTATTTTTTTACTTTATATAGAGGAGACAGAAGAATTGTAATAATAAAATACATACCAATAACTTTAACAATTAACCATGACCACTAACTACAATAACATTTTAGGTGCTTCTTCTTATGATATGATATGTAAAAATTAGTGAAGAAAATAATTTAAATTAACGACTACTTCATATTCCTTATATATGCTTATAGATGAGTATCGAATATCATAGTTAATTGCTGTTTATCACTGTATTCACTTCTGGAGTAATTAATGGTTTACTATATTAATCTAGCAGTAATCATGAAATATCCTAATTGAGTGTCAGAGAGTAAAATATCTTACTAATGATAAAATTAGTATGGAGATATTGTTGCTGTAAGGTTTATTGAAATGATGTTATGTATTATTGAATACTATTAGTTCTGTTGGAAATATCGGACAAGTGTACACACTCACATACAAGTATGATTGAATATAAATCAATAGGCATTATTAATATTAAATCCGATAAAATGATTGATTGTACACAACCACATGAAAGCACATGGTTTGCTCTGGAGATGAAAATATAAAAAGGGCAAACATCAGAAGGAAAAGAATCAGTAATTATGATTCATCCCTGAATATGTTAAACAACTATATTTTATTTATATATATATTTATTTTATGTACACTATATAAAGAGATCGAAGAATTGTAATAATAAAATATATACCAATAACTTTTACATTTAATCATGACCACTAACTACAGTAACATTCTAGGTGCTTCTTCTTATGAAGTTCATTATATTTTATTTTTGAGCCTTCCATTTCAGTATTTATAAAAATATATATATAAAATTATGCTCAATTATATTCATAAGAAGATGCATCTCGGATGTTACTAAAGCCGGTGGTCATGATTAAGTGTAAAATTTATTGTTATATTTGTTATTATTACAATTCTTCTATCTTCGGTACATACTATATAAAAATAAAACTGTATAAATAAAATATTTATAGATAAATGGTAACAGTCATTTTTTTCTCTTCTTCTCTTTGTTCTAACATCTAATTTCAACTTTGGAACAAACATTTTACTCTCATGTATTATTTCACAAGTATATCTTTTACCGGTATCAGGATTGATAGTGTCTATTGCTTTATCTCTAATTATCGTCCGAATTACTCATATACATTTATTCAATATTTTTAACAATAGTCAAAACTTTAAACATCAATATCCGGGGTCCTACAGGTTGTTACAATAGAAAAAAGTAACAACCAATGTTAAGTGAAGAATAATAAGAAATAATAAAAAGAAATAGAATAACAGATGAAGATCTTGTAAGAGTTGTTTTAGATAAATGGATGAATTATCTCAATTAGTATAAATATAAATACTTTTACTTAGGCTCTGTATAAAACTAATTAATAACTCTGATATAGAATTATAACTTGTTCTTGTTGAGTGTAGTCATTATTCGATATTAAGAGTTACCTCTTAATGTCAATGCTAAGACATACTTAAATAAGATGATTACTTCTAGCCTAATTCCTCAATAACCAAAGGCAACTTATTAAGATCTAATATAATTATCACTCCCTGGAAATCCTCCAATCAGGTGCAATACCGTATACTAACCACTGTGCACATGGTTGTACCAATCCTCTACCCAGATACTTGGGTGTTACTCGCAGGATTCCGTATCTACTGGACTTCCAGTTAGGTTCCCCACAAAATAATTCTTGGTTGTGTCCTCTATATATGATACATAAACTATATTGCATATAAGAAGTAGTGAATATAAATAGAGATGCAGTTTACACATATGAAAAAAGGAACGTCATCGTCGACTAAAGAATTTACAAGATCGTCTACTGTGACATCAGGACACTATATGTGACGACGTTCTTGTTTTTCATATTTATAAACTGTATATCTTTTGTATGTCTATTTATCTTATCTACATATTATATACAGTATAGTTTATGTATCATATATAGAGGACACAACCAAGAATCATTTATCTATAACGTTCACTAATTAGCACCGAGATGATAAAATCCTGAGTGGAGGATTTTTACTGTTTTTCTGAATTTATTAAAAACTAACAGATGAAATATAAACTAATATAATGTACCCAAAGATAAGACGTATCTAAGAATACAGATAAATAACAATATATTAAATAACTAACTATAACAAATAAATATAATAGATATATAAAGGTACAACTGAATCGCAATACTTTGTTGTTGTTGAGTTAATCTTCCTTCTTTCCGTTATCTTCGAATATCCAGAATTAAAGTAAGAGGCCAAGGTTCATGACTCCTTATAATTTACCTACTTACATTTATATTCTTTCGACGACAACGAGAAATAGATTTTTCCCAACTCCAACGACGATACGAAAAACGAAATAAGAATAAAAAGAAAAGAGATAAGGAAGAGTAATCTTTTTCCAAAGGTTAGGAATATTACATTATCATATTTTATATTTTAGAAGAATATATATCTCGTAGTAGATCTTCATCTATTACAGTGACCATAAGGTTATCACAATTAAAAAAAAGGTCATTGTAGAAAGTAAAAAGCTCCGCGACGGGGAATTGAACCCCGATCTGACACGCGACAAGCGTCCATTCTGACCATTAAACTATCACGGAAAAACGCTGTGGTGTTTGTTGCGGATATTTCCTAATCGGGAAATTCTATTATCCCTTATTAGCCCCTTACCCCGTGTTTACTCCTTACTCCTTACTCCTTACCCCTTACCCCATGTTTGCCCCTTTTACCCCTTATTTGTCTTTTATTGTTTTTTACCCCTTTTTATCCGTTCTGTTATTTTTTACTGTCGACCTCGAGTTTTGGTTATTTTCGAAACAAACTTGTGGTCAAATATTTTATATAAAAGGAGAACATTTTTTATATTATAGTTCTCCAAGTTCTTCTTTATTTCCTGTTCATATTTGTATTTATATTTCATTTATATTTTATATATATTATTATTTATTTATATATTTATTTTAATAAAAGAACCAAGTACACTTTCAGTCTATTCACTGGTCTATAAATAGTTTAAACAAGTGTACGAAATATTATTGTAAGTCGGTAGTCGATTACAACAGTGTTGTTTTGTGAACTGACTTGATATTAGGGTTTAAAATGAAAGTCGATTAGGGTTTGGTAATTAGCGTTATATGATGTTTGTCAATTAAATTGTTCTGGTTTGAGACAAAAAAGTTAGGGTTTGTTAAAGAATTCCAGGTTGATTTTCCAGTACATAGAAAATAAGAAAAAAATAATAGTGAGAGATTAGTGAGACATTACTGAGACATTTGTGAGACATAAATGAGACAATATTGAGAATTTAATCATACAAACAAATATTTGATATGAGTTAAATATGAGAATTATTGACAAACATCACGCCATCCCATCAAGAATATCATCAACCCATGAATTATATATAAAGGTCCATCATCTTGTCATCTGAAAATTATATTTGTGTCTGATTTATAGTAGTATGTAGAATATTGTATATAAAAAATAAAACAAGCAATAATCGTTTAAAGTTCCTATATATAACGTCTTTATATATATTTATTATTGCCATTCTTGGAAAGTAGTGGTATTAGTAGTTAATACAGTCATGACTTAAGTTATTAGTAAATTGGATCTCTGGTTTGTTAAAATTCTATACAAATAATATACATAAATATATAATATGTTTATACATAAAATACAAATTGATCCTTCATATTTTTATTTCTCATTTTAAAATATTTTTCTTCTTGAAAAATTTTTTTTTTTTTTTTTTTTTTTTTTTTTTTTTTAATTAACATTCTTGACGATATAAATAAAGCAGTCTTTAATATAGAAATATAATGGGCATGGTGTCCATGTTCTAACAGCCATACTGTCCGTTCGATAGTATTATTACTTATAGTTGTTATTGTCCTGCCTATCCGTTCGATAGTATAATAATTGTTGTTCTAACTAACCGTTCGTTAGTGTTATTAATTAGCTATATTTCTTACCTCAAACCACAACAGCTTTTTGTTGCGGATATTTCCTAATCGGGAAATTCTATTGTTCATTTTTATTTTGTTTTTCTCCGACTTCCACGGATAAATGGTAATTCTAGTTATGACTATGGTTCGCAGTCCCATAATCCGATCCAATGAAATGATTTGGAAAAATTAAAATACATGACGCTCGGTGTTTCTCATATTAAAAGTTTAACAATAAAAATTATAATTATTTTTATTGGTTGATCAAATAGTTACTAACTGATTATTGTTTTCATCTAGTTTTCAAGTGAGTTCAAAATTTAATATATAAGGAGAACATATTTTAGATTCAAGTCCTCTTCTCACTTGGAACTTTTCTCTTCCATTCTTATATTCATTGTATATATATTTATATTTTATATATTATTATTTATATATTTATTTTAATAAAATAACCAAGTACACTTTCAGTCTATTCACTGGTCTATAAATAGTTTAAACAAGTGTACGAAATATTATTGTAAGTCGGTAGTCGATTACAACAAGGGCAGGCAGTGCATGGGCGTGTGGCGTAGTTGGTAGCGCGCTCCCTTAGCATGGGAGAGGTCTTCGGTTCGATTCCGGACTCGTCCACTTAAGTTTTTGTTTTTAATGTGTGATTGTAATATCCCAGATTTTGATGTTTAGGAAAATGAGGGTAATCGATATTTTCCTAAACTCTCCTTTTTGGAAAATTGTGCAAACAAACCTTGTAAATGGAAAGTTAAGAATATAAAAGATAAGTATACAAACACAGAGAGCAGGAGTAACCAAAAGAAGATATAAAAGAAGGCAACCAAGACAGGAAGTAAGAGGTATATACTATATATTACTTAGTTATAGTATTTAGATTATTTTAATATAATACGTTTGAAGATATAGAGTGTGTCTGTATCTTATATCTATCCCAGTGTTTATTTATTATTAAGTTCAAGTCGACTGTTATCAGAAATTAGTAACCATAAGGTTATCACAATTGGTAGCGTCGCAAAAAGTTATTGTTATATTGAGTGATTAGCTTGTTATTATTATTCGAATTTTTTTACAATGTCTGGTAACGATCAAAGTTCTGATGTGCAAAATATCAATGTTGAAAAGGAAAATATTTCTGATAACAGAACGAAAGAAAATGTTAAGTTATCAAATGAATTAATTGCACAACTAATTTCAGAACAAGTAAAGCAAAATGAATTGATTCGTGAATTAGCTAATCAAAATAATTTATTACGTTCTAAGTTAGATGAGGCTAATAAGGATACTGAAAGTAAGGGTGTTACCAACGAAACTATTTGTAAGAAAAGATTAAGTGATGAAAAATTGAAAGAAAAGTTTGCTGCAGAGGTGAAAGACTACTATGGTGGTAAGACAAACGACCCCAAGACTGATTTTAAGGCTTGGAAGGATTCTGTTGATACTTTTTATCAGATTTATTCTGAATCCATTCCAGATGATAAATTTATGATAAAATTAATCAAACTACGCCTTAAGGGGGCAGCAAAAAGTTGGTACGAAAAAGAAGAACCTACTTTCAAATCATTAAAAGAAGCAATTAATAGTATTGAAAAAAGGTTTGGTTCCAATAACCCCTTTTGGGAATTTATTGAGAAGTGTCGAGAATACAACCCAGAAGGAAAGTCTATGAAAAAAATTGGTGAGGATTTTCAAGAGCTGGTGGATGTGGCTCCTGAATTTATTTCGGAACAGTTTTTAGCTGGAGAATTTTATCGTCGAATTCCTGTGGGATTGACTGGATATATCTTAAACAATAGACCTCCAGAGACTACTACTTGGACACAACTGTTAGACATGGCTTGTAATTATGAAAATACGTTCAAGCAGGCACAAACAATTAAACAAAAACCAAACTTTAAAGTTATTAAGAATCATAGAAGTTTAGACAAGAAGAAGACTATTAAATGTTTCAAGTGTAACAAAATGGGTCATATGGCTCATCAGTGTAAAGCCCCATCTAAAGATAGTTCAAAAAACTAGTCATGTCCTCAAACCAGATGGGCCCGAGGACAGCTTTAAGGGCAATGGTTGCAAGAATAAGAAAGAACAAAGATCCTGTTGTTCAGGAATCGTTAAAGAAGAATGTTAAGATTGGAGATATGTTAGTGAAAGCAGAATTGGATTCGGGTGCTCAAGTTTCCATTATTGGAAAAGGATTAGTAAATTCATTAGGATTAAAGGTAAGGAAGTTAGACCGGACGTGGTCTTTAGATGGAATTAAGCCAAATGAACAGAAGTTACAGACAGACCTATGTGTAGATGTATCCTTCGTTATTTTTGATACTAGAGTCGTAGTGACATGTTTTGTGGTCTCGAGTGAATCAGTGCAAGAGTTGTTATTGTTAGGTCTAGACTTTATTTTTGCGAATATGGATGTAGCAGTGGAGTGGTTAAAGGAAGCAGAAACGGCAGGTAGGAGGTTGGACGGTCATACTTCTGCTACTGTGGATGAGTTTGGCGAATTTGTGAGCCGCAGTACTGATGCCTGTATGGTGGGGAGTATGTCGTATGGTGGAGACACTGTACACAAGCCAAACAAAAAGTATTCATGCGAGGTGAAACTTTTAAAAGAGCCGGATTCTGGAGGTATCAACATTGCAAGTGGGTGTGCTACACCACAAGAGGATCTTAGTGTGATGTTGGGGGATATCTCATATAACTACGTAGGCTACAACTCCGGAGTTGGTGTCGAGATTGCGGATCTTGATACAGAAATGAGAAGATTGGATTCTAAGCAAGAGGCAAGGAATCACAATGATGTGAAGGGAGTTGCGACTCTCAAGAAAGTGAAAATGGCAACTACTGATGATACTGAGAGAGGACCTGCAGGAAGGAAGTGCGATGCTTTAAACTATCTCACAGACATAGGAAAGTTAATCCATTTATTTCCAGAGAAAATGTTACAAGAGGTAACTACCCGGGTGATGAAGAAGAAGACTTAAGGAAGTCTGAAGTTATGTGTGAGGAAATAGATGTTAACAATGTTTTGTCCATTAAGAGAGTTAGTGCTGCAAAAATGAATAAGACGTTACGTGATCACGAAGATATTAATTTTTCAGCAGTTTTGTTGATTCGTAGAACCAATGTGAATATGGGCAATGATGTAACAGTTGGTAGTTGTTATGAGTCAGATTTGATTAAGCAAGAGTTTAGTGATGTCTTTTGTAAAGAGTTACCTAAGACAATTGAGTATAAGGGCGAAATCAAGCATGTCATAGACGTGGTCGCTGATTCAAAACCAACTTATAGTAGAGCTTACCGATTATCCATTGACGAACGTGAAGAATTAGAGAAACAGATTGAAGAGTTAATTTCTGCTGGTAGAATTTATCCTACTACATCTCCATATGGTGCTCCTGTGTTGTTTGTAAAGAAGAAAGATGGTTCCAAGAGATTGTGTTGTGATTTTAGGAGATTAAATGCGGTGACAATCAAGTCAAGATTTCCCTTACCGTTGATAGAAGACTTGTTTGATCATTTACATGGTGCCAAGTGGTTTACGTCATTAGATTTAATCTCAGGATATCACCAAATACCAGTTGCAGAGAAGGATCAACCGAAGACAGCTATTGTTACTCATCAAGGACAATATGCTTGGCGTGTGATGCCATTTGGGTTAACGAATGCACCATCGACATTCCAGATGGTAATGAATGACTTATTTCGAGATATTTTGAACAAGAAGGTGCTGGTTTATTTGGATGATATATTGGTTTACTCATCTTCTAAGGAACAACATTTACAAGATGTCAGAGAAGTACTAAAGCTACTAAGATCAATTAAGTTATATGCAAAGGAAAGCAAGTGTGCATTATTCCAACAGAGTATATTTTGGTTAGGTCATTACATTGATAAGGAAGGTATCCATATGGATCCAAGAAAAGTTGAAGCTATTACGAAGTGGCCTACACCTACGACACCAAAGGAAGCAAGATCATTTTTAGGACTGTGTGGTTATTTCAGACGTTTCGTGAAGAAATTTAGCCACATTGCTCGTCCATTGTATGAATACATAGCAGGTAAACAAGAATGGAATATACAACAAACTGCTGCATTTCAGATGTTGAAAGAAGCCTTAATGAAAGGTCCAATTTTGTGTCCGTTTAGTGATAAATACAAAGTAAGAGTCACTACAGATGCTAGCAAGTTTGCTGTTGGTGCTGTGTTAGAATTAATAGATGGTGAGAATAAAACGAAGGGTGTTGTTGCTTACTTAAGTAAGGTGCTGGTCCACTATCAATTGAATTGGCCTATACGTGATAAAGAATTCTATGCGATCGTTCATGCGTTAAAGACGTGGAGACATTATCTTGTCGGTAGAAACTTCGATTTATACACAGACCATAAATCATTAGAAACCATTATGAAGAGTACTGAATTAAATAGTAGACTGCAGAGATGGATTAGTCAACTTGCAGATTATGATTTTAATATTAAATATATTCCTGGGGAAAACAACAAAGCAGATGGTTTGTCAAGAATTTCCATCAAGAAGATATGTATCAGTACAGGGAATATGGAAGGGTTTATGGTAAAGAAAATCAGGAAATCATACAAAAACAATCTATTCCTCAACCAGGTGATTGAGATTTTGAAGGGGGAGGAAGAGTGTCCAGTTGAATTAAGAACAATTGTCAAAAGATATAGATTAGAAAATGGATTGTTGTACTATGGTGTGATAGATGGATTCCAGGATAGATTAGTGATTCCTACGAAAGATTTGCAATATGAAATATTACGTACCTACCATAGTTCAAAAGCTGCAGGACATCCTGGTATAAGTCGAACATATGCTAATATTGCTCCATTTTATTACTGGAAGAAGATGAAAAATATGATTACCAAATTTGTGAAAAGTTGTGAGTCATGTCAGAAAGCCAAGAATTCACATTTATTGCCTATTGGTGTTTATCATCCGTTAGAAATTCCTACTAGACGATTTGAGGCGATAAATATTGATTTTGTGTCAGGTATGACATTGGATGAAGGATATGATCAGATAATGGTAATTACAGATAGATTGACAAAATGGGCGATTTTCAAAGCAATGAATAAGAAGGTTTCTACTCAAGAGATCGCAAGTGTGCTGTTAAAAGAAGTGGTTTTACAATACGGTATCCCAAGGTTTATTGTGTCAGATAGAGATCCAAAATTTGTTAATTCAATTTGGGAGGAGTTTGCTAGAAGACTTGAAATTACTACTGGATTTTCAACTTCCTACAATCCTCAAAGTGATGGACAAGTAGAGCGTTTAAATAAAACAATGATTGAATCCATCAGAACATATGTACGGAACAAACCTAAATGGGTAGAATATTTACCGTTGGCAGCATTTGCATATAACACCACGTATCAAGTTTCATTAGGTGCATCTCCTTTTGTTGCATTACGTGGATACAAAGAGAGGTTTGGTGGTTTGTATAATCCTAAGTGGGATAAACCAAAGTATGTGATTCCAAAAGGGGATTTAGTGAGACAGAATGCACATAAGGCTATGATATCATACTTGCATAATATGGAAGCTATGCTTTTGATGTTTAGAGATTCTTTGGCTGAAGCACAAGACCAACAATCGTTGCATTATAACAAGAAACATAGAGGTTTAGAATTATTTAAACCTGGAGATAAAGTGTTGATACATAAGGACGCTTATGTGAGGAATGGTGCTGGTCGTAAATTCCATTATATGTGGTTTGGACCCTTTGAGGTGGTGAAAATGTTAGGAGATCAAAATGTTGAAATTAAGAGAGGAGAATTAAGTTCTAAACGACATAATGTTTTTAATGTTAGATCAGTGAAACATTATGTAAGTACAGATACTCAATTTCACCAAGTACCAAAGGCAACGTTGGAAGAACTGAGAAAGCAAGCCCAGAGAATAGTCAGAATTGTGGATATTACAAAGGATGAACAAAATAGAGAAATATTATTAGTGATGTTGGATGGATGTACAGAAGTGGATCCAGTTCAAGTTAGTGCAGAAGAATTAAAGAAAATTTTGCCCAAGAGAGAGTTGTTGAGATTATATGAAAAGTTCAAAAGAAATAGACCATGGTTTAGAAACAACGTGGAACTTGTTTCATGAGGAGGGGCAAATGTAATATCCCAGATTTTGATGTTTAGGAAAATGAGGGTAATCGATATTTTCCTAAACTATACACTGTATCTTACTTGTTTTAGCGCCAATCCCATAATAAAGTTGTTTTAAGGCAATAGTGTTTTGTTTTAAGGCCAGCGGAAAGTTGTTTTAGCGCCAAATTTGAATATGATTGGTGGAAAAACGCGCTGGAACACTTACCCGATGTGGGAGGAGCTGCCTGATTAGGAAAACGTGCGCCATTCAGGGAAATTGGAAAAACTGAGAGCAGTTGTTTTGGCGCCAAAATATTATTAAGTTAGTGGCAGTCGTTGAATTTTGCTTCGAAATACATTAATTATCGTTGAGCCGAAATTTTTTAGTGTAAGATGAAGAGAGAAAAGAACACAGTACAATGTATATTACAGTAACACTACGGTATACTATACTATGATATATATATTGAGACTTTTCACAATTGAATTATCACAAGATAAATTGAATTGTTTTAAAGTAAATGGTTTAAGAAACAATTTTATCGAAAGCATTTTCAACAGAAATCGAAGTAACAACTAGGGGTTCACATTATATCTTAGGTAGTCGTACAATTAAGAAAAAAATACCCATAGATACGACTGGTAAATACTGTACTCCTCAGATTTATTATAATGTTACTAATGTAAATACATTAGAAGGAACAACTTTAGAGATAAGACGACTAAAGAAACATTATTGAAAAGTGACAGTAGGATATTTCAAAGAACATGATCTGTACACAAAAAAGAATTCAGCAATTCAAAAACTTGAAGTTTAACTATGAAACAAATAAACAGTTTCTAAAATTATTATGTTATTTTCAACACTGCTATCACGGATGTATGAATGTATCAATAGTGAGTATAGAGTAACAACTGATTTATTTACGTGATGATTGATATATTAACGCAGTACAGCTTTTACCAAGATATTACATTGTAGTCAAGTTTGAGTAATGTGTTGCAGAAGTTATTAATAAGTGTATGTTGGAGTATTCGAAACTACTTGAACTATACTATTTTTCATAGTAGTACACAGATGAACCAAAGCTGTGATCAGTTTTTTTCAGAAAATGACTAAATCAAGAAGAGGTGATGCAAAAAGCAAAATTTTTGGATGATTTCCAGAATAATAACGTTCCATTGAGTGTACTTATGACTGTAATATCCCATGATACGAAGTATGGGTGTGATAACCTTATGGTTACTAATTTCTGATAACAGTCGACTTAAACTTAATAATAATAAAACACTAGAATAGATATAAGATTCAGACACACTCTATATCTTCAAACGTATTATATTAAAATAATCTAAATACTATAACTAAGTAATATATAGTATATACTTCTTGGTTCTTGTCTTGGTTGCCTTCTTTTATATCTTCTTTTGGTTACTCCTGCTCTCTGTGTTTGTATACTTATCTTTTATATTCTTAACTTTCCATTTACAAGGTTTGTTTGCACAATTTTCCAAAAAGGAGAGTTTAGGAAAATATCGATTACCCTCATTTTCCTAAACATCAAAATCTGGGATATTACAATGGGTCTAATTAGAGCCATTGTAATATCCCAGATTTTGGTGTTTATAATTTCGAATCTTTTTTCAATATTAACAGAAAAGATGAATACACACCTGTAGTTGAACAACGACCACATGGTAGAAGAAGAAAAGACATGGCAAATAAGATAAACCATTTTTTTAAAGAAAGACTTGTTCCTGCTTTTCAGTTTTCTAAGAAAGAGGTTAACATGCCAGATTGGGATATAAAACTATATGCTGAAGCACAGAAGAACTCTGAAGTGAGACAGCAAATTATAAATCTTAAAGAACTAGCTTTTGAAATTAAGCAGATTAAACAACATCTAATAGATAAAATAAAAAAAATATAATTCAGATTTTGATCCATTTGCATTAGAATACATGGAACTACAAAGTACAGAAATAGAGTCATTAAAAGCTTTATTACAAAGAAAGAGATCAGAAAGAAGGTTACAAGTAAATATTCTAGTCGAATTACTGTACCAATTACGGTATTTAATGGGGAAGGTTGAAGATAAAAAGGAACATAATTATTTGTTGAGAGTTCAAAGGGACGAAGAAGACAAAAATAGTAGAGAACAGATACTACTAGAAAGACGTCAGATACTAGAAGAAAACGAAAAACAGGAAAAAGAAACTGAACTATGTAAATGGCAATTAGATCAAGTTGACAAGCAGAAGGGACGTCCAAAGGTAAATGAGAGACCAATCCTTCACTATTCAAAAATAAATCCATGGACAGTCAAAGAAAATCTGATGAGGGATCATAGTGAACAAATCTCATCTTGGCACTTAAGATTTATTTTTTTGCAACGCACGAAACCATCTATAACCATGAAGGAGATACAAAGCGGTGAGGTGTCATTGCGAACCCTTCGTCCTTGGATACTAAGACACGCACAAAAGTATGAAGAAGACCTCTGTAAAATGCAATTAGAAATGCAACATATTATACAGCAACAAAGACAAGAAACCTTACAATTAGAAAGGGATACTGTTAAATACATGAAGGCATTCTGGAATACCAAAACTACAACAATAAGGAAAACAATCAGAGAGAGTGAGATCACACAACAATTGACAACATTTAATGAAAAGGTTGGATCGCATATAACTAGCCTTTATCATAGAATAATTTAGAGTTCATAACCACAACTCTATATGCAAGTGTGCTTTACTGGTTATTTCTTTAGAGGAGTTATATAATATATAGTGAAGTAAACTTACTGAATAATACTCTGGCCAAGTATTGTTCACGCAGTTTTCTTCTTTCAACTCCTCTAGAATATCCATTGAAGCAGATCCATTATCAACTGTTGAAGTTCATGTATATCCATTATTACTCTCATCGGTACGCTCTCATACTGATTACAGTCTTCCTGTAGATCTAATTCCAGTTGTTACACTCTAATATTACTCCTGCTTTATAATTTCATATTCAGGTTGTTTTACTGCTTCAATCAATATCCACTATATTATTGATTTTATTTTTCTTTTCACATTAGTCTATCTAATTACAGCAATGTTTCATGCGTGCTTTTGTCTAGTTTGTTCGTTCTCAAATTATTTTTTTGTAACAACCATTTAATGTTGCTTCCATGATTCTTCATATCTGATGGTGTGCTATTACAAATGTCCACAATACCAGTACCGTTCCATGCAATAAAGTTTACAACTAGTTTCCGAAAATATTGACTACACAGAAGAATTTATATCTACAACATCAAATACAATTTAGAGAACCACATAACCAATTTTCAAACATGATAACCAATAAGTGTTTGTTAGGGTTTTAAATTGTAACTTGTTGATGATATAACACAAATTTTCATATTGGAGTAGGATATTAGTCAACCACGATTTTCTTTTCAAATTATAGTAATCAAGAGTACTCTATTTGTTTCAATTATTCTTCTCCCCTTTAGATCTTTCTTTTCATTTTTATATCTATAATAGTACATCTTTATACAATTAAGTTTCTGATGCAATAATGTCTAAGCCGTTTTATAGTCCTTTCTTTCACTATAGTAGTTCATTACTTACTTCTTAACTAGGCGAAATAATCTATAACATATGTATGTATGTATGTCTGATTATCATGACGAATCTATAAAAATAAAAAAGTTGACTATAGATTTTTCTGTATGAAACAAATATTATGCAACAGATTCAGTTTAAATATATAGACATGTGCCAAAAAAATATTGCAAGGAGTCAATCTTTTGGTGTTTTAAAAACAACTCCAAATTCAATTTATGTTTCTAGATCTAGTAGTGAAAAGGGTAGAAAGAGAAAGATTCCTTTTCAAAAATAAATATAAAATCATCAAACGGTTCTGAAATAGTTTATTATAAGAGAAGACCTACAAGCTGAGACGTGTTCAGTAATATTCTTGACAGATAATTCACAAAGTTACTCGACTATATCCTTCTTTGTTTTCAAAATAAAGAATAAAAAAGAAAGAAGAGAATGTCGGTAGACTATATTTAATATTATAACAAAGACCCCTTTCCATTAACGATTTAGCTCTAAAAGTTAATATTCAAATTTAAAAACAGTACCCCCCTATAAGCAGGAATCTTAATATGAATAAGCTAGTTCACAAGTTTGTAGCTATTTTCTCTTATAAGTCACTTTGGCATTTCCTTTTGATCCAACTAAAAGAGAAAAATCAACTAATACAATTAAAAGCATTGTTACTATTATCTCTAATGCTACTAGTCAATTTTTTGTTATCTAGATAGGGCTCTTTGTGGAAATATCCAATATAAGAAAGAATCATATTCAAAGAAATTTAAGTGTGATTTTTCTTTATGCTTTAAAATTTTATTACAGTTGAATTAAAAAAAAAAAAGAAAGGTCTTGGAATCAACCTATTTTCATTATCCAGGGAATATACATCAGGGAACTCTTTACTTAGCAGAAAAAATATGATAAAATGTATGAATCAGTTATGGACAGAAATTGAAGAGAATAACATTGATAGGAGGGAGTTCCATATTGATTTATATCTTTAGCCTTCCTGATTATTTCTCAGGTTCCGGATGCCAACAATAACATGATAGATACATTAAAAAAACATCCTGAATTGAGGGTCAGTTAATGGTATTATTGAGTTTCTGCACAAACTCAAAACTTGATTGATATACTTTTATAATTATAGTCTTGATGATGTTCTGTCTTTTTGTGTTTTTTTTTTTTTTTTTTTTTTTTTGATTATCTGGAAAGAAAACTGTTAGGCAAATTTTTTCTTATCTTGTAAAAAAGTGTATTAGCCAAGATCTGAAAAGTAACATCTATGCAAGCCATAGTCTCAAGACAGGTTAAGTTTCAAGGACAGGTTTTGTATGTTATTTAAGGTGTAGTTTACTATTTAGTGTCCTTTCAGACTGCTGCTCCCTGCCGTGCGTATTGACCATACTTCATTATACCACACGTTAAAGACCACCAGTTTGGGATTTAGACACCAGTGTATGTATGTATATACCATGAGAATGGATGTAACAAAAAAAAAAACAAAACAAACAAACTGTAAATAAAGAGAATCTAAACAAACAAACACAATTTCATATATATATATATATATATACGTATATATTATATGATCAAAAAACTAAATTATTAAAGGGACTTTTGTTTTTTTTCTAGTCAGTTTATAATTTTTGCATAGCAGCGATATCGGTAGATTGAACGTGGTCTTCATCTTCTTCGATTTGGTTTTGTAAGTCATCCAAAGAGACCTTGTCATCTTCAACAACACAGTTGATTTGCAATTTCTTGATACCGAAACCGATTGGAACGAAAGTGTGGGCACCCCAGACCAAACCGTCCATTTGGATGGCCTTGACGTTAGCTAACATTTCATCCAAGTCAGTTTCATCATCCCAAGCCTTGACATCGATGGTGACGATAGACTTAGCGGCTGGCTTTGGTGGTTTAGCGGCCTTTCTGGCGTTGTATTCGGCGACTCTTTGAGCCTTCAACTTTTCAGCTTCTTCATCTTCTTCTTCGTCAGAGCCGAATAAGTCGACGTCGTCGTCGTCTTCTTCTTCTTCAGCAGCAGCAGCAGAGGCAGCAGCAGAGGCAGCTGGGAAGGATTCGAATTCATCGGCCTTGGCAGCTAAGTGGTTGACCCATCTGGTGAAGTTTGGGTAAGCGGTCTTGAAAGCGTTGAAAGCAGCGACATCGGCTTGGGTAGCAGAAGCCCCTTCGACGTAGGAGTTTTCAGCTAGTTGTTTGTCTAAGTTAGCAATAGTTTCGATCTTGGAGAAGTCAGTAGCGGCCATCTTTAAATAAATAAATATCTATCTGTTTGTTCGTTTGATGGGGAGGGGGGGGGAGGAGAGGTTCTGGTTTTTTTTTTGTGTGTTTGTTACAAGACAGATGCACAAAGCAAGTGGAGAAGATGAAGAAAGGAGAGGTACAATTCTCAACTAGTGTGTGAAAGAGAAGAGATGAGTGTACAGGTTGTAATATAAGAAGGAAGTTGGGATGGAAGAGAAGTAAGTTAACACAAACAAACAAACAAACAAACAGACCAACAACTGTTCTGTAGAGTCGAACAACTCTTTGCTTCTTCTTCCAACTTTTGCACGTCTCATCGCTGTGGGTTTTTTTTGTTTTGTTTTGCTCTGTGGAGGAAAAAATTTTTTCTCTTTTTCTTTTTTTTTTCTCTTTCTCTCTTGCTTAGGGTTTCTGTTTTGTTTGTGTGTTTCCTCTTTCGGACAGAAGAAGAAGAGGGAGGGGGAAGAAAAGATCACTGTGCACGGGCCCCACGTGACGTGTGTGGGTGTGTGGGCGTTGTCTGGTGGTGGGGGGGGGGATTCTCTCTCTCTCTCTCTCTACAAAAGTTGGTTATATCTGTGTATTGATTGAGAGTGTTGGAGTGTGCTCTTGAAGTGCAACAACAACAACAACAACGACGACGACGACGACGACCCCCCTCCCCCCCCCACCTGTCTTTTGAAGATGCCAAGTTTACAGGAACATCAAAGCATTCTACTGCCGCAAGCCTATTTGACTAATTTCCACAACAGAATCAGAAATGAACCAACTATCTCCTTGCTGGACACGTCCTTGGCAAAGACGCAAGTACGGGGCCATAAAAGAGCGAAGGTTGTCAACTATGCAGAGTTTGATAACGACCTGTTCGACGACTTGATCGGTGAAGAGAACAGTGACAATGAGTATTCAAGTTACAACCAGACCTCTAACACCGGTGGGTCCGCTAACAATTATTATAATAATAATGGTGCTAACGGCAACAACAACAACAACAACAACTTTATAAACTCTGCTCTGTTTGATCGTAGCATTTCTAACAACAACAATAGTAATGAATACGAAGATAATATAAATTATCCAATACTATCTGGTACAAATTTCGATCCATTCAACACTACCACGACTACTACTACTACTAATAATAATTACATAGATAAAGAAGATGATAATACAACTAGTAATACTAACTTTTCTAAGAAAATCGATCTTAAGGATAGACTGCCGGATTTAGATGAACAAGACGATATTTTTAATGTACTTAAGTATCCAAAGATTAGAGAAACTTTCCAACAGAGTAAACTCGTGACTCCTTATAGACTAGATTTATTCAAGAATATTAGTATGAACCCCCCAATATCATCCACTGTATTCTCCCTCCTTAATACTAGTACTCTTGCCCCTGCTACTGGCCCTGCTTCTACTGCTACTACTGCTACTACTACTACTACTGATAATACAATTGAAACAGATAACGATTCAAAGTCAGAACCTATTATAATACCCGTCGCATTAAATATCGAGAATAATGGTGTTAAAATAATAGACCATTTCACCTGGAACATCAACGATCCGTCAATGACACCGGAAGAATTTGCCAACATCTACTGCCAAGATCTAGATCTGCAAAACAATGCCGCTTTGAATCAGCAGATAGTTAACGCCATCAGTGATTCAATCAAGGAGTATGAGACGGTGGCCTCTATTAAATTCAACCAAGATTTCCAGATTTTGGTCAATTTGACTTGTCATTTACAGGACTATTTCTTAGAAGATAACTTTCAGTGGAATTTAAATGACCCAAGCCTGACTCCCGAGTTGTTCTCTGAGATCTTAGTCACCGATCTAGGTTTGAAAAGAGAGTTTTTACCGATTATTACATATTCCCTATACGACACCATATTGAAAGTTAAAAAAGAATATTTAGAAGGTAATAGTAGTAATACTAGTACCACAGCCACAAACTTGAACAACGAGGCCGCGTTTGGATACCTTGCTGGTGTCAGGTTGAATCTAGATGATTTAGGAGAAAACTGGGCACCAAGGATCGAATTGCTGACACCAGAGGAAATCCAAAGGAAAGAAATCGAGAAGGAAAGAAAATTAAGAAGATTGAAAAGAGAAAATGATAGATTAAGCAGACGTGGTAGAAGAAGGTTGGATGAGTTAGAATTGACAATGAAATTGTAACGATACAAAAAATGAGGAAAAAAAAATAATGGAACTTTTTTTTTCTTTTTTCTTTTTTCTTTTTTTACTACATCGACACACATGCACATTCACTTACTCAATCATATATACTATAATATAATATATTATCCATTATTAGTATAGTTGTAAGTATTTCTTTGTTATCTTCCTTTTAATTTGATTCCAATGCTATTCATACTATTTTTATTATTATACCACACTAATTTAGTGTGAGAGAGAGAGAAAAAAAAAGAAAAAAACACCGAAAAATTAATGAAAAATTTGACAAGCAAAGAAAGAAAGTAATAATGAAAAGAATTAATTTGTAAAATAAGTCATAACTTACATATGCAAAAAAAAAAGCTAGGTCAAAAAGTTCCCTTCTTCTCATCTTCTCTTTCATCTTTAGATATCTCTAATATTCTTCTACACTAAATAACATAGTGCATTTCCCGTTATTATTATACAACAGGATGTTAAATTCCAAATCCTTCCGTGATGTTAGAAACGTCGCACCATATGGCAAACCAAAGACCAAGATAACAAACAAAACCAAGGCTAAAAGAAGAGCCTCTCTGTTCAATAAGTTGAAAAGTTTTATCAACAAAAGTATCCATTCAATAAGATCTGTCACTTTGGAAGAAACAAGGAAGATAGACGACGACACCAACAGCAGCAACAAGAACGAATTCAATAATGCCACCAGCCCAATATCTATATCTGTACCGGGCGGTTTTTTTAAAGAGAATAATGGAAAATCTATTTTAATGTCCAACCCTCAAATCGATGACAATGACGACCATGTTTCAAACAAACAAGAAACTGAACATGCCTATGAAAATGGAAGTGATGATACTTGCATGGTCAACTTTTCAAATGCTAAATTGGCAGATTTCTTCGCACAAAAAGGTGATAAGCCGTTGACTGAAATTGAGATTGAGGGTGTCATGTCGTTTTTAAGAAAGTCTTCAATGTCACATCTATCTGATAGCAACAAACACGATATAATTAATTCAACTTTCAATTCCTCATTCCACGATAAGAATAATAATAATAGCAGCAATAATAACTATTTCCGTAATAACACCAATCAGATATTTAATAGATCAAGAATTCTTTCCACATCTTCTAATTTTGCCGGTAATAACACAGTAAATGATAATGACAATGATATTGGAAATACCACTATAAAAGAATTGAAAGTACCTCAATATTTACCTGAATTTGACACACCAAAACCAAATACGATTACAACAACAAACGGTACTAATTCTCGTATCTCCTCAATTTCATCTAATAGAAGTTCTGTAAGGAGAGTCTTTAATTATTCAGGTGTAAGATCTCCGTATAGAAACACCGTAATTTTTAAGTATCCATCCAATCATAGATCCCTTTCCACTTCCAGTGCAAATTCACAATCACAACAAATTAAATCTGTGACTAAGCCTTCACAAACAAAAAAGGTCAACGGACCAAGATTGACTAATGTTGCATCTGCATTAGTGACTTTGTTAGAAAATACCAACAACGGTAACGATAAAAATACTCATGAAATGGGGTCGGAAGAAAAAAATGATACTTTGATTATATCTCAAGAATCTAAAAGTTTAGCAAACCCATATTCATCAATAATTCATAAACCCATACAACAAAAACAGTTGATTAATTCAAGAAAGAAAGAGGAATTGAACTCTGAAACGAAACAAATCAACTTTGAAAAACCTTCCATAGTTGTAAAGAGTCCTATGTCTACTACTACTACTACTACAACTGCTTCTATCCCCAGCAACAACAGCAATAGTTTACCAGCCAACGCGATTAACACTTACAAACCTACTAAATCATCATCATTAAGCACCAATGTTGTTATTGCAGAAACAGTGAGCAGTAAAGATACAAAAGAACCAAAGGAAAAGACAAAGGTCACAATGATCCCACAGACTTCTTCCTTTACTTTTACTTTTTCCAACGAAAAAAGTAGAAAGGAGGATAAAAAGACACATAACAATAATGAAACGGCAAGCTCTCTGTCAAGTGCAGCAACTAGATCCATCTCTACTAATGATAAGGATTCATCACTCTTGACCGCAGGAACGTTCACAATATCTAATCCAAGTAAAACAAAAGAGGAAGAAACAAAACAGGATAACACTAACTTAGAGGAGAAAACAGATAAATATCATTATGAATTTTCAACACCACCAAAATCTAATATCAACATTGCTACTATTGATGAATCTAAAGTAGAACATTTCAAATCAATGTTTGTATTTTAGATTGTTATTATTTGAAGACAATCCGAGTGGTGCATTTATTCTACTAACTATGCTCCACTTCTACCATGAATCCAATGCATTTTGTTAAGTATTTACATTTTTATCTCCCCCTTTTCATTCATGTTTTTTTTAATATATATGATAGCTATAAATAATTTGTTTTTTTATTAAGAAATTATAACTTGTGTAGTAAAAGGTTGACTGTACTATACTTTAAAGACTTTCATAAGTGAATTTATAGATAAAAAATAAACCAGGCAAAATTCATGCACAGGTACAGAATACATCTATATATATATACAAAATAGCTTAGTATTAGGAAAATCTTGTTACTACATTATGTATATACATATGTGTATACATATTTGATAACTATATCTACATATTCAAAACAAAACAAAAAAAAATACATGGAGGAATAAAATTAAATGACAAACAAAAAAAATTGAGTAACTTCTGTGAGTATTAATCTTCTCTTTAGTTATTTTATAAAACTTTTTGTTTGACAAAGAATGTAGCCAGATGTTTCATTTGCCAAAAACCAACAATACCAAGAACGATTAATTGAATAATTGACCACCACATTGAACGAGAATTGACACTTTCAGATAAATCTCTAAATTGAGCCTCACGATCTCTCATTAGGTTTTGTTCTAATCTAATTTGCACAACTTTTGATGCTAAAAGATTGATTCTACCTTGTAAAGTTTCCATTGTCTTTTTCTTCTTTGAATCCAATTTCATATCGGAACCTATTTCAAATTCCAAGTCAACACGAACTTTAGATTTGGATAACCAACCATTGGATTGAGTCTGTAAGCAAATTCTATGTTCACCTGATTCCAAAGCAACAAAAGTAAAATCACCAATTGGGGAACCCTTTTGATGTACTACACGTTGATTATCATCAAAGATTTCTTCGATGTCAACGATAATGCCCATTTCATTTGGAGAAGCGTTGGTGTATTGCTTAGTGTTTGGATCTAGGACAGATACAGAATAGCGTCCTTGGATGTAAGTATCTTTGGTCAATTCTTTTTGAAAACACTTTCTTTCACCAGCATTATTTAAATAATAGAAACCAAAGGAATTTTGTACAAAAAATGCAATCAAACAAAGAATAGACAAACAATTTGAAATACCGAACATCTTTTAAATGTACTAAATAAACCAGTAGTTGTTGTGGTTATGGTGGTAGTTATTAGGAGGCTTCTATTATAAATAATTCTAAGCAGAGTTCAGATGTAGTATCGAATATACATAAATTTGCACTTTCCATATACAAATATAATAGTTTGCTGTTAGCTTTTTTTTTTTTTCAATATTTTCCTGTTTTTTTATTTTTTTGTCTTAATAAGTAATTCGAAATACGAAACGCACGAAATAGAGAAAATAATACGAAAAGCAGGGAAAAAAAATTCCGAAAAAAACTAGAAAACTTCATTAAAGTTAGGGTTACCATTAAAAGAAGGAAATTATTTTCCTCCAAAACAAATGAAATTTAGAAGAAAAAATGATAAACCCTAAAGAAAAAAACAAACAGAAATAAAAATATCAAAAGGAAAAATACCATGAGACGGAATTGCAATTTCCGCCTCCTATTCCGCCATCGCACAAAAGCCTTAAACCGGAATGGACGAAATGAAGAGAAAAATTTATTCAGTAGAAAGATTATTTAGTGAGTAATGGAATGGACGAACAGATGAAGTGAGACGCGTAAAAATAAATAATTAAACATATTATACCGTGAGATAACAACAATCTATAGTTATTACACAAAAGATAATGTATACCAGAGCATGGAACTTGCAATTATAACTTGTATATGTATTTAACACTTGGTACCACTAAACAAAGATTGGTTTATCAGATTAGCTTATTGATATATACAAAAAAAACATAGTGATATTAATCTTTTCCCTTGTTTGATTTGACTTAGATTATCAGAGGAGAATGAATCTATTATTACAAGATCCATTTACTGTATTAAAAGAATATCCAGAAAAATTGACGCATACGATTCAAAACCCTTTAATCACGACATGCCTCAAATATAGTCCACAAGGCCACTATTTGGCTCTTGGTTCAGTTAACGGTTCTGTCATGATTTATGATACCGAAACATATAGACCAATCCATATCTTAGGGTCCCAATACGGTGGTGCTCATTCAAGAGCTGTGCAATCTATTCAATGGTCAGATATCAGTTACTGTTCGTATATAGATGAATATAAAATAGGGAGATACATTGTTACATGTGGTAGAGATTGGTATGTTCGTATCTGGGATATTCTAAAACCTGAAACACCAATCTTTGAAACTTTATTTGACGGTCCAGTTTGGAATTGCCAATGGATTCCAGTTAGTGAAAACAATATTGCTGAATATCCAAAATTGGATCAAATTACTCAATACTTAGTGGCTACCGTTTATGAAGAACCTTATGCTTTTTATATTGATCCAATAAATAATATCACTATTCCTTTAAAAGAAAATGATACAGCAAATGCTGTAGATGGTATTTATTATGCAGACGAGACACAACAAAACAAAGAGACAAAAAATGAAGATCATGGTTTTGTATTAACTACTTATATACATCCAAAATTGAAAAATATTATAGTTACAGGTAGTTCCAAAGGTTGGATTGAATTTTATACTGTTGAGTCAAACAATAAACAAGATTCTAAAACATCATCTTCGATATCAAGTATACCAAATTTTAAAATTTTAAATTCAATTAAAATATCTAATTCTAATATCAAAGATATTATAATATCACAAAATGGTGATAGAATGGCTATTAATTGTTCAGATAGAACAATTAGACAATACTCTTTAATTTTTGATCCGAAAAATGGGAATTTTATACTTAATTTGGAACATAAGTATCAAGATGTGATCAATAAATTACAATGGAACGGTATCGTATTCAGTAATAAGTCGGGTGATTATATTGTAGCTTCAACACATGGATCTTCCACACATGAATTATACCTCTGGGAAACAAATTTTGGTTCTTTGGTTAGAGTATTAGAAGGTCCAGAAGAAGAACTAATGGATATCGATTGGAATTATTATACGATGTCTATTGCAAGTAATGGATTTGAGACCGGAGATGTATATATATGGTCACTTGTTATACCACCTAAATGGAGTGCTTTAGCACCAGATTTTGAAGAAATCGAGGAAAATGTTGACTATCAAGAAAAAGAGGATGAGTTTGATGAGTTTGATGAGGACCAAAACCATCAATCCCAATATAATTTAATAAACAATACCAATGAATTGATCCCAATTGATTTAAGGACCAAAGAAAAATATGATGTCAGAGGGAACAGTTTAACTTATGACCAATGTCCTGTTCCAATAGATTATGAAAGAATCATAACCATGAATTATCAAAATCCATTAAAATAAAGCAAAGAAAGAAACAAGGAAAGAAAAAAGGAGAAACAAACACTATTTTAAAAGTAGCTAACTTTAAGACGCTCAACCTTAATCTTATATCACTAATACACATTGCTATTTTGATTCTCGATAAGAACCATTTCACTCCCATTATCAATTTTTATTATCATTAGTAATAATGGAAGTATTGATATTACTAATATTGATTAGTAACAAAACAATAATAGAAGGGCTTCTTTTTTTCATATTTTTTCCTAATTAGGTAAAGTGTCTATTTAGAACAAAAAAAGAAAGTGATGAAAAAAAAAATAGAAACAGAAATGGAGAAATAAAAGAGAGATAAAAACAGAATTGAATATAGAGATGGACAATTGAACCGTTATACAAAAAGGTAAGATAAGCCAGAAACTGTTTTGCATGTTGCTCTTATATACCCTTCCTATTTAAACTGTGTCTCAATTGAAAACCTGCATCATATTATTCCCCAGTTTTTAAACAAATATACACACCCTTGGATAGAAAGTCGCAAGCCTGTGAAAAATATAAACCAAAAAAAAAAAAAGAAAACGAACAAATAGGCGAAATACCATAAAAAGGTTACTGTATAGTTAATAATGTCTCAATATTCACACAATCCATTCCTCACAAATACACCAAAGTCATCTCCGATTAAGGGGGGCAAAAAGATAATATCTACACCTGGAAGTATCGTCACTCCACTCACTACAGATAACTTATCATCCTTAAAAGACAAAATAACTTCTGCTAGTACTAATGGAAGCAGAAGTAACAGCACTCATAATAGTCCAAGAAAGAGGATATATAAAAGACCTTCATCACAAACATTTGGTTCCACAAACTTATCAAATCCACTGTTGTCTTCACCAACTAGAAGACCTAGAACTTCATCTAATGCGGTCACATATTCAGATAGATTCATCCCAACAAGAACTGACATTGGGTTAAACTCTATAAAGTCTATAGCAAGCACTGTATCTTTAACGAAATTTAGTAATTCCTTAATTGATCATGACGATCAAGTAGTATTTCAGAAAGAAAGACAGGCACATGAAACCTTTGATACTATTTTGAAAAATGAAATTTTTGGTGATCTTTTATCAAAAAATAGTTCTGAGAGTGGGATTAATAAGATCGAAAATACTAAGACCAAAATGATGTATAATTATGGTACTACTAGTGGCAATATTAAAAGGAAGGAACCTTCCACTCCATCCCCAGAGAGACGCAACTCATCTTTTAATTTAAATGACACACCTATTAGTGTATCTAATGGAATCTTAATAGATAATGACAATGATAACAACAGTAACAGTGATGATGATTATAATGTTTATGATACTTCTGGTAATATTTATGGTTATAGTAGTGGTTCAAATTCAGAAAGATTGAATTCTGTACCAGTTACGCCAAAAAAGTTGTTCTCTACAGATAATATATGTAAACCATTTAGTAATACAAACCAAGGTGTTAGTATTTTTACCTATCAAGAACGTTCCCCTACTAAGAAACCTTCTTTCACGTCCAACTATATTAAATCCTCACAATTTATGGATCATAGATCTCCAGTAAGACCTGATTCTAAACAATTATTGTTATCACCAAGTAAAAGTGTAAGAAAAATCGCTAAAGTACCATACAGAGTATTGGATGCTCCATCATTAACTGATGATTTTTATTATGATCTAATTGATTGGTCATCTACAGACCTTTTGGCTGTAGCTTTGAATAAATCAATTTTCTTAACTAATAATAACACAGGTGAAGTTATACATTTATGTGATACAGAAGATGAATATACGAGTTTAAGTTGGGTGGGAGCTGGCTCTCATTTAGCAGTAGGACAGAGTAATGGACTTATTGAAATATACGATGTGACAAAGAAAAAATGTATTAGAACTTTATCTGGTCATGTGGATAGAGTTGCTTGTCTATCATGGAACAATTATATATTAACATCAGGTAGTCGAGATCGGAAAATCTTACATAGAGATGTTCGTACAGCTGAGCCATATTTTCAAAGTATTGAAACACACCAACAAGAAGTATGTGGTCTTAAATGGAATATCAATGAGAATAAATTAGCATCTGGTGGTAATGATAATATTGTTAATGTGTTCGATGGTGTATCAAAGACACCGTTTTTAACATTAACAGAACATAAAGCTGCCGTGAAAGCCATTGCTTGGTCACCACATAAAAGAAGCATACTTGCTACAGGTGGTGGTACTGCCGATCGTCATTTAAAGATTTGGAATGTGAATAATCAGACAAAAATTAATGATGTTGATACAAATTCCCAGATCTGTAATATGTTATGGTCTAAAAATACTGATGAAATTATTACGTCTCATGGCTATTCCAAATTCAATCTTACTGTCTGGGATTATCCAACATTGGATCCAATAGCCATTTTGAAAGGCCACTCATTCAGAGTCTTACACTTAACCTTATCAGCAGATGGTACAACTGTAGTTTCTGGTGCTGGCGATGAAACCTTACGTTACTGGAAATTATTTGATAAATTAAAATCTCAACCACAGGCAGATTCTTCAATCTTTGGCACAGCAAATCAGATTAGATAAAATACTAGAGAGATAAAAGAAAGGAAGTTACAAACAATGGAAAATTTTTCTTAGATTCCCCTTATCATTTGTTATATGTATATATACGATGTAGAACAGTTGTATATCTAGTTTATAATATATGATAATATATTAGATGGTATTTTCCTACCACTACTTTATAATTACTATTTACTTTGTTTGCATACAGGTATGAGACAATCATGAATCATACAATTGAGAATATACAGCTAAAAATTAGGAAACATTACATAATATACATACATACATACATATATATATATATATATATTTGTTTCTCTCTCATTTCTCTATTTTAATTTAATAATGTTTTAGATAATTCAGAAGCCAAGTAATCAGCTTCAGCTTTAAAGTTTAATTTATGTAAATTGGCTACTGTGTATCTGATCCTACTTTGATCGTTATAGTTATCTTCCCTTGCTCTTATTCTAAAATCGTATTCTGCCATTTGAACATTTTGTGTAATATTTGTAAATGAATCTGGATCATTTTCCTTCAAACTTGTTAATTTCCCTGCATCAATACCTAGTAATTGTTCTGCTTGATCATTAAATAAAGAAAGCCATATTTGGCCTGTTTCATCCATCACAGAGATGGTCAACATATATCTCCATTGAGGTTCAGGATGATTAACTTCACATCTTTCACATCTCCAAGTACCATCTGTTTGCTGAACAACTTTTTTATTACAATTTTCATTTGAACATGCAGGGTACGCAAAATTATCAGCTTTTAAGAAACTTACCACTGCTTTAATGCTGAAATAATCACCCTTTTCACTTCTACCTAAATTATCAGCAAAAGCTTTAGCTATTGTAATTCTTTGTGAGATAAATTTAGCTGCATTCCCACTATTTGTGGTACCAATATCTTGTTTTAAAGATGTGAAGTTCGAATTACGACCTTTAGAATCGTACCAGCCTTTCAATTCATAAGCTTCTGGGATCTCTGGATTTGGAATCAAAGTACTATTGAAACCCATAGTCAAGGATTTACCACCAAAATCAGATACACGCACTCCCTTAATAGCGACTACAGACCCTTCAGGTAAATTGAAATCAAGTGCCAATTGATTCCAAAGACCTACAGAGACTGAGTAATTTGAGTCATCGACAATAGTGATATCACGACGATCAAATTTTTTACCTGTCTTTGAAGTCAGTTCGAAATGTGGATTAACTGTCTGAATAATGCCTAATACATCTACAGTGGAGTTAGCTTCTTGATTTTCAATGGTATGTAATTTGATAAAATCGAAGTGAGTCCTTGGAACATTTGTTTCATCTGAACATTCTTCAATGATTGTATCTTTATCCATAGCCAATTCATAAGGGTGTGACAAGTTGGTAAATTGTGGTTTAGCAGGTTGTAATCTTGCCTTTGACACGTAATATACTTTACCCTCTTGTAATATTTCATTAAATTTGACAGCATTATCATTGAAGGCAGTGGCTCTGATTTCACCTGAAGTGTCTAAGAAATTAACGTTAAACAATTTCCCTTCTCCTCTTTGATTATGCCAAGTCTTTAGCTCACCTTTATAAGAGACCCTTGCTTTAATAGTCCAAACGTTTTGATATGGCGACAATTGTTCAATAGCGAAGATAGGTCTAGACTTCTGAGAACCACCACCATTACTACTACCATTGTTGTTGTTGTTGCTGGTACTATGGTATCTATTTGCAGAGTCAATATGAGAATTTGACATCGTTGTAGAAGAAGCTAAATTACTTTGAAAATCTTGATTAGAAATACCAGCAGCCACAGAGGGTGTGATAGTGGGGGCTGCTGTTGTTGAAGGTTGAATAGTATTTGTCGAGGTTATGTTACCACCTTTCAACTCAGGTATCAATCTATCCATCTGATCATATAAATATTTATCTAAAAAGATGCTTTCTTCCTCACTAAATTTAGCATTACGTTGTAAAACCATAAAATCATCAACTAAAAAGACAAATTTTTTTTCTCCAAAATGACATGAGGTTCCCCGTCCAGTACCTGTATAATATCGCCTTTCTGTAAATCACTAGTCTGGAACTTATCAGCTGCTGTGTTTCTTAATAACGCTTTGACATGATATTTCCCATCAGTTAAGATAATAATATTTTTTCTACTTTTAGTATTTGGATCAAATTTTCTAGTATTAAGGACTTGGTATACACCTTTAGCAGCTTGCGCATATCTTTCTTGATCGGTGAAAAGTCTTAGAATATCTCCAGGATTAACGTCAGAAGCACTCATTCTCAAATAAAGAAATAATTATATGATAACTTTTACAGTACTCTTTCTTATCTTACCACCCAATATAAAAAAAAAAATAACCAAAAAACCCAAAAAAAAAGAAAAAAAACTATTCAGAGATGTATATGTAACACAGTTAGATGCAGTCTCAACGGTTAATTAAAGAACCAGTATACATATAGTGAACCTCACCAAGAAAGGACCTTTGACCAAACTACTGTAGTAATATATTAACCCTCTTCCTCTTACTTCAACAAATCTTGTCAATTATATGTTTAAAGGTCTTGTTCTTCCACTTTGAGTGAGACGCGTTGCATTTTTTTTTTTTCTCTCGTTCCTCCCCACAAAATTCTCACCAAAAAAAAAAAAAAAAGAAGAAAAGAAAAGCCGACGTCAACTTTTACGCGTCGCATTGAAAAGTTTCACTGAAAAGTTT
Organism: Arxiozyma bovina; assembly: GCA_023309525.1. NCBI lineage: Eukaryota > Fungi > Ascomycota > Saccharomycetes > Saccharomycetales > Saccharomycetaceae > Arxiozyma > Arxiozyma bovina. The sequence continues at coordinate 140,897 of JAKZLQ010000066.1, read as the reverse complement.
CAAAAAAAAAAAAAAATGTTTTGGCCATCAAGCAGCTTTTGATGGTTGAAGAGAAAGATGAGCAGCACTTAGGTATTGGTTGGCATAGTCCAGCACAGTGGATGATTAGTTAACGGTGAGAAGATAAATAGGGAAGTAAAAAAAAAAAAAAAGAAAGAGAGAAAAGCTGCAAGAGTTATGGACCACTCACCTTTGATCTCTATAAGATTAATAGTCAATGACCTGAATGATGATGGATCGACAGTTTGTCCTATGATATTTAATGTGGACGATATATTGAAATTAAGAAAACTCGGAATATGCGGCATACTATCTGGTACTTTGCCGACAGCCACGCAACAAAACATTTTTCTTTCGATTCCATTGAAACTTATGGTCGAAGAGACTATATGGCTTGTGTTGAATGGGTATGCTGAGTTGAAATTGATCGAAGGTCCTATTTCAAGACAATTCAATACAATCTTGGAGTCGAAGAGTAGTCAGCTGTGGGAGATGGCTAAGAAGAAGTTATTACAGTCTTTTCAATTACAAAGAGAATATAAAAAAGAACAACATGAATTGAAGTTGAAAAAGCTGGGGATTGAGCAAACTACAAGTGACACTTCTGCTACAACAAATACTATTGGTAACGATAAATTTATAGAATCATCGTTATTTGTTGAAACAGCAAATAGTTCTTCAATATTAGACTATGCTGCTGGCAATGATAGATTTAAAAGTACAAATTCCTCTGCAAATATGACTCTGTTACATTATCTTATAACGAGCTACAGTACTTGGAATAATTATTTATTATATCAAACATTAAGGGAACAAAATTATGTAATGTTACCTGGTGGCAGATTTGGTGGATTATATATTGCATACCCTGGTGATCCACTGAGGTATCACTCTCATTTAACTATAGACTGCGCATTAGATTATTATAACGATCCAATTGATTTCATTTCATTGACAAGCGGTGCAAGATTAGGTACTGCTGTCAAAAAACTATGGGTCATTGGAGGTGTCAAAGATAATAAAGATTCTGCTTTAAATGATACAATAAATTCTGGCGATTCCAGTCTACTTTCAATAAAATCAGGTACCATTAATACGTCATTCTTCTCAATCGAATGGGCTGGATTTGGTTAGTGAATATTGAAATCATACTCCTCTTCTTATTATTACCACATTTAATGGGGTCCCCTCACAACCAATCCAACTCCTTGAAGAACTTGCATTTTTTTTCTTTTTTACATATGCCACATCATAGTGTATCATTTTGGGTCACTTGTTATGTTACAAATTGTCTATTTACTGGCAAATACTGCTATTATCTTTCGAGTTAGACCCTCATCATGCCTCCAGCCCCCCTCCACCCCCTCCTTTGAACACCTCCCTTCAACACATACGTAGACATACTTACATCATATAAATATACAAATACACATTATCATGGATTAAATCACACAACAAAAAAAATGAAAAAAAAATAGTAAAAATATAAAGGTAGGTAAGGGAGTGAAGGGATCAATAACTGTTACTCACTCACACCCTACACAAGGAAAGATTTCTCATTCTAACTAACTCAATGGGTTTTTATTTATCCTTCCTTCATAAGCACGCATACTCACGTTGACTGCTGTAGTATATACAAGTCCACGTGTAAATAAAAACCTTTTTGCAAAGGGATATGTATTCCTATCTTAATTTCACATACATATACCTTCATGCATGCATGCGTATATATATATATATATAAGTGTATTGATGGTGCTTGTTTTCTTCGATATTAAATGGCTGCGATCTAGCTAGCATAAATGAGTCAAGACGCTTACTCACAGTACTTTTTCCTCTTCATTTGAATCCATTAGTTACCAGTATTCTTCATTATTTTATTTTGTTATTATTATTATTATTATTATTATTATTTTGGTTCTAGTCTTGTTATATCCTACAAGGATTATTATATCGAGTAAAGAGTATCTATCACGAAATGAGTTATAACCACGATTCTAATCGAGTCCCTTCTGCAGAAGAAAAAAATCAGTCGCCCAATCCAAATACTACTAACACTAATAATAATGATTACGAAGAAGAATCTGAGGAAGATATTGATCAATTGATCGAGGATTTGCAATCAGACAAGGATTTTGACGAAGGAGAAGAATCCTCAATAGTATCTGATCATGTAGAACGTGGACATAGAGTAGTACCTGAGGAGTTGTTACAAACTGATCCAAATAAAGGTTTGACCTTTGATGAAGTGGAAAGAAGAAGAAAAAATTCGGTTTGAACCAAATGAGTGAAGAGCATGAAAATTTGATTATCAAGTTTTTAAGCTATTTTATTGGACCTATTCAATTCGTAATGGAGGCTGCTGCCATTCTTGCTGCTGGTCTTGGTGATTGGGTCGATTTTGGTGTCATCTGTGGACTGTTGATGCTAAATGCTTGTGTAGGTTTCATTCAAGAATATCAAGCTGGTTCAATCGTTGATGAATTAAAGAAAACTTTAGCTAATACTGCTATCGTTATCAGAAATGAAGAATTAGTGGAAATACCTGCCAATGAAGTGGTTCCTGGTGATATCTTACAAATGGACGAAGGTACAATTATCCCTGCTGATGGTATTATTGTTACCGAAGATTGTTTCTTACAAGTTGACCAATCTGCAATCACTGGCGAATCTTTGGCTGTTGACAAAAGATATGGTGATCAGACGTTTTCTTCCTCAACAGTGAAGACAGGACAGGCTTTTATGGTAGTAACTGCCATTGGCGATAACACATTTGTCGGTCGTGCAGCCGCATTAGTTGGACAGGCTTCAAGTGGACAAGGTCATTTTACTGAGGTGTTAAACGGGATTGGTATCATTCTATTGGTATTGGTCATTTTGACTCTGTTGTTAGTATGGTCTGCGTCATTTTATAGAACAGACCCCATTGTCACCATCTTACGATTTACTCTTGGGATAACCATTATTGGTGTTCCAGTTGGGTTGCCAGCTGTGGTTACTACTACTATGGCTGTCGGGGCTGCATATTTAGCCAAAAAACAAGCAATTGTTCAAAAATTGTCTGCTATTGAGTCTCTGGCAGGTGTAGAAATTCTATGTTCTGACAAGACAGGTACTTTAACTAAGAATAAATTATCTTTACATGAGCCATACACCGTTGAAGGTGTCTCCCCCGATGATTTAATGTTAACAGCGTGCCTGGCTGCTTCAAGAAAGAAGAAAGGTTTGGATGCTATTGATAAAGCATTTTTAAAAGCATTGGCTAATTATCCCAAAGCTAAGGAAGCATTAACAAAATACAAGATTTTGGAGTTTCATCCATTTGATCCTGTCTCCAAGAAGGTTACTGCTGTGGTCGAGTCACCAGAAGGTGAAAGAATTACATGTGTGAAAGGTGCTCCATTGTTTGTTTTAAAAACTGTAGAAGAAGATCACCCAATTCCTGAAGATATTCATGAAAACTATGAAAATAAAGTAGCTGAATTGGCTTCAAGGGGGTTTAGAGCATTAGGGATTGCTAGAAAAAGAGAGGATCAACATTGGGAGATCTTAGGAGTGATGCCATGCATGGATCCGCCTAGAGATGACACTGCAGAGACTGTTCAAGAAGCAAGAAATTTGGGATTAAGGGTCAAAATGTTAACTGGTGACGCGGTAGGTATTGCTAAAGAAACATCTAGACAATTAGGTTTAGGCGTAAATATTTATAATGCTGAAAGACTGGGACTCGGTGGTGGAGGTGATATGTTAGGTTCTGAATTAGCAGATTTTGTAGAAAATGCAGATGGCTTCGCAGAAGTTTTCCCACAACATAAATTTCGAGTAGTAGAAATACTTCAAAATAGAGGTTATTTGGTGGCTATGACTGGTGATGGAGTAAACGATGCACCTTCCTTGAAAAAAGCCGACACAGGTATAGCTGTTGAAGGGGCCACAGATGCAGCTAGATCTGCGGCTGATATTGTATTTTTAGCACCTGGTTTATCTGCAATAATCGATGCTTTAAAGACGTCAAGGCAAATCTTCCATAGAATGTATTCCTACGTGGTTTATCGTATTGCTTTATCATTACACTTAGAGATCTTTTTTGGATTTTGGATTGCAATTTTAAACAAAACTTTAGATATTAATTTGATTGTATTTATTGCAATTTTTGCCGACATTGCTACATTAGCAATAGCATATGATAATGCACCATATTCACAGAAGCCTGTTAAATGGAACTTACCAAGATTATGGGGGATGTCCATTATATTAGGGTTCATTTTGGCAGTTGGATCTTGGATTGCTTTAACTACAATGTTTTTACCAAGAGGTGGTATTATTCAAAATTTCGGTTCTATTGATGGTGTAATGTTCTTGGAGATATCATTAACTGAGAATTGGTTAATTTTCATTACAAGAGCAGTTGGACCATTTTGGTCCTCGTTACCTTCGTGGCAATTAGCAGGTGCAGTATTTATAGTCGATATAATTGCTACAATGTTCACATTATTCGGTTGGTTCTCACAGAATTGGAACGATATTGTTACTGTGGTTCGTGTTTGGATTTGGTCAATTGGTGTGTTTTGTGTCTTAGGAGGAGCATATTATTTATTATCTGAATCAGTAGCCTTTGACAGATTAATGAATGGGTTGCCTGTAAAGGAAAAGAAATCACCAAGAAGTGTAGAAGACTTCTTGGCTGCTATGAGAAGAGTATCTACACAACACGAGAAGGAAGGATAGAATATGTTCTTTTCTAAAGCAAATGGACTTTATATTTTCTTTTTCTGTTATATCTGCAAAAAAAAAAAAAGCTTTAATCAGCATTCTTTTCTTATAATATCCCTCAACGTGACTGCTAATTATGGCAGAATGTCAGTACATATTATCATAACCTTTTTTTTTGTCAATAAATAAATATTATCATTAATAATAGTAATAGTTAATTTCAAATAAGTATTTAGGAATTTAGATTCTTTTGAATAATCTCCTTCTTGCTCTATCTTCTGCAATAATATATCGTTAAGGAAAGTAAAAAACGACTGGTACTGTTCAAAGATTTCCTTTTGACAAGACTTCCCAAACACGGGCGGTTTTAAAAGATAAGGTAGGAGAACTTTACTTTATTTACATACTGTACTACAGGTAATTCTTATACTAAAAGGGGAAGGATGAGAAGAGAGAGATAAAGAAAACTAATAATATTCAGTGACATTATAAAATATATCAGATATTCGAGCTTTTGGTAATATTTGTTGTCTTCCTATAAAAATATGGTTCAGAAGCAGAACTGAATAAAAAAAAATGTTTGCATCATTTAAATAATGTCACAAAATGAAATATTAATTTTCTTTTCATTTTCAAAAGAGAGAGAGAGAAAGAGTAAAAGAAAAGAAAACGAGAAGGAAATAATTAAGAAGGGGAAATAATACATAGAATAAGGTAGGTACTCAGATGGTGATGCATGTAAGGTATCCATGGCACATATTCGAAGAATCATCGCCGGATAATTAAAAACACGAAGTGGTGTCTATTCATCAGCTCCATTATGTAAAATAATAATTCTTATTCTAGCACTATTATTTTTAGTGTTCCCTGTGTGTGGTCTCAAAACTTATCAATCATCCAATTTAAATATAGAAAAGATATGAAATGAGGTGAACGCACAAACACACCCACAAAAAAAAAATATACATATTAAATAGAGCACAAAACATATACTTATACTTTTTCTCTTTCTTTCTATTTCTTTTCAAATCCAGGAAATAATATTTGATCATAAACGAAGAATTCCTTAACAATTTGTTCCTGCATATACATCCTCAGAGTCGGTAATCTAAAAATTACCATGTTTTATAATCACCTGAAATATTAAATCTCCTAGAATGAAACGAAATGGGAAAAAGAAAATAGGTGAAGTTTAAATATATGTATACTTATAGAAAAAAAGATGCCATTTATTAACTAAATAGACCTCTACTTACTGTGTTAATAAATGTAACTAATCTCCAAAGAAATATGCTCCAGTTATAGTTGTGATATTATAATCATTGGGGAGTGTTTCATATGTAATTATTGTAGAGATTTCTAACCACAATATTGAATATAAAATGAAAGTTACAGTGAGTGATGGCTGTAACCAAACAAGAAAGTGGAAGTTAGAAGTTTTCTACACTGTATCATCCATCGATCAACTTTTATATACAGCTTTCAAAAGAAAAAGACGAAACAAAAAAAAAATTTTTCTTTTTCGAGAAAGAAGATTCGTGACATCATTCCATACGAACATGCAAAGACGTTAGGGTTTGGGAGTCCATGTTTCATTTCAAAAGAACAACCCTCATTCCAAAGAAGAAGGAGAGCAGTTCGTTGTATATGAATGTGTGCCTCTGTGATCAGGATCTGTGAGTACAATGCCAGCATCACTGATGGTTACACTGTGTGGTGTGTACCTGCCCCCGTCCACCTGTGTATGGAGTCTGTATTAAATGCATGTCTAATTATTAACGGTTACTACTATGGTGCTTTTTTTTTTATCTTTTTACATATTTAATATTTAATACATAATATATATATAATATTTGTTAAAGTATGTAAATCAAATAATATTATATTATATTTATTCAGCAGTAGCTCTAGTGTAGATAACTTGAGTAGCGTGCTTAGAAACTGGCTTAATGATACCTTCAGCTTCTAAGTGTTTTAAAGCAACTCTGGCCAAAGAACCACCAAGCTTTAATCTGTCGACCAAGACAGAGACAGAAATGTATCTGTAGGTTGGGACTTCCTTCAAGATTCTGTCGTATTTTTCTTGGTCCAAGATAACGGCGTGTTGAGCCTTGTCCTTGTGGGCCTTTTTAGACCACTTCTTCTTGGATTTCTTACCACCAGCTAAAGCAGCAGCAGCCTTGGCAGCCTTAGATAATTGAACTTTTGGAGGCATTCTGAATTCTATTGACAGAAAAAAAAAAACGAGACAAAAGCTTATACTAATAACGTGATTATTAGAACATTTTGTTTAATTATGTCATTGTTAGTATTGATGTTTCCTCTCTTATCAAATAAATAAACAAACAAACAAAAGAACAAAATAGTAAACAATCAATATGGTTATATCAATCGACCTAAAACACAATAAAAACAATCGAGAATAATGTATTTTTTTTTATTCGTTCCATTTTAACTAGTTGGATAATTGCAATGAAATAAAACAGATAGGTGTGACTGATATACGTGATTCTCAGGACTCTTTTTGCCATATATATATATATATATTGGACTGGCACAGTTCCGCAAGGTAATGCTATTAATTACTTCAATATCTCCAATCTCTTAATCATTTGAGTTTAACAATCATTGACATGAAATCCAGATTATACTCTTTCCTATTATTTTTCTTATACCATATTTTCCGGGGTTTTTGGTTAACTCTATTTGTTTGCAGTTTGACATATTATTCTAACGTAGCGGTACATACACTAAAACTAACGTTACTTGGTCTCTTTTCTTTTCTGAAGGAAATACGACACGGAAGAAATAGGACGCCAAGAACAAACCAAATCTACTGGCAAGAAATAACCGAGCCCATCATCAATGAACATACCTCTATTCAAATAGCACTCTCTACAGATCAATCCTAGAATTAGCCCATAGTTTAGTCAGAATAATGAAACTCGCATACTGTATGTAATCCACCCTAATTTGGATATGTCGTAAAAGCATGAGGAAATTTGGTGAGGGAGGGGAGGGGGCAGGACGTAAGCAATAAGACGATGCCTGAACTGGCTACTTTCTGCCTGGGCTGTCTGCCTGGGCTGTCCGTCTGGGCTGTCTCCGTCTGTGTGTGTTTGTGTGTTTGTGTGTGTGCTGCTCTCTCCTTCGCTATCCCTGCACTCACCAACTTTCGTGGAAAACCCAAAACTCACGAGTCCTTTCCAGTCCAACGGTCTGTTACGTGTGGGGGGCTCCTGATGTCTCGGGCCCATCTGCAGGCGCCTCCTTCTCCCTCTCATGTAGGAAAAACAGAAGATACCTGCCTCTTCAGGAAACAACCAAAACTACAGAAACAAAAGTATTCTGGATGTACGGGTGCAGTGCACGTCTTGTATATCAAACTAAAACCAAGGTTGGAAAAGGAGGAATGGACTCCGTTTTCAACAATCACACAGCTTCATTGATTGATGAAAATGAACAATTTCTCTCTTTTTTTTTTTCCCCTCTTACTACTTAACTCATATCCTTCCCAATTTTATTGCCTATTATAATAAGGTGCTGTTTTATTAACCATCATAATTTGCCAACGAACTAAATCTTTTCCAGTTATGTTTTTTTTATTCTTTTTCTTCCTTTTTTGCTGCCTTAAGCTTAATGCCTGGAAACGGGGATAAAGAGGATATACAGTGATATTGTAGGCTGATCAGATGTTTGAACATCTCCTGTCATATATGCCCTATGGCGTGTAATTACCGTTTATAATCGTCGATATGGCAAGTTATAAACTGTATATCTATATTGTATTGATTCATCTATAGTGGTTAGAAAAAAAAATTTGTCTTTTCTCTTAGTAAGTGTCTTTTTATCTTTCTCTTTTCAAGTTTGAGTGGATAATATTAATATGTACTTCATATGATTAAAATGTCATTACTTAACTCTAAACGAAAATTACTTAGCTTGTTTCTAATTGTTTATCAAGTCTGAAGTTGTAATCAACTCTTTCTTCAGAGTTTCTTAGTTCTTTGTCTTAAAGTTTCGCTTATTTTTGTTGTGTTTAGCTTGGAATTAGAGTTATAACACTACTAAAAGGCAATTGAAATAAAATAAGGTATTGCATTTTTTATCTTATCTTAAAAAAGGTTTTTTTTAATAAAAAAAGCAAGATATTTATCCAACAAAGTCACTATTACTATATACATTCAGGTTGTTTACACAGTATATCCCTAGTTTTAATTACGCAATGCACAAAACTATGATATATATACAATAGACAGATTTACTTTTATTAATATACGAAGTTGTTTAACCGAGTCACTCTATATATCTCTTCGTAAACTTTATTCTCGTTGTCTTACTCAATGATGGTTTATTTCTATGATTTTTTTTCACCTGAAAAATCGATATTCTTATCCCTGGAACACATTGCCAGGAAACTCTCACTTTCAAGTTGCAAAGCATATATATATATATATATATTTGTAGCATCTGTGTGGTCACTAGTTAATAGTTTGATATCATTTACTCATTTTTAACATTACAACACCTTTCCGTACATAAAATATTCCAAATAGGTAAATAAATGTGTCACCATTAGTGATTTTTTCAGTGTGACAAGTACAAAGTAAGTCGAGCATTACAAAAACTACCTTTTTTTTTCCTCTATGCCCTAACTAACCCCTAACAAATTCTATGGAATCTAACAACGACAACGTGGCAAACCTAACTGTATGTGGGAGGGTTGAGGAAATTGTCACAAACATATCACGTGATAGGTGTACATTATTTTGTTTGCTCCGAGAATCTGTAGAGGGGATCATTAGCAACGAAACTATGAAATTTTTCAAAATTTTAACATTTTTTTCCACAGAAATCATTTAGACAAAGAAAGAAAGACAGAAATCCTATATTTTTAAAAATTGTTGCACTACTAATAATAATATGATGAAATTATACTGAATTATCAGCAAGAGACACACAATAACGGTTTACCATTAAACTCGGATCCTCTTTGCGCCCTTCCTTTCTTTAGTATAGTTGAGCATTATTATTACTGTGATCAGCTTACATTTGAAATAATTAAACGATTTTTGGCAATTAAAGTCAAGATAGAACTAGCAACAGAACTAAACAGGAAAAAAAAAGAGAAGCAAAAAATGTCTATCAATATTTGTAGAGACAACCATGATCCTTTCTACCGTTATAAGATGCCTCCAATCCAAGCTAAAGTGGAAGGTAGGGGTAATGGTATTAAGACTGCTGTCGTCAACGCCTCCGATGTGGCTCGTGCTTTAAACAGATCTACACCCTACATTATCAAGTATTTCGGTTTCGAATTAGGTGCTCAAACTTCTATCTCCATGGAAAAGGATAGATATCTAGTTAATGGTGTCCATGAACCATCTAAATTGCAAGATGTCCTTGACGGTTTCATTAGTAAATTCGTGCTTTGTGGCAGTTGTAAAAACCCAGAAACTGAAATCATTATTACCAAAGATCAAGACTTGGTTAGAGATTGTAAAGCGTGTGGTAAGAGAACTCCCATGGATCTAAGACATAAACTGTCGTCTTTTATATTGAAAAACCCACCTGAGTCCTTTGAAGGTGGTGCTGCAGGTGGTAAGAAGAAGAAAAAGGCTGCTACTGCCTCTGCCAATGTCCGTGGTGGTGGTGTCTCCATTTCAGATATTGCTCAGGGAAAGACTACTAATGATGTAACTCAATCAGAGACTCAAGGCGACGATGCCGGTGCTGATAAAGCTGGCGCTGACGATGACGATGACGATGAGTTGGCTCGTCAAATTAATGCTGCTGCATCTGAGCTGGAAAAGATTGAGGTTAAAGATGATGATTGGGCCGTGGATATGTCTGAAGAGGCTATTAGACAACGTGCCAAAGAACTCCAAGTCGGTGCAGGTACTATGAGTAAAGAAATATCCAAATTGGACGATTACGGTGAATGGATCTTAGCACAAGAAGAATTGCCATCTGATGTGGAGTTGTATAAGAAGGCAGCTGAATTAGACATTTTACAAGAGCCAAAGATTGCTGCTGTTTTGGCTCAAACCCTTTTCGATGAAGATATCGTCAATGAAATAGGTGATCATAGTGCCTTTTTCAACAAAATCTTTGTCTCTACTGAGTATGAAAAGAATTTCCTTGGTGGTATCGAAAGATTTCTAGGTTTAGAACATAAAGATTTGATTCCATCTTTACCAAAGATCTTAGTTCAATTATACAACCATGATATTATATCTGAAGAAGAGATTATGAGATTTGGTACTAAATCATCAAAGAAATTTGTGCCAAGGGATATATCAAAGAAAGTTCGTAGAGCTGCTAAACCATTTATTACATGGTTAGAAAATGCAGAATCTGAAGATGAAGAAGAAGAAGAATAGAACAAAGAATGATTGTAATGTATTTTATGTATATGTATGTATCATAATACTTTTGCACACTGAGATCCTCATCTATTTTCATGTATAGGAATGATGTTTTTGTATAAAGAGATGAATAAAAAAAAAAGAAAAAGAAATATTTGGGAAATCAGCAAGATATTATATCAGTTTGTTTTTTTCTTATTTTTTTTTTTTGTCTGTTAAATATTATTTTAAAAATTTTGAACCTATGTATAAGTAAATGAATAAATGTGAAATGAGTATATAAATGTATCTCTATGTAAAAAAATATGCAATATATTGAAAATTTTGGTCATTAGTATTGTATTATTTGTTTAATCTGTGAACTTTGATCTTGCACGTAATGCTGGACCATACTTGTATAAGACAAAAGGAATTAATGCCAGACCAATAGTGAAAAACCCAACTAAAGAGGACCCCCAGCCAACAGGATATCCATCAATGGCCAAATTATTGTACATAGCAGTACCAAACAATGGGAATGCACAGGCAAAAATAGAACGGCAGAAACCATTACCAGCAAATACTGAAGCAACATATTTGGGGTATGAGATTGATAAGTAGGCGAATGTAGCTTGGAATAAGTTGAAGACAGCGAGGACAAAAAAGATTTCTGCGATGATTGGAACAATCCAATGAGTACCAGCAGCCCAACCAAATAAGAAAAGAGCTAATGGTAAACACCAACCTGCACACATGGCTAAGATCAAAAACGCCTCTGGAGTGAAAGTATTATTCTTGAATTTTGGAACAATCACATTCATTAAGAAAAGTAATAAACCACAGTAGGCAAACACACACCCAACTGCAAAACCCATATAAGCTAAACCCATTTCTACCAAAGTGAAATGGTAGATACCAACAAAAACAATTGGGAAAGCCTCAAAAAATAAGTAGAAGGCACCATAACATAGGGAGATGTAAATGTCGAAGGCAAGGATAATTGGTTCTTGGATAATCATCTTCACGGGTCTGTATAAGGTCTTAATAATAAATTCCTTTGGTTTAATTTCAGAGTCTATTTTTTCTTGTGCAGTATAAAATCTGTTATCACCAGTTTGCTTTCTTAATCTAGCAGCACGACGAGATAGGATGTTAGCATGAGATGTTTCAGGGAAGAAGAACAAAAATAAGATCAAAGAAGCAGCACAGATCCATAGTAATAACCAAAAGATCCATCTCCAACCTTTAGCAACAGTCATAGCTGCCCCAAGTAAAGGTGCAACAACAGGAGCAGCGACAGCACCAATGGCCCAAAGACCTAATAGAGCTGGTAGTATTTCTGGAGATACCAAATCAGAAATAGAGGCACCACCAGTAGCCAAAGATGGAGAACATAAAATACCAGTAATGAATCTCATCACAATAAGACCACCGACGTTATGGACAGTGGCACAGCCAATTTGAAAAATGGTGAAGAAGAAAAGTGTAATGATATATATTTGTTGTCTACCAATTTTGGCAATTTCACTTAGTGGAGAAAACACAACTGGACCCAACCCATAACCCAACACATACAACGATAGATTTAAAGTAGCAGTTACATGACCAACTTTGAATTCTTCTTGGATCTCTTGTTGACCGGGCGTATATATAGATGAACCCATATATGTTATACAAGTTAAAAGCATAATTTCGAATATCAAAAAGGCCTTTCTAGGTATAGACCAATTTAATGGTAAATCTGGATCGTCAGATCCATTCCAACTTACTAAAAATGGGTCAAAATTTTGGTTTGTACTGCTTGCATCAGATGTAGAAATTGATTGTTTCTCTGAATCAACATTGGAGTCGCTCTTAACAATCTCATGTACGTTCTGGTTCTTTACATCCTCTGAAGCAACGTCATCAGCATCATATAATTGTGGTAATTTTTCTTCAATTGTAACAAGATTGAAGTATTCTAACACATCCACAAAAAATGTGTTTTTATAAGTATTAACAAATGACATTTTTTTTTTTTTAAATTAAATCTCTATGTGAATAATTAGAATATTCTATTGACTTGTCTCTTTAGTTTGATGATATTTTTTTATTGTTTTCGAAATAAAGTAGTTAGAGATGGTAAAGCGAGAAGCTAACACTGATCCATTTTATCCAAAGACATAAGTCTTTATATATGAAAGTTTAGATGGTGCAATGTATCCTTAAGTACAGATGTCTCATAGATTAAAATGATTTCCATAATATTCTTTAATAATCTCTGAATTTTATTATGCATTGAAGAAGGAGCCTTCCAAAAGTTCGGATCTATTGTTTTCTTGTGAAAATTTTCTAATGTTAGATTCAATCTCCGTCTTAGAACCGTCGGAAAAAAGAAAAGTAAAGTGACTGCCTCCACGGAAGAGGGCAGAACGCCGTGGAAATAAGCCATGGAAATAAGACGGATATGCTCTGCGGTGCCTTTTCTCGTTACTTTTTCATGTGTGTGTTCCATTGTGTTTTTGGACGGATGACTAAGATGTCCCCTGGTTGGACGGGTGTAAGACGGATATCAGCATTGAGGTTTTCCACGGAGCACAAAGAAAAAGAGCCCTTTCTGATTAGTAAGGACGACGAATTTCCTCTCACTGAATGTGTGCTCACTTCTGACTAAGAAGTTATTTTTTTTTTTGTTGTGTGTGTAGCTTGCCCTGTGTGGAAGAGTCGTGGAAAAAAGTGTGGGTACAGTTAGCAATTGAGACTTTGATTTAGCTGGTTGATTGTCTTATGGTTCCTATCTGTTTTCTTTACCATCTAGAAGTCGCAGTTGACGTAGTCATTAATCCAACCTCTTCCATTAGACGGTGATGTGGATGTCTAGGGGGGTCTTCCAATAGCACAGTTCTTATTTGCTGAATTGCAACTTCCTTGTGTTCATAATCTAACACTAGTCTGGATGATATCATTTTGTACAAGAAAGAAGAACCCTGTGATGTTGAATCTCTTAATATATAACGTAACGTGTCAGTGATCTTTTGGCTGTCATGGAAATTGAATATTTTCTCAAGGATCAACTCCTTGGATAACTCATTACCTCTTGAATTTAATATCTTTAATACAGTTAATGATCCTAGTTTATGACAACATAATTCTGAAAGATATGGCGAGATATGCTTGGTTAATAATAAATACTTGTTGTTAAAGTTTGAAGTATCTAAAAGCCATGTAATTAATAAAGTCCCATTGTGATCTGTTATCAAGTATTCTCCATACAATATAATGATACTACCTATTATGACTAATTGTTCATTGGTCACTTTCCCCTCCGTTGTTTCTAGACATGCTCGGATTGCACGAACCCCATACCTATTCACACAGATCGTCCAAAAATTGGCTATAATATTATTAAAGATGAATTGGTTCCATTGAGGTCCAAATTTTACTACTTCTTGAATCACATAATTGCCAAATTGATCATTGAATAAGGCAGCACAGTAAGGCTTGACGCCGTCTATAATGAATTTTATATGTCTTGCTATTCTAGCTGTTTTGATCAATTTTTGACATACCCATGTCCCTGACTTATGTATACCAAATAGACTCATATAAGATTTCAATTTTCGTAAAATTATATCTCTCATTAAATCATCGCATCTGTCATATAATCTTTGTACAATCGTGTTCCCTAAATAATCTAGACTCAGTTCAGGCAACTCATCTAGCATGCATAAAGCTAACTGTTCGATTTCTAGCACGCTCAATTGATTGTTATCCAATGATTTTCTAATTTCACGTAATTTTGGTGTCTCAAATTGTCTTTGTCTAACAGGTTCAGGCATAGATCCGAAATCACTCATATCTGAACAGGGTAAAAGTTCCAGGCCGCAGTTTAGCATTACCTTCACACGATCTTCATCTAGACATACATCATTTGAATCAAGCTGCTTGATAATATCCAAAACATCATCTTTGTGACTCTCAATCGGTGGTGGTGGTAAGGGGAAAGGACTTGTCTCTTGTTCAGATGAAATTGTTTTAGTAATTGGATTGGATGAGAACATTATGGGAAGTGCAGGGTTATACTGATCATTATAGAGTGGAATTTGTAATCCATTAGGCTGTACTTGGAATTGGACGGTCCCATTTAGAATACATTCTTCCATGATTGAATGTGGTTTTCGTTGAGAATTTGGATCGATTACTGGATTTGTATAAGATAAGATTTTCGCAAAGGTAATCTTACATGGTACCCCAACCATTGAAATCTCTTTGTCCTGCATGGTATCAATTGCTAGTAATGCATGTTCAATATTTTCAAATTCAATTAAACTCATGTATAAACCTTTCAATGTTCTAACGGATAAAATCTTACCGAATTGGGAAAAAATAGTAGCTAATGTAACACTGGTCAAGTTAGGAATACTATTCCATCCACTATTCCATTGCATAGGAAAGATATTGGAGATTGCTATCGTGGAACTAGAAGGTAATGGTGAGACTAAGTTAGCTTGTGGAATATTTTTCTGATTGGTAGTGACCCATACCAAACTAAAGGGATCTACATCGTCTTGCATAAGGGGAATATTAACAGCGTTGTTTATATTATTATTGTTATTGTTGTTGTTGTTACTGTTACTATCCATTAATGATATACCCATAGAATTTGGAACTTGTTGGGAACTAGACATAATCGTCTGCGGTATACAGTAAGATGCCATGGTTTGAGATCTTTTTCTGCCTGTGTTGATTTGAGAATGATGAAGGTTCAAGTGTGCCGTATTAGGCTGTTTCATTATTTAATGGCTTACTATTCAACACTGGAATGGTTCCTGAGGGATTGTTTATTTCGTTAGGTATCCATATAGACTTGTCACTGTAATTCGTAATAGTTCTAGTCAAATGTGTTGTTGGAATAGAATCCCAATTAATTGGAGCTGTGTTCGTTCTTTGTCTATTTCTAATAGGAGTGTTTAGCATCATCGTATTTGATGAAGGTGGAAATTGGATTGGCGGCTCCGGTTCTGGGGTGGACAGAATATTTCTAGATGGATTCACAGGAACATTTCCTGGAGGCATCACAGACGTGACTAATTTATCTTCAAAAGTCACTTCGATCTCAGGTGGTCGTTGTGGTTTCGAATGGAGAAATTTGGAACTAAAGCTCGGAAGTAGTCCACTAAATCTATCAGCAAATTTTGAACTATTTACACTAGGTCCAGAGTTGCTATGGTTAGAGGTATCTCGTCTATACGAACCTAGTTTATGTAAATGATCTCTATCTTCCTTCAACATATTCAATCTGTATTAAATTACCTGGGTCTATGCAATACTAAAATTAAAAATACTATCGTATTATCAAATATACTGAATTTGATCTTGTTGATTTACTCCTCGTTATTTCTTTATTCGTTGTTTTTTCGTAGCAGTATTTTTTTTAAATAGTTAGCAACTATATCACTCAACGACAAGCTATCTAATCGCGCTGTTCCAGCTTATTTATGTGTAGGATCCGCTCATTGACATGTAACCCTAAGTCTTCGTGTAGAAATACTAACCTTAACTATTATTTTTTTCAAGCCATCCTTCTCAAATTTACTTTTACATAAAACCTACTGGTTCTTTTTTTTTTTATTTATTTAGGGAAAACCGCTCGAAGTCCTCGAGGAAGAGATCGGCCTTCATTTACTTTTTTTGGAAAATGTCAACAAACAGCGAGATCATTTCTCGACTGAATTCCATGCAAGCTGCAGGGGAAACATTGAATTATTAAAAAGTAAAAACATAAACAACTTCAACAGAACTCGACTTTCTTCATATCTCTAAACTCATTTTAAACTAAATATAGTCGAGAAGTACAAGAAATCAAACAAATATGGTTGAGAGTAGCCTGGAGAATAGTAGTACGATTGATGAAATTGTTGATTCTTTAGTAAAGGAAATTGATAATGAGTTGATACATACGTTAGAAGATGTGACTAGAAAAGATGAAAACACAAAACAAGTATACCAAATACCTTTACAAGATATTGGTGAGGAAACTATGGATATGATTGTCACGTACAATACTAGGATTAACAGTGGTTTTACTATGAGTTCTTCAAGTTCATTAAGTGAAGATCAAGATGGAAAGGAAAATTATTGTTATAACATTGAAACTGAAAATAAAAAAATTATGGACAATATACAGAATGTTGTAAAGACTAGTTCTTCACCTGACTTACAGAATTCAAGTTATATCGATTCAGATATGGATATTAGTGGAGTAGAGTTTTCACCATTAAAAAGAGATAATTTAATTTCATCCAAAGACCCACAGGCTTCTACCTTACAACAACAAATCAATGAAGTAGAACAAAATAATAAAGCAACACCAAGGATTACAAATAATTCAGAACCTTCTAACAGTGAAGAGTTTCGTGGAATTGGGATTTCACATTTAACTCCTTCATCTGAAGTCGAACCAGTATTCCAAAACAGTTCCTTATCAAAAATATTAGACAACTCTATTCATTCTAATACTTATAAAATATCACAAAATATGGATATAAAACCTACGAATTTTCTTTCTGTATGGCATTCACAAGAAGAAGACAACTTTGTGGCCTCTACTGTATCACCAGCATTAAGTAATAATTCTCAATTTACTAGATATACCAACTCGACAATGGTAAGTACACCTCCAATGACTGCATCTCCGCAGAATACTGCAACTTTTAAATTCAAACCACGTATAGTCAGTCAGAGTAAAATCTATTATCCAAGGATTAACACTGGTAGTCGTGTTTCTTCTGGGAAGTTATTCGATATTTTCGTCTGAATATGCTGTTCAAGCAGATAATGAAGCCATTAACCCTATAAATGCACCTGTAGGAAATAAATATTTGGCAGAGGAGCAAAGAGTACCATCTTCTTTCTCTATCACCTCAGTAGATGAAAATGTCTCAAGCAATGAGAATACAAATATTGAAACATATTTAGACTTGGACTTAGATTTTACTGATATATTGAGTAAACTTGAGCATTTAGGTGAAGATTCTTCGATTGAGGATCCGATTATTATATCTGATGAAGACAATGACACAAAAGCCGTCCAGCATACTATTGATCAGGCGCCTGTATTGGTAAAGAATATTACTCCAGAATCTGGTACACCACTAGAAAGAAACCACATTCCAAGCCCCTTTAAGATAAGGAAATCAAGTGAATAAAGAATCTATTAAAGAACTCTCAATGTCCCTAATAAAACAAGAAGATCATATTGTACTAGATGACGATACTAAGAATGATAATGTTGGGAAATTATATTCAGTGCCCTTAAAGGATGATGGTGTCATATTTTTAAAAATAAATAGTATACAAAATTTTATAATTGATGGGGCTAAACAACGTAATGCACAATTTTCACTCGATGTTAAACAAGGGAATAAATTGCTTTATACTACTAAGTGGAGACCCGTTAAGAATGAAACAGTTGTTCCTATTATGGAGGATTTTAGTTTTATATTAAATGAAGAGTTTAAATTATTTGGTAACAATAAATTACAGTTCATAGTCAAGTTAAAATATGATAGGATAACAAAAGAAACAATTGAAGTAGTTAAGAAAATACCAAAGGGTAAAAAATTCCCATTTGGTAAAACTAAATATGTGTACAGGTCGTCGTTTGTCGATAGACCTGTTGAAAAGGATCCATGGTCTAATATTACTGATACACAAGGACAATTCGCTGTATGTGACATAGTACTGGATGAATTATTACTAGAGGAGAGTAGATTTAATAAGATCGGAAAGGATTTAAAATTGATTAATAGGTTTTCAAATATTTCTGTTACGCCTTATACTCTAAAACAGCTACATATAGAACTTCTCTATGTGGCTCGTGCTTCGAATGATGAGACAATTCCTTTGCAACTGAATAAAGTGGAAAGGATTGTAGAAAAATATAACTATCAGAACAATCTCCATCTTGAGGGATATTTATTACAGGAAGGTGCTGATGTTCTATCAGGATCTATACAAAGAAGATATTTTGAATTAAATGGTTCTACTCTGGTGGCATGTCATGAATCAACAAAAAATCCTATAATCACTATTAATCTTTTAAATGTAGAAAAAATAACTTGTTCATATGATGATAATAAGGAGCAGGAGCAAGATGAAAGAAATTTTACTAATCTAACAGACATAATATTGTTTGGTGAATATATCAGATTACACTTCTTTGATAGAGAAATTATTACTTTCACTACAGAAGTAAATGAAGGAAGTCTTCAACAGTGGTATAGAACATTACATGAGGTGGTTGCTTTAAATGCAAGTCACCAACCATGGGTAAAGTTGATGTGTTGATAATAATTAGTTTTGTAACTCTATATATATTACAACTACTTGTAATATTTCTTTTATTTATTCTTTTTTTGAAACATGACAGAAAAACATCTGGACACCCACAAAACAGTCCTGATAATTTGAAGAATTTGTAACAAACTTTTTTTCATATTCTTTTAAGAAAAATAAAAAGATCTCCAAAAAAGGAAGTTTGTCTTTGTTTTTGCAAATGGGGAACGACGCAAAATTTTGAAAATCGAAATTTTGGTCAGCTCTAACCTAAGAAACCAATTCTGAGTAGAAACCGAAAATATGGTAGGCTTCAAATTTTGAATAATATCAATAAAAAGGAAGCAAGACATAAAAGACATGCACATCTGAGGGATTGGATGTTTTGAGATATCAGCAAAAGAGCCCCATAGATATATAAGTGACGCAAAGATGTATGTGACTTTTTGATGAAATAACGACAATTAGGGAGAAATAAAACAGAAGATACAGATGATTAGAACAGTGAGGATGTTAGAATAAATGTGATGTACAATAGATCAAGAATTAAGAGCTTTGTAGTGTTATAAATGAAATATTTAAGACACAGTTAGTTATGTTAATATCCAAAATGCTGAGGACAGTGATAATACTTATGTAGATGTGGATGATGAGGTATTTTATGAGTTAGACATTTGTAATATATTTGATCTGTTTTTAGATAGAAACCTAATGATTTAAGTATATGGTGGGACATAGTTTGTGGCGAATTTTTTACTAACATATGTTTTGTAATGGAAGAGCTTTTGTTCTGTTATTTAACAACAATAAAAATATTTTGTATAGGGCTAAGAGAACTAAGAAAGTTGGTATCACAGGTAAGTACGGTGTTCGTTACGGTTCCTCCTTAAGAAGACAAGTTAAGAAGTTAGAAGTTCAACAACACGCTAGATACGAATGTTCTTTCTGTGGTAAGAAGAATGTCAAGAGAGGTGCCGCTGGTATCTGGACTTGTGGTTCTTGTAAGAAGACCGTCGCCGGTGGTGCTTACACTGTCTCCACTGCTGCTGCTGCCACTGTTAGATCTACTATCAGAAGATTAAGAGAAATGGTTGAAGCTTAAACAACTTATAAATTTAATGAACATTTTTCGACTATTCTAGTATATTAGTGATAATCATTTAATTTTGTATTTAAGTGTATAAACTCATATTTTCTATATTTTCTGAAAAACTTTAAAATCACCTGCACACGTATATTAAATACTAGTTTATCTTTGTCTATGTACTCTATTTTGTGTCATTAATAGCTTCGTAGTGTTTTATCTAAGGAGACGTTGTTGAGGTGTGATATGTACGGTTGCCTTTTGCGATGTACGAAACCTCAAAAGAATCTATGTAAAATTCTTAATCCTGTCGAGCAGGCTTCTATATATGTTAGAAGAATATTGACAGTACGTGGAATAAAGTAAAAATGGTTAGCACAATGGGAAGGTTTTGTATTTTAATGTTGAATCCTTATCTATTATCCCATATAAAATATATCATGCAGTAAGTTTAACTCAAGTTAAGATGTATATTATACGTAAGGTGAAAGAATTGCTTGAGTAGAAAATGATTAAAAACACTTACTTCAAATATAAGATGTTTAGTTTTCTTATATTATTAACACATCTAAGAATGATTATAGTTCAAGCAACTTGTGTCAAATTTTAAACCACAATAACCTGACAACATATAAAAAGCAAAAAAAAAAAATATTAAAAAGTTAAGATTTTTAAAGAATTCTATTACGCAAAACTTCGACTACATATATCAACTCATAAAGATATCTATTGAAAATGATTTTCATTTAAATAGTATTTATTAATAATTTAAGTAATAAAGCAAAATAAAGTAAAAAAAAGTGAGTTTTGTAAGCAGATACGATAAATGTAAGAAGTGTTTTTGTATAAAACAGAAGTCCTTTCTGTTAGAATGACCTTATAGCATTAGAAGTAGTTAATCATTCTTTTAAGTAGAAATGTGTGTAGTACATAATTCACAGTTACTAAGATATTTTACACAATTGCATAATCAGGAAAGATGTAATAGTAACAATTGCAAAATTTTTATTAAAAATAAAGAAGGTATAAATGGATGGATAGGTTCAGTATTGTAATCAGGATAAATAATTTGTATCTATATCACTATTATTATTGTGTTTTATTTATATTTTTATAATCATATATTTTATGACGAGAAATTCAAGAGAGAATTCTCTATCTGATCACAGACACTAAAGAGATCTATAACAATGTTTTTTATCCAAAGGACTTTTAATTTTTGTTTGAATGACTGGAAATGTGCTGAAAATAACAGATAAATGTACATACGCAAATCAAACGATAATTTGAGTTAAATGAATAGGCATCATCAATTTTAGTACAGATAGAAGATATGCTAGTAGAAGAATACAGGAGAGTGGATTGTTTGTTCCAAAAATTAAATTAGATAAAGAACACGGACAAGAAAGTAAAGAAATAAATGTTACAATTTCTCTCTGACTATTTTAATTAATTATATTTTTATTTATATTTGTGTGTTGAAGAGAATTGAAGAATTGTAATAATAATAAGTACACTAATATCTTCATTGTTTAACCATAACCATCAGTTTTAATAAACATCTTAGGCACTTCTTCTTATGAAAACACTACTATCAGGTTATGTTGTGTATATACTGGGTTTGACACAAAATAAAGTAGTGGGGATTATTTCACATCTTTTCTTTTTCTTACTTTTAATATTTTGTTTATATTTATTTTTTTCTCTATGTAATTTTTAAAAAAGCCATAAACTCGAAATAAACAATTTCTGTTCGGTAGATGAGCAGCAAAATATGGAATAAATAGAGTGCAAAATACACCACTCTTAAAAGGTATTAAATTAGTGTATAAACGAGCTACACACCTTAAAAATCTATCACTAGCTTACTTTTTCTCTATATATACTATAAAAAAGAACATAATGTGACGATATTGTAAAACCTCAAAAGCCATAAGAAAAGAATAGCTTCTTCTTAAAAGGGATTCTATGTTACGACGATTTTACACAGTCTCCAATGACATTGAACATTGATCTTGTTGTATGAGATTATCTCCCAAAGATGTGTAACCTGTCATCACCCTACCAATGATGTTTTTCTAGGATTCCTGTGTAAATCTTCTCAATATAGAGACATGTAAAGGATTATATCGAGTGCTATACTAATATACGAATAATAATTACGTATAAACACATACAAATTATAACGTCATTGACTCTAACTAATAAATTAATTATATAATTCATATTGTTCATATTAATCTTGTTATCTTTTCAGAACAACCCAATGCATCTAACGAAAACGATAATGTTGATAATCACCTTTAACACACTTTCAATAATAAAAGGTCTTCTAAATTAGCTTCTTTGTAATTTTTCACTAGTTTTAATCCAAAGATCGTTCTAATACACTCATAGCCTGTGTCCTGAGTTTCAGCCGTCCCAAATCCTTCACCTTGACATCAAGCAATATCCATGAATTATGTGTTCTATAATTTCTAATTAAGGCTTCTTACAAGTATTTGTGAAATTGTTAATTTGCAATGTACCTTTACTACTTTCATTAAGTTTACAAATTGTTTAAGTGTAGTCTAAAAGGTTAATCCTAACATTTTTGGAAATATCAGACAAAGACTTGTAAATAATTAGAATGAAAATTGAAAGTGAGTCAATAGGCGTTAACAATCATAACACTATAAAAAGTGACAACAGAAATAATGATTAAGAAATATACGAGGGTAAATCAGTTGTCCCAAAGTTGAAATTTTATATTAGGATAAGGTAAGTAATGTAAAGAAACAAATCTTTTAATTTATTTCTAAATAATTTATAAAACTATACCTTATATTCATTCACATATATTTTTATTCATTATATACAGGAGACCAAAGAATTTTCATCATAATAAAATTATATAATTAATCTTGTTACTTAACCATGACCACATATTTTAGCAATATCTTAGATACATTTTCTTATAATATATATATTTTCTGGATAAAGAATATTGTTATAGATCTCTTTGGTGCCTGTGTTTAGATAGAAAATTTTCCTCTTGATTTCTCGTCATAAAATATATGATTATAGAAATATAAATAAAACACAATAATAATAATGATATAGATACAAATTATTTATCCAGACTTGTATACGGAACAAATACATCCATTTATACCTTCTTTATTCTTTATAAGTATTTTGCAATTGTTGCCGTTACATCTTTCACAATTATGCAATTATGTAAAGTATTTTAATAACTGTAATTTCTGTATTACATCGACGGACTATTCATTCCGTAAAAAGGTACGAGGTCATTCCAACAATATATACCTTGGCAGCTATTTCATCTTATACTGACTGATATACCATTTTGTGTTTATAATTACTAACTCATTACAACAAAAAATACTTTTTTTTTTTTGAATATATATAATTTTCTCCAATTGAAATAAATATTTGTATTAACAACAATCAGTTATTAAAATTTTATAAGTATATTATATATTTATCTTATTTTTTACTGAGGGATAGTGGTCTTTTTCACAATGAAGTGAGCACTATGTCTCCCCTCAGAACAATCAAAATACTCAAATGCCAAAACTTTCTTGATACAATGCTACCCCATATTTAATGAAAATCTTAAATCTTAAAAAAAAAAAAAATACATATGTTGTATAGTTTTCTTATACACTACTCGAATTATTAAATACACATACATGAATACATAATGAATATATTCCCAATGTGGTTCCAGTATATTCTAGTAGATTTATGTCTCAACCTCTTCTAATTTGTAATAGTTCTTACAACCCAGCCCAGTTTTTGATATGTTACTCACAACTAAATGCAAAACCAAAAATAAATTTCTAATGTCAAATAGGCAAAAACATATCCAAACTTCCTCTTCATATTTACTATGGAAAATTAACTACATCCAATAATCCAAAATAATACAAGGTGAAAAATATTTTAATATATGCATCCATTTATCTTTTTGTGAATTTATACATTTTTGAAAACATGTAAATAAAAAATAATTACAAGACTGTATTGCAATGTCATAGCCTTTTTCAATTTTTTCATTTATTTATGTTTCTTTAATATAAGTAACCATATCATATTTCTTTTCTCTCTTCAACTAATCTATAATTGATAATACCAATATGCCAACAAGGTTCGCCAGCCTGAACATCCAAGGCATTATCCACATTATTTATTCTTCTACGAGATAATGCAGTTTTTCTTTTGGAAAAATCGAACAAGCCTTCACTGATGCTCTGTTGTTTACATAATTCCCAATAAAGAAAGACAAAAAAAACCCTTACAGTGGTTGATTTTTTACCTTTAAAATCAATTAAGAAAAAATAGGATTTTAAGACACGTCTAAGATTGATTTCTTTTTTCTGTTAGATTTTGTTCTATAACACTGTGGGTGTTCGTTCTCTCCATAGTTAATTGAGACCCTGTAATACCCAAAGTTAAGACCTTATAGGGTGAATGTTTAAGTTTGCCCATACAAATAAACCTGAGGGTTCCTCTCCTTTTTCTTCAAATAGTCACTGAGGATAGAAGACAACCAAAAAAAAAAAAAAAAAAAAACAGATCTTAGCTTTTTTTAACCCTCACAGTGGAACGGAATTGTATTGTTTTATTTTTCGGTATTTTGTTTTCCCCCTGCCTTTTTCCTCCTTCAAAATGCAATTTTTTTACAATAATTTTCTGTATCCGTACCTTAGAAAGGCACACACAAAAAAAAAGAAAAAAACAGAATTTAAGAACTAGCACCCTGAATAACTTAAACAAATCATCAAGCTTTTTGTTCAAAAAAAAGAAGACATTATTAATTTGCCCTATCTTGTTGCTATATTTCTACTTTTCAATATTTTGGTTACACTGCTTTAGTTATTATTTAAAATACCACAAATATCAAAGAAATACTTATGGCAAGAATAAAACAGTAACCAAACAGAGGTCTAAAGAGTTGATCAGAACAGATTACACCACAACAGCAGCTTAAAATAAAACAATACCAAAAGAGATAACTCTATACTATGACCTATTGATAGTCACACAAACTCTAATCAAACATGATCACAAAGACGGAACAACAAAACTAAGTCACAAACCCTAGAGCATATATACACTTCATTTATTTTTTTCCTGTAAACCCTAAAATATATTGGGGAAAAGACATTTGCCTTTTCGGAGAATGTCACAAAGACCCAACAAAAAAGACTACTGCAATTCCAAAAGGGTTAGCGGACAGTACATTCTCGTGGGTTCCGTACAATATCTGGAAAAACAAAACAAAACAAAACAAATAAACAAATCTCGTCCGACATTTTTTTGTCTTGTTTTGACAACAATACATTCTTCGAGGTTTGTTTATATTTCTTTGTTCGGGAAACCAATCTTGCGTCTGAAAAGTTTTTTTTTGATCTTGATTTGCTTTTTAGTTGATCTTAAGAAACAATTATCTCTAACTGTTACTCGAGTCTTTTAGCCACAACCACATATATATAATCAAACTTATAGATACACACACACACACAAAAAAAAAGGAATACCAGATAACGGTGAAGTTTTAACAACTGGATTATTAGATTTAGTAGTAACACAAAAGATTAAAAACATTTCTTTGTTGTGAAAATTCTAGTTACAGGTAATTAAACTATACAGTCTCTCTCGTTTATTTTTTTTTTTAAATCTCACTTAACTTATTTTATTTTTTTCGTATCGTATTTCCATTTGAAAAGCAAATATAACTTTTCTAGTCAAATGGTATCCTTTTTTGATTCATTCCCAGGTAATCATAAACCTTTTAAAAGTGTGAAGTCTTTTGATACACTAAAAGCAAAAACAATATCTACACCAATACGGCAAGCAACCTGTAGAGACATATCCAGTATTACAACTAGGAGACCTACTATACCGAACGTTGGCGATATTACATTATATACCATCACTAAGGATTTAACTATAAAGAATAAAACAAATTCATTGGCAGAAGAATTTCTAGATGTCAAAAAAGGTGAGTTAGTACAACTAATATCTAAGATTAAAGATCCAAAATACGTATACGTCAAGAAGATAAATAGTATTGGGGAAGGTTTAGTTCCAGTAGACATTTTAAAAGAATATGACCATCTACTGTTTAAGCCAAATAATAATAACAATAACAATAATAATAATAACGTAAATTCTACTAAAGATTCTAATCACAATATCTCGTCTATAGATAATATTCCTAACAATAATAGTATATCTCATCATCATATAATGGAACTAACTCCACCAACGTCTCCTTTAACTATCACCTCAAATACGTTTTCTATAGCGTCCCTATCGAGAAACCAAGGTACTTCACCCAGGTCCTCTTTCACTCCAATTAAAAAATTATTTGATGTGGAATCTCCAATAGTATTTATGGATGTTGAATCAGTAAGTAATCAAAATGAAAGAGTCATGTATATCTTAAAAATAACAAATCAATTAAATCAAGAATGTTGGAAAGGGTTGTATTATCAAGATTTATACAATTTGCATTTAGAAATAGTCACACATCCTAATTATAATAATAATGAGTTATTTCTTCCGAAATTACCGTCACCTCTGACACTAACTATTTCCAAAAAAGAGACCGGAGAGCAAGCCAATAATATAGATGGTTTAAGTGATATGGAAATCGACAGAATCAAACAGATCAATAATTATATTCAGTCTATGTTTAAGGCACTCTCTATGGAGTCTAATACCTCAATCTTGAAACATATTTGGTTTAATGCAATATTGAAAACAAAAAACATTTCTACAGACAACCATATCACTGTCAAGATCAAAGTTTTATATGATGGTGATTACCATGCATTTAAATGTCAACTATTAGATATCAACACATTAAAGAAATTACAGAACGTTATATCATTGAAAATCAATCATGAACGAAATCCTGTAACTACAGTTTACACTGCAGTGATCGATGGTTGGTATAAAATAAACTTAAGTTCCGAAGATATATATAAGGAAGTGTTGGTTAGGATACGAGAATCACAAAGATTTATATTGGAGATATATGATCCCAATTTTCACTAGTATAATCAAGTGTATAAAATAGATAGAGAAAAACCCGTGTATAAATAAATAATAAAAAATTAAAAATATAATACTCCATATTCCAATAAATATCACTTTGCTTCCTCCCTTCCACTCTTTGTTGTTATTCATAATTTTGGCTACACAATATATAGTCTTGTATTTTTATATTTGACCTTTAATATCAACTTTTCTAGAATTATCATAAATCTGTTTCATTTTCAATTTACAATTTTTTGTATCCAAATATCTAAACTCAGTATCTGTATTCGGGTTCTTTACTACAATATATGAGTGCAATTGTTTCTCCTTTAAATACGTTATTAACTCCGATTGATCATGAAATCTAAATAACTGAACCATATATTTTATGTTTAATTGATTATAACTTTGACATATTATCATTAATGCTTTCAGTCTTTCTCTTTCTATTATAGGAGCGACCAAATTTGTTGCCACCCCATTTATACTTTTAGCCATAGATAAAGAGTTTGAATAATCACCTAATAAGACATTTTGTGACAATTGGAAGCTTCTCTGAACCCGTTGATCTTGAAAGGTTTGAATATCTTCTTGAATCAATTTCAATCTCCAAGACGTTATCGATTCGAAATTCTCTGTCAATATGAAATACAATATTAAATAACTGACAAATTCCGAATAACTTGTCTTTTTCAGATTTGGCTTAGAATATAAAATAAACAGTCTACTCTGACATTGATTAAATTCCCCTAGATCGCCGTTCTCCAGAGCCAACCTCGCATGAGTCTGGTACACTTTCATTGTGAATTTATTCTCTATCATCTGCACTCTCATATCTTGTCTTATTGACTTCAGTTGGTCACACATATATGTGTAATTGACTTCATGACGAGTGTACCTGTTCATAATGAACTTGAAAGCTTTATTTAAGATGGGTAAAGGACGTACAAACTCTGGATTTGGTTCCGAAGTCAACCTCAAATACCGCTTCTCCAAAGTAGTACATTTGCCTACAATAGTTTTGGACTGATCATAAACATGGGATTTGGTACTGATTGCATTTAAATTGGAGAAATCTTCTTGTTCATGTAGTGGATCAAATGTGTTTTTGATTCTCTTGGTCTCCTGCTGAGCTTTCAGTTGGAACCTTTCTGCCCTTCTTTTCCTCTTTTCTGCTTCTATTAAAGACTCAGCAGTCATGGCCTGTAAAGGATTATATGGATCTTCTTGAACCGTGAGGTGTGGAACTGCTGTATTAGACTTAGTGTTGCCCTTCTTGTTGTTGCCCCTGCTGGTAGGTGTATTTCTGGGTTTCCCCAATGCTAAAGGTGTTACTTGATTATAGAGAGCTGACATTAGTGGTATGGATAATGAATTGACTTCTGATTGTTGCTATGTCTTTCTTTGTTTATACTTTCTCAATGAAAACAACACACCCTCACTGTTCTTCCCTTCCACTTTTAGACTACTAGACAGATATGCGTAACCTATCTGACAGGTGCTCAAAGATGCTTGTATCCCCAACTAATATTAATCCTACCATGATTAACCATAATATAATTGTTCTCACTTACTCATTATTACCCAGTAGAGTCCACGTGACATGGGAAAGAATTGTTGATACAAAAACACGACATTCAACCCTAATCCTAACCCTGGATGCCTAACCCACAGACACAGATATACAAATACAGCTACAAATGAAGATATGAATGCAACAGTAGAGACAAGTGTGTTGTATCGATAACCAGATTGACCATACCCCAGCAAGATTATCCTTCCCAGAAATGAATGGCAATAGTACCAATGCCCCATTAGAAAAAGTACGACAATTAGAAAGAAGACATGTAGAGGTGCATTTACAGCTGTTGAAGGCCCTGGATGAATTATATTTGACTAAAGAGGACCGTCAGAATTTCGTGTTGACAAAGGAACAAGAATCTCAGCTAGAAGATAGACATATGTTGCAGATGTCGTTGGAGAAGAGTATTGCCATTTCTAAAGCTATAAGAAGAAATTTACAACAGTCACCGATGAAACTTAAACAAGACGGTGTCGACCTCGATACTACCACCACTACCCGTGATGATGATGATGATGGTGGTGGTGGTATTGGGGTTGGTATTACTACTAGTAACAATATTATTATATCCACTACAAGTGAGGATAAATTGGCATCTGAATTAATCAAGTTAAGTGAGGACAATTTCACATTAGATTCCAAGCTGATTGAGACATTAGAACCATTACAGCAATTATCTCAGGAATATAATAAACGGCGCCAAGAGTTTGATCGTCTAAAAGCTGAGTTAGACCAGTTGATTTCAAACCTCCCTTTGGAAGAAACAAAGGATGAAGCTGTCACAGGAAAGAATGATAATATAGCGGACCTTCCGACATCTTCATCTTCAACAGACGCGGATATCCAATTGGAAAGAGAAAACACTACTTTAATCGAACTCATCACTGCCTTGACACATCTTTCAAGAAGATCAGACACCTAAGAAGTCCATGCATGCATCATACATTCCTCCCAGGTCTCGATCAACAACAGACAATCGTCATGACCTACCATGCCTACATCGACACATAATGCATTTACAAGCAATACATAAATAGTACAGATTTTGATCGAAATGCATTCGAGAATATCATCCTGGACTGTAGCCGTTCAAAACGACACAAGAAGTGGGACATCTCGTCGTTTCTTTTTGTTTTGGCGATGAGATGCAAAAAAAAAAAAAGAAAGAAAAAGAAAGAACGAGAAAAATTTTTTTCTTTTTTCATTTTTCACTTCTTCAAATATTTAAAGAAACATCTGATGAAGTGATGAGGCAGTCGTTCTCAAGTTTTGTGACATTGCTACAGATTACAAGATAAGATAGCACATCTCCCACACCCACTACCTTCATCTTTCTCTTGGTTAGGATTCCTATTTAACTTTCTTTTCTACATATCTTCTCTTCTTCTCATCTATTTATGTACTTATTTGTTTAATAGTCTATTACTTTCCTTTCTTCCTTCTTTGGTTTTGTAAGAGACAGTTCTTCCCGCTGTTATTCGTATCTACAAGGGCCATTGAATTTTGCTTTTATTCCACAATCTTATTCATTTCCCTCCATTCACTCTCTTCTCTACCTCCCCATCCCCCTCTCAATCCTGCAAAAGAAAGACATACTTTTGTTAATCTTATACAAACTAACACATTTCCAAGTGGTCAAATCAGAATCATAAATAGATATTTTTAAAATAAAACAAAAAAAAAGGAATTAATTAAATAAATCAAGAAATAATGAAGTACGTTGTCGTTTCTGGTGGTGTTATCTCCGGTATTGGTAAAGGTGTTCTTGCATCCTCAACCGGTATGCTTTTCAAGACCTTAGGTTTGAAAGTCACTTCTATTAAAATCGATCCATATATGAACATTGATGCAGGTACTATGTCCCCATTGGAACACGGTGAATGTTTTGTCTTAAACGATGGTGGTGAGACAGATTTGGATTTAGGTAACTATGAAAGATATCTAAATGTCACTTTGACTAGAGATCATAACATTACCACAGGTAAGATCTATTCTCATGTTATTGCTAAGGAAAGAAGAGGTGACTATTTGGGTAAGACTGTCCAGATCGTCCCACATTTGACTAATGCTATCCAAGAATGGATTGAACGTGTATCTAAGATTCCTGTTGATGACACTGGATTGGAACCAGATGTCTGTATCATTGAATTAGGTGGTACCGTTGGTGATATTGAAAGTGCTCCATTTGTAGAAGCTTTAAGACAATTCCAATTTAGAGTCGGCAGAGAAAACTTTGCCTTGATACATGTCTCTTTGGTCCCAGTGATCCATGGTGAACAAAAGACAAAACCAACTCAAGCTGCCATCAAAGACTTAAGATCTCTTGGTTTAGTACCAGACATGATCGCTTGCAGATGCTCTGAGACTTTAGACAAAGCCACTATCGAAAAGATCGCCATGTTCTGCCATGTAGGTCCTGAACAAGTAGTCAATGTCCACGACGTCAATTCAACTTACCATGTCCCATTGCTATTATTAGAACAAAAAATGATGGATTATTTACGTACTAGATTGCATTTAAATGATATCACTTTATCATCTGAAGACATTTCAAGAGGTGAAAACTTATTAGCTAAATGGAAGGCTACCACTAGTAACTTCGATGAATCCATGGAAACTGTTAAGATCGCTCTTGTTGGGAAATATACACATTTAAAGGATTCATACTTATCTGTCATCAAAGCTTTAGAGCACTCTTCTATGCAATGTCGTCGTATCTTAGAAATCCAATGGGTGGAAGCTACCGATTTAGAACCTGAAATGCAAGAATTGAATAAAGAGAAATTCCATGAAGCATGGAACAAAGTCAGCACTGCTGATGGTATCTTAGTGCCAGGTGGGTTTGGTGTCCGTGGTACTGAAGGTATGATCCTAGCTGCCCGTTGGGCCCGTGAAAATAAAATTCCTTATTTAGGTATCTGTCTTGGTTTACAAATCGCCACTATTGAATTTGCTCGTGATGTGTTAAACAAAAAAAACGGTAATTCCACTGAATTTGTCAACGACCTACCAGAAGAAGACCAAGTAGTTGTGTATATGCCTGAAATTGATAAAGAAAATATGGGTGGTACCATGAGGTTAGGTTTGAGACCAACATATTTTCAAGAAGACACGGAATGGTCCACTATTAAGAAACTTTATGGTAACCAAGAAAGTGTAGAAGAAAGACATAGACATCGTTACGAAATCAACCCAGCCGTTGTGGACGAATTGGAAGCTAATGGTCTTATCTTTGTTGGTAAAGATGAAACTCACAAACGTTGTGAAATCTTGGAATTGAAAAACCATCCATACTACGTCGCTACACAATATCATCCAGAATATACCTCGAAAGTTTTAGACCCATCAAAACCTTTCTTAGGTCTTGTTGCTGCCTCATCTGGTATTTTGCAAGATGTCTTAGAGGGGAAATATCAAATTCATAGTCAAAGTGAATTTTAATAGAGTTAAGAAAGATAATATGAGGCAAACCCAAGCAAAAAGAGAAAAAAAAACAATAGAGGTTTTTATCTAGTTACATTGTATAATACAATTGATTACATATGTGTGTGTATGTATCTGGATTTATTTGGATATTTTTATATCTATATACCTAATAAAATATAAATCTGTACTTGTATGAGTGAATGAGACTCTAATCTAATTTTATATAAAAGATTCTATATATAAAGTATATATACATATATATATATGTATATATGAAAAAACATCAACAACAGAAGCTTGGTATATTTAATCTTACGTACAGGACGATTGGTAATGGTTACATTTTCCTCAAAGGACTGTATTCAAGATGAAGTTACCATCATTTAAAAAGTAATACAATTGTAGAACTAGACAGTAGTATACAATCCATTATTCTCTACCAAGAAATACCTTCAACACTGCAAATAGACTGTTGTTTATTAGATTGAAGATATTAATTAAAGGTTAAAGAAAGAACTCTAATACACAAAACAACTGTGGGCCAGTTTAATTTGTACAACAAACCAGCATCAATGTTACTTGTTTTATACCTGTTCAAACTAGTCTTAGAGACCATATATTACTAGACTTCAATTTTATTTTTGGAAGTACGAATACTGCGTTAAAATAGGATACAGCAGTGAACGTCCCCTCCCTCCTTCCAGTCCCCGGAAAAAGCATCCAGTGAGTATTAATAGATGTATGTCTGCTTATCCTTTCATCCAGAAAAGACAAAGCATTCTCAAAAATTTCTCGTTTAAACTTGTAATGGATTTAACTTGGTAATGAATCTTTTAACCATGTAATTCCACTTTGATAGTGCATGAGATAATTGATCTCATTGACTATCCTGAGATATGCTCGGGGGGGAAACACATGGCCAATCGTTATTCCCTTGCGCTAATCCACAAGTTGGACTGAGCTGAGTTGACTGACAGGCCATGTTTTATTGCGCTACCAATTTACTACTGTGTTGAAAGATCATTTCTCACGAGGAGGAGGGGAAGACTTACAGTGTTCGTGTAAAGTTACCTTTTTTATTTCTGTCGCAGCTGTCAGAGGAAGGGGAAAAAGTCTCTCTCTCTCTGTCTTTGTGGTGTGGATAATAATAACATTGCAAGAGACCACTGCAATTTTTTGAGAATCCACTGAGATGTTGCAATCATAGTTGTGGAGGGGACCTAGTATGTTTAAGGAAGAGTCGTATACGTCTTACGTGGCGTGAATGTATCTTGAAGAGCAATCTAACGTCCACATTTAGGGAGTATTTGTAGATAGCTGGACAGTAAAGAGGATCGAGGATAAGAGAATGATAAATATATTTAGAATATTGGGTGATTTATCTCATTTGGCCAGTATTGGAATCCTTACTCACACGGTAACCACCACAATTGCTATCGATGGTATCTCATTAAAGACACAAGTTCTCTATGCTTTGGTGTTTTTGACACGTTATATGGATCTATTGATGTTCCATTGGATCTCGCTATATAACACTTTAATGAAGCTGTTCTTTATTGGATCATCTGTGTATATTGTTGTGTTGATTCAAAGTTTCCAAAAGAAGAACCCCATTGCTTACAAAGAAATGGTCATGAATGATACATTTAAGATACAATTCCTGCTAATCGGGGCCTCAATCATGTCATTAATATTTCATCATAGATTTACTTTAATAGAATTGTTATGGAGTTTTTCCGTTTGGTTGGAGAGTGTGGCAATTTTGCCTCAGTTGTTCATGTTGAGTAAGATGGGTAAAGCCCCATCGTTGACTGTGCATTATATTTTCTCCTTAGGGATATATAGATTCTTATACATTTTCAACTGGATCTGGAGATATTATAGTGAGGGGAAATGGGATTACATAGCCATCATGGCAGGCATCTTGCAAACTCTATTATACAGTGATTTCTTCTATATCTACTATAAGAAAGTTATTAAATCAGGCAAATTCGAATTACCTCATTAAGTTTATAAAACACACACACACACACACACACACACACACACGTACACACGCACAAATAAATAATAGTAATAATAGTAATAAATGACATTAATAGATAAGAGTAATGATATTATACTTTTATATCACATAAGTATATATGTTAAGTAAGTATGTGAGTGAGTATGTACGCATATGTATAAGTTTTATAAATGACTTAATCCCTTTTCAATTCATAAAATTCCGTCTTAACGCCATCCTTTGTAGCAATAAGAATCTCCAACCCGTCACCAACGTGGATATGCCTTTCAGTAGCAGATGTGAAAGCATCACGCACCAATTTAATGGTTTCTTCTAATGACAAAGATTCCACATGACGTTTCACCTTACCGTTTGAATCCGGCTGATACTGGTTCTTGAAATTGACTTGATTATCCAGGAAAGGCATGATCAAAGAAGCAGCAGCACCACCTGCCCTGCACTGCTCTCTTTCATAGGATCCTACGGGATCAAAAGAATAGATTGCACCACGACCTTCTGAGTCCAAACCCGCCAAGATGGTATGGACGTAGTATGGGAAGAATCTTTTCCCGTACAGTAGATGTTGTACGTTTCTTGCCATAGTCTTCACTGTCATTTTTTTGTCGTTATTATCGAAATGGTACCACTTCAAAGAGTTTTGGACCCTTTTAACCAGCGCAGTCCCGTCAGCAGAGAACCCATTTGCAGATATTAGTAGATTGTCACCGATATGGAATACTTTAGGTTCGTATCGTGAGTTGATAGAATAATCTGTTGTGTGTCTTGTATCACCTGCCAACACGACGAAATCTTTACCTGCAATACCGAGGATCGTACCACCGTTGTCACTGTATGGATTGAATCTATGTTCTATTGGTGTATGAGTCACTGAATTATCGTATTCTGTAGCCATTGTTTCGTTCTGTCTTATAATTTCACAACCTGTATATATATATATATATATATATATATAAATATATTTTTTTTTCTTTTTTTTGATCACAACAAAAGAAGAGGAATAAGAAGGTATCTAGTAATATTCTGGAGTATATATGTGTGTTTAAGTGAAAAGATTGTTTTTGGGAACTTCAAGTTATCTTGCAAAGCTACAGAGCAAAACTACCACACCAACAATGTCACAACGTTCTGTTAACTTTTTATTTGGCATTTTGCCACAATGTTAATTAATCAATTTGAACTTTCCTGCCTGTAAAGAGTTAAAAGAAGGAAAATCGACACCAAAAAAAGAAAAGCCAAAAAAAAAAAAAAAAAAAAAAAAAAGAGAGAGAGAAATTCAGAAAAGAATTCACAAAATAGGGTTGGCGCAATAAATTCCTGTTTTACTCCTTGGACCGGTGGATGCCCTACACAAACACACTTGGGCCCCACAGAAAAAAGAACACACACACACACCAACCCTAACAAAGGCATTTCAGCCAATGAAAAGCCAGAAGTTGTCTGGCAGGTGACACGGGTGTCTGGGTGTGGACCCTTCCCTCCCCCCCCCCTCACAACTTCCAATAAAAATAGAGGAGGGGAGCCAACACCCAACCACCACCCACCGAAAACAGAGGGAAAGAAGAGCACATTGGAAAATAAAATAAAACAAAACAAAAAACAAAACAAAAATAAGAAAACAACGACGACGACTTAACGGAGATTTGGATTTGACCAAAAGAAAATGAAATATTTCAAATCAAATCAATTCGATTAATTCAAATCCTTTTCATTCCTTTCCTTTCCTTGCCCCCCCCCCCCCCTTGTCTGCATGTCTGCCTGCATGCCTCGAGAGCAAGAAGAGAGCAAGGCCCAGCAGACAGAGGTCAAATAAATAGCGACAAGAGATCTGACAAGAAGAGACAGAAAACCGTATTGACTTTTATTATCCAAGTTTTTATTTATAGACTTGGGATAAACCTTGACTTGCACGTATCAGATCCTTCTTTTTAGTCGTTCACTTGTTACTCTCTGCATGCTATTTTTTTGTTTGTTTGTTTGTTTGTTTGCGGTCCTTTTCAATCACTAACTGATTCTTGTCTTCTGTATTTAGTCTTCTTGGATGCACATGTATAAGAAACAAAAAAAAAAGTATACATTACAATAAATAAAAGGTGGATAATCCGGTATTTCTAATACAAAAAGAAGAGCAGTTGTCGTATACTACTATCTCTTCAATTCAATAATATCAAGTAAACATCTAATTAAGCAACCAAAAAGACCACAAAAAAAACAAAAACAAACAAACAACTAAATAAAAATAAAACAAACATACCTCCCCCACATCCCATATACTCTAATACAATATGCTAAGAACTCATTGTTTATCTAAACCTATTAATTTGTCTCGTGGTTTGGCTACCCAAGTATCCAATGCTACTTTTGCTAAACATACGAAATTAAATAATGGTGTATCTGTCTATACAAACTCTCAACCAACTGAAAATAATAATATCACTTTGTTAGTTAGAAACTCTGGTGTCACCTCTGAAAACCCTTACAACAACGGTGTCTCTCATGTCTGGTCTCACTACTATCAAAATGATCCAACTTTAAACAAATGGGCTAACTCAAACGGTACCGTTTTATCTTCCAATTTAAACCGTGACTACCAGACCTTCTCTTTGGATGGCCAAGTCCCATTAAAGGAATCTTTGCAATTCTTAAAGTCAAATATTTTAGATTTACAAACCAACAAATTAGATTCAAACAATTTATCCACAGTAAAACAACAAGTCTTGGACAAGATCTCCTATCAAGAGAACAAACAACAAGACAAAGCTGTCGTCGAACATCTTTACTCCACTGCGTTCCAAAACACACCATTGAGTTTACCACTTTTAGGTACTTTAGAGACCGTCTCAGACTTGACCAAGGATGATTTGTTCAAGTTTGCTAAAGAAAGATACGACAACACCGATAACTTATCCATTCTAGTCTCCGGCCCACAAGTCAACAACCAATCCCATGAATCTATAGTGGAAGCCGTCGACCAAGTCTTATCCTCTGTCTCTACAAAGGGTGGTAAAGCTACAGATGGCTCCTCCTCTTTGGCAAAATCCAGTTTTATTGGTAGTGAAGTCAGATTGAGAGATGACACTTTACCACATGCATGGATTTCTATCGCTGTGGAAAGTGAGGCTGTCGGTAGTCCAGACCAATTGACCTCCGAAGTCGCTGCTGCCATCTTTGGTCAATACAACGCTTTTGAACCAAGATCCAGATTACAAGGTATTAAAGTCCTAGACACTTTACAAGAATACGGTCTATGTGACAACTTCAGACACTTCCAATTATCTCACAGAGACTCCGGTCTATGGGGGATGGTCACCCGCACTTCTAACGTCTCCGGTATCGACGACTTAATCCATTTCCTTTTGAAACAATGGAACAGATTATCTATCTCTATCACCGAAACCGAGTTAGAAAGAGGTAAAGCCATGTTGAAACTTTCTTTAGCTGAAAGATACTCTGGTACCGCCAACTGGGCCGACTTCATTGTCAATTATCCAAAGTATCAATCTCTTGACGAAATCTTTGCTGAAATCGATAAGGTCACCGTCAAGGATTTGAAGCGTTGGGCTAACAAGAGATTATGGGATCAAGATATCGCTATTGCTGGTATGGGTCAAATCGAAGATTTATTAGATTACATGAGAATGAGAAATGACATGTCTATGATGAGATGGTGATTTTCAGTAACATCCGTTTTATTTTTTTTTTTTTTACAATAGCCTTCATCACCAAATCTCTCTTATTAAACCTTATTTTCACTGACCTCAAATGTATTCTTTTACTACTTTCCAAAAGAAATAGAAAATAAAAAATAATTCTTCCTGTGTGTATACCAACAACAATATATGAATATTCATATTAATAGTAATGATCGTTTAAAAAACATTATTATTTTCCCCCCTCCCCCTCTCTCTTTCCAATCACTACTACTATTCCCTTTCTAGTGTTTATATTATCTATTTATTTAATCTTATTCTTATTCTTTTTTTTTTATTATTCTTATTAAATACTCTATATAAATATAGGTATCGTCTTCAATTTATTTATTTATTTAATCTGTCAATATATA
Organism: Arxiozyma bovina; assembly: GCA_023309525.1. Taxonomy (NCBI): domain Eukaryota; kingdom Fungi; phylum Ascomycota; class Saccharomycetes; order Saccharomycetales; family Saccharomycetaceae; genus Arxiozyma; species Arxiozyma bovina. Next base: position 102,290 of record JAKZLQ010000066.1, on the reverse strand, counting down.
TATATACTTATTTATCAGTTTCTTCATCTTCACCTTCATCATCATCATCATCATCATCTTCATCATCCTATCAGATCCTTCTTCTACGTAATCCTCGTCCTCCTCTTCATCATCTTCATCAAACTCTAAACCATTTTGATTTATATCCCCAACTGTCATTTCCATATCCTCATTCATATCTTCCTCTTCATCATACTCAAGATTCACACTCATCACAGAATCAATCTCTCTTAGAAATTCATTGTAGTCTCTTTTTATCTTTAATTCAGATATATCGTCTTCATCCCCCCTCGATATGAAAGGTATCTGTGACATCGAAATTTCTTTATTAGCTAAGCCTGTATTAGGAGATAAGGAAGAAGGACATGAAGACGGTTGGTTTTGGTCAATCAGATGGTTGAAGTTTTGTTTCAATTCAAAATCATAATCAGAGTCCACATACACACATTTCTTCAAAGAATTCACAAATTTTATAAACTGATCCTGCTGGAAATATTTCAATGGATCATACACTAGTTCACATATCCTTCTCATGGTAAATGGGACTTTCCCCCTCTTGAAAAACTTCTCATTCAATAAATCGATGTCATTGTTGTACTCTACCGATGGATCTTGTGTTTTATCTGCTGTTATAAGGAAAACATCGTTTGGTATTGAATCTTTCATATATAGTACTAAAGAATCAAGTACTGATTGATCTACTGTTTCGAAAGTGTTTGAATATTTATCCCCTACTACATTACGTAACCAATCAAATAATGCAGTCTTCTTCATTGGATCCATTATTATCAACTATTTGTCTGATGCCTATCTATTGACACATACACGCACACACACATATACACACAACACTTCCACAAAGCCCCCAAAGAAAAGAAACTAAAAAACGACTTCTTCCAATTATATCTAATATACCAATCACAGCACAGCTCCGACTTATGTACTGCAACTGTCACCTACAGCCCTCATCTCATCTCACTGTTCCCCATGGGCATCTCCTATGAAATATTCGTAATAAAATGTCACTAAATTGCATCTGCTACAATTTTCACAGAGTTACTTTTCTGCTGTCAGCAGATGGTACATAAGACATACAACCCGTGCACCACATACTCAAACAACCCATAAATCATATATATATACACACATACATACATACACATATTCGTACACATACAAATAGCAGCACCAATTGTTTCGTGTTAATGTGAAATGGCCCACTGTTCTAGTAGGTAGAAGAGTGTTGCTCCTACTGTAACCCCTAGACCATTGAGCATCATGTCATAAAGATCAAAGTTTCTGGACCCATTAGTTAGCCAATACTGTAAAAACTCACTTCCGATGGATCCACCCAACAAACATAGAATGATTGTCAATGTATATTTATTATTTAACAGAATGGATGATGATATACAATTTTGAACACTGTATCTGATATTGGAGATTAAATTATTTGTATTATAATCCTGCAAGTAAGATTGCAAATCCATATTAAATGTTTCTGCATTATTCACTCGTGAAACAACGTTTTGTTTCTTGAATGGGAAGATAGCCAGAAATAGAATTGTTTCAATACAAAACATCGCAAAATGAGTCAGTTTATCATGTGTTGATATAAATTGTAAATTCAGTGGTACTGTTTTGATTAGGCCTAAGATAAAGACATAGGAGGCTATTTAAAACAAATAATAGCATATATCTTTTTCTGATTAATATCATCAATATGATTTCCTTTCTTTCTTTTTTCCCTCTCTCTTTCTTTAACTACTATAACTTATACAATTTGCTTAACTTTCTCTTTCCTACTCACTATCTCACTATCTCTTTTGATCATTCACAACAAGTCTGGAACTCAATTAAACAGCAAACGAATTAATTAATTTAGGGTACAGACACTTTAAGATTATCAACACTTCCCTCATCCACTTACCTACTGGTATAGAGATAATAGTATAAGAAGAATTATCGATCAGCGATACCAATAGCAACTCTTAATAACAATCCTTCTCTCTGATGCCACTGATACTGCAGTAGTAGCCACAAACATCGATGTTACTGACCAAAAAAAATATCACTGATACAACTTCTCTGAACCGTTTATGACAAGAAATCATCTTCAACGGAACACATACTGCAATGTAATTTTCCACGGCAAAAAAAGTAGTTTGTCACTTTCAACGAATATTTCTATTTATTTATTTATTAATTTTTAGATTTCCTTTAAAGATAAACCTTGTAAGGTAATCAAAAAGGATCGATCAGTTCATTATAAGAAATAATCGAAGTGTTTACTCTGGCCTGACATGTTTTATTCTGCTTTGGATAGGTCCTGACTGTTTACATGAATCATAAAATCAACACCAACTGATAACAATTATTATCTCTATCTAAATAACCAACTAACATGAGCTCTATTGTGTTTAGGACTCCACTTACACAAGAGGAGTCCAGTTTTTATTCAAATCAATTCAAGAGTTTGGATAAGGAAAATTTAGGTATAGTGACAGGTGAATCTGTCAGACCTTTATTTGCAGGATCTGGTCTATCACAAAATGTTTTGGGTCAAATCTGGGCTTTGGTCGATATAAACAATAAAGGGTTTTTGAACGAGTCTGAATTTTTTGCTGCTTTAAGATCTATTGCAATTTTACAATCTTCCCCTGCTACTCCAATCAATAGTGAATTATACCAGGTTACTCCAAATCGTCTACCTCAATTAAATATTGTTCCTACTGCTTCTACTACCACCACTACTACTATTTGTTAACCCTGTTGATTTACCTGTTCCATCCAATAACGACATAGCACAATTTGGTCAATTGTTTGATAGATCGTCAAATGGTCAATCTGTTTTACCTGGTGATAAAGCAAAAGATATCTTTTTGAAAGCTAAACTACCAAACCAAACATTGGGCGAAATTTGGGCTCTTTGTGATAGAAATGCGTCTGGTTTATTAGATAAAAGTGAGTTCATTATGGCTATGCATTTGATTCAATTGGTGAAAAATAATAATACCAATATGATTCAATTGTTAAATAATCATCAACCTTTACCAGTAACTATGTGGTCTTCCATATCTCAATCATTAAGCAATAATGTGTCTACATCTTCCACGGTACCTCACCCATTAAGTGCTAACTCTACTGGTCTCTCATCTATTACTAGCAATCCTAACCAATCTCCTATTGGTAGAGCTTCAACTATATCTCGTTTGTCCACTGGAATTTTCAACAGTGCCTCAAATGACTGGGTTCTTTCTCCAGAAAAGAAACAGCAATTTGATGTAATATTTGATTCCTTAGATAAACAAAAGACAGGGTCTTTAACTTCACAAGTCTTAGTACCCTTTTTTCTTTCATCTAAATTGAATCAAGAGACTTTGGCTACTATTTGGGATTTAGCAGATATCCATAATAGTGCAACTTTCACTAAAGTAGAATTTGCTATAGCCATGTTTTTAATTCAAAAGAAAAATAATGGGTTTGAATTACCAGATGTAATTCCTAATGAGTTATTGCATTCTCCAGCCCTAAATTTGTATCAAACTCATCAAATCCCTTCAAGAGCTACTAAACCTACTTTTGATGAAACCACACCACAACAACCTTCTGTAAATACGCAGGTTCCAGTTCAAAATTCTAACAACGGATCATTGAATGATTTGATGGCCTTAAATAATTCATTCAACTCTCCACCACCTGTACCTCCACCACACACCACAACAACAGGTAACCAACCTTTACATACAGACACCACTATCTCGTCTCAACCACCACATTTAAAGAAATTCACACCAACGTCCAATTTTGGTCAAAGCATAGTAAAAGAAGAAACAGATAAAGTGACACCATTACCTGAATTTCAACCACATCACTTATCCAAACAGACCCCACCTGCTCCACCAGTCCAAAGAGTTGCATCTGTCTCATTGCCACAAGTACCAAATTTCGCTTCGAATCTGAATATGCATAGTAGTACTAATTCTACTACTGCCAATACTGTTGGGAATAATGTTCCAGGTAGTCCAATGACTAATGCTTCTAATACATTCCATAATGATGATCTATACGCTGATGCAAATGCATCTGCTCAATTATCTGCTGCTACTACAGATTTAGCCAATTTATCCAACCAAGTTAGTTCATTGACCACTCAAGCTTCTTTAACTAATGAAAGAAGGGCTAGAGCCAGTAAAGAATTACAGAGAGTCACTGAAATGAAGAAAAATATTGAAACTAAATTGACCACTTTACGTTCTACTCATGAACAAAATATCAAACAAACTGAATTATTAGAATCTCAATTATTGGCTGCTAACAAAGAAAAGGACACTTTACAGAATGAATTGAACGTAGTAGAAGCAAATTTCCATGCTGGACAAACTAAATTCACTGAATTGACACAATCGTTACAAAGTATACAACAAGAAAATACCCAATTGAAGGAAAAACTTGCAGATATAAATAATCAAAACACTATTTTGACTCAACAATTGCAAGAAAAACAACAACATATCAAACAAGAAAGATCTATAGCTGATGTTAATGCCAAACAGTTAGAATTAAGTGAAATTAATGTAGCCAATTTACAAAAGGAAATTTCTGGATTAGAAGAAAATTTAACCATTTACTTATCTAAACAAAAAGAATTAAATGAGTATAAAGATACTGTGGAGAAGCAACATGCTGAATTACAAAAGAGGTATGAAGAGTTATCTAATACTGAAACAGATTTAAATAACCGTCAATTGCAATTAGATGAAAGAAACAAACAAATAGAAGAACAAGAAAAGTTATATCATGAACATGTTTCCCAATTACAATCCATGTTCGAAGACTTGGCTCAAAGACAGGAGGCCTTTAATAACGCTAATGAAGAGTTGGAAAGACAAAATATTGAATATGCAAATCAAATACAACAACTAACTGAAAGACAGATGCAATTAGCCATGGGTGAAATTCCTAAAGATGCTCATGAAATTGTAACCAAATTTGCTACAGTTCAAAAGAGTACGGAAATAGATGCAAATAACATATCCAATCCTGCAACTATGAATAAGAAGGATATAATATTAAATGGAGCCGATAAACAATCCACTGATAGATCTGTAAATGAGGAAGAGGATATTAGAACTGAAAGAACAGAGAGCGATCTTTTTGATAAAGATATTCCAACTATTACTTCCCAAAGTGAAGTCGGAGATATTAATACAGAAACTAATATTAATGAAGAACCACTCTCTGATAGATTTGAAGATAATCTAGACGAATATGGCATTCCAAGAACTCAATCCTTTACCTCATCAGTCGCCAATAATGCACCACAGTCTGTTAGAGATGATGTAGAATTACCATCATCGTCTGGTCAAGTTGTAGAGACAATTATAGACGCTCCAAATGTTTCCACATCTGTAACTCCCGAACAAACTGCCGTCAATATTCATGAAAACGATGCAGATATTTCAGATAAGACTGATCTAGAACCTATACCGGGCCAATGGTCGAACGAAAGTGAAGACATCACTGTCCCTGTTTCGAAACAGTCTGCTCAAACTTTCCAACAGACGGTTCCAACGAACGTTGACACAATTACTGCTAATGAAAAGAATGGATCTAACCCATCTATCATTAACTCACCAAACTTGGAAAGCCATGAAGACCTAAAAGAAAAGGAAGAACAAGAAAATATTCAATTAGAAAATGTTATTGATGCCGTAAATATCCCAGATACCAATGTTAATAGCAACAAGAATGTCCATCCTATTGACCAAGAATTCCCACCAATTCAAGAATTGGAAATTCATGAAAGTGATTCCTCCTCCTCATCTGATGATGATGACTTTCAGGATACTAAAGAAGCTATCACACCACAGATTGGTTCTCCTCCTGTCCAACCTGGTACAGCTGCTGTAGCAACTACTGATGGGTCTGTAGCCAAAACTGCTCCCTCTATGAGTTCACCAATCCATGATGATTTTGATGATGAATTTGCTGGCTTGCAAGAAGCAGCTGCTGAAGAAGACGTTGATGAAGACACAAGTATTCATAATAATATTTCAGCAGGTGAATTACAAAATTTCAATGAACCATTTGAAAATATTAGTCATAAGGATTTGAATGAAAAATTAAATGATAATGCGTTCACTGAAACAAAATCAGCACCAGTTGCTGCACCACCATTTACTCAATTATCACAACCACAGGTTCCGGAGACTCCAGCCAATATTCAACCAGTATTATCTCATTCTACTAATGAAGTGACTAATGACGAATGGGATGAAATATTTGCCGGGTTCGGTAACGGTAAAACAACTCAATTTAACAACACTCAAGAATCTACTGCTCAGCAACAAATCCCTGTACAAACTCCAAAAGCAACTGAAGTGGTTCAACCAAAACCACAGCATCCTCAACCACTATCCAAGCCACCAGTCAACCGTGGCATTGCTACTACACCAAAGTCTTTAGCTGTAGAAGAATTATGTGGGATGGGATTCACAGAAGAAGAAGCCACTCATGCTTTAGAAAAATGTAATTGGGTCCTGGAAGATGCAACCAACTATTTACTTGATAGTGCTTAAAGCAGAGAGATGCTGACTGACAGAACAAGATATATCCTTACTCTTGTCTAGTTTGTGTTGTACTGTAAAGTCTTATTAATTTGGTTTATTTTTTTTGTTCATTCTTTACCACAACAACAGCACACATTATAACTGGACTTTTTTTTTTAAGAAGATATATTGTTATTATTATTATACCAACGTAGAATATATCTTCATCTGTATTTTTTATTGCGGTTGAATATCTTTTGTTTATGTTTTTTTTTTTGTTTATATAATGTTTCGTGTGATATACGTTATTTGTCTTTTTATTTTTTTTATTATATATATTTAGACTTTTCATATAATGAATGATCTGTAAAATATTTTTACATTAAGAAATTTCCTCTCTCTCTCCTTAACATTCCACTATACTCTTTGGGCTGTATAGAAATGTAAGTACTCCAAGGATTTGGATTACCATTAAAGGATGAATAAAACCCAACTAAAACAATTATTTGAATATAATTTGGACCCAAAAGCCAAGAAAGAATGGCACCTCCTAGCGATTGCGGCATTGACAGCCTCGAACGCACCAGAGCATATCCCTCAAATATTGTTACTGAAACTATTAAGCTCGTTACCAGAGCACGCAAGTAAATCTACGGACTGGTTAATTGAGACTGTTACAAGAATGGTTGACGATCCAATTTTACTCAATGCCACATTCCAGAAAGTCGGTTCGATGCAACATACCATTTTGAGTGAAGTCAAGGAATGTATATTGAAGATCAGTGCTATCGTGGGTATCCCAAGAGCCATCAATGGATTAAAATATGTCAAGATGTATACTCCGACGTCTTTGTTAAGTGCACAGCCATTAAAGATGGACCCAACCACATATTATATAGATGACTCACAGACACTAAGAAAAGACGAGGATATGGACACTAGAAAGGAAGTCATAGAAAGAGGGATGAGACATTGGGACACTACGTATGGGAAGGTATCGCATAGAGTGATTCAAGATTTGAACCAGTTTTACCCTGATCTATGGCAGTTTATAATTAAAGATGTCTATGGAGACATATTATCGTATAATGAGATTGTTAGTGGGGGCGTGACCAGTCTATTGATGATTAGTAGTTTGATCCCGATGGATGTCAATCCACAATTAAGAGGTCATTTACGTAGTGCAGTAAATTTTGGTTGGGATATGGAGACAGTAAAGGAAGTCAGATCCTTTGCCATTCTGATTGCACAATGGCATGGTATCAAATGGAAATCTGAAGTGGCAGGACTTTAACATATAAAGAAAAAAAAAACAAACTTAGAAAGAATACATACATACATAATACATATATATATATATATACGTATATGTATAAATGTATATAGATAAAAGTTATTATTGTTTTTAGTCACATCTACAAATAGTTTTCAGTTCAAGGATATATTTCCCTTCTTTGTAACGCTGTTCTTTTCTTTCACTCTTGAGATACTTCCAACCCAGCACTCTCTTACAAAGATTACAAACGATATCACATACGAGATACTCACCAGTCAACATCGACCTAGTCTCGACCTTGTCTTCCAAAACGTTGCACACGGAAGATATCAAATATGCGTCCCCAGTCTTCCCCCTGTAGTCCTTTGAGATGATCTGTAGAGAGGAAGACAAATGGTTTCTGCAATGTCGACAGCCGTACGTGACAAACTTTCTGTATGAACCACCTGGGGCCGTTGAAGAAGATGGTTTGCGAATCAGCGAAGAGACCACGGCCCTCCTTGAGGAGATATTTCTTGGTCTTCTGAGCAGACTTCTGCGTGTGTAGGACTGGTCCCCATCGCTGCTCTCTTGATCCTCGTCGGTGTCTGTGTGGTCCATGTGGATATCTACACCGAGGTCTTGGTTCGAGTCACTGACGTGGCCGGTGATGAGAGAGAGAAGACTTGTATCTGTGGTTACTGTTGCAGCGGCGGCGGTGGCGGCGATTGTGCGAGGTTTCTTGTTAGCCAGATAGATACAATGATTCAAATTATGTGTATGGCCTGGCCTGCCAGGTGGTTCGATATATGTAGTCAAATGGATACCCATGGGGTGCTGAATCGGGCTATTTGATACGTATATAGGATGTGTTAAAATCTGTGAGTATATATATATATATATATATATAGGTATGTGGGCGTATATGTTTATAAAGAAGAGGAAAAAGGAGGGGGGAGGGAGAAGGAAATGTTATAAATAGATGAATAATAGATAGTGTAAGCTATTGGAATGCCAGTTATGCTGCTTAAGTCTACATGTAAAAAAAACATTCACAAACACACACATGCACGTATATATATATATATATATATATGTACGCAGATATATGTGGATGTGTATGTATGTATATGAATAATTTAAACGTGGGAGGGCGAGGAGGGTAATCGTTGCGGAGTATGTTAGCTATTATATATGTTTCATGCTAGGCCAGACAGTACACTTTTTTTTTGTAGGCCTGTTATTTCTCTGTGGATGTCTTATCTACACATTTACCTACGTCTTTTAACCCCCCCCCCCCCAACGTACTCCGTGAAGGGAGAGCCATCGACAGGCAGAGAATCAGAGGAGAGCCACCACTAAAACCTCCCCACAGAGTAACAGAATAACAGAAACACCCCCCCCCCCCTCCGTCATTCTGCCACAGAGAGAATCCAGACGTTGAACTGCACAGCCCCTCTTGATTGAGCCACACACAAAACGCAGAGGAACAGAAACAAAAATAAAAAAAGAAACGTTTCCACCGGTTTGAGACAAAATTTTGTGACAGCAGTATACAATGGCAGTATACAATGGGGCGGGGACTTTTGCTCATAGCGTTACCCTTTTAGGAAAGCACTTTCTTTTTTTGCTCTATCTTTAAAGGCTTGCTGTTGTGACGAGTAAAAATAGTATATATACACTATCCCATACATACATACATACATACATATATAATATGTATATACTATGTAGATGTATATAATACGTAAATGTGTATTGGCAAAACAGACACTATATGAGCACAGTTATATCAATCCTTTTGTTTCTCTTCACCTCCCACCACCTCCCCCCTTTTTTTTCTTTTTTTCTTTTTTTTTTTTTTTTTATAACAGATCATCTTCATCTTCTGATATGTTTTCTTTAATCTTTAACAGTATTGAAGTCTTCCATTTATCTAATTTAGAGAATTTATCATATTCGAATGCTACAGCACTCAGTCTCTCCGAGTCTCTTTCATTGTATGATCCAATGATATCGGTCAGCAACTGGCTCTCACGAGACCCGTTGAAGTTGGGGTCCTCGTTCATTGCATCATTTAATGTCCTTGTAGCAGCCACTGCATCTGTGGCTGCTAGTTGACACAACGCTTTTTTCAAATAGTAGTCCTTTAGTGACCACTGTGACAGCTTGTTGCCCATGGAATTGCTTATCAGTTTCGAGTACTTGTCACTTGCCTTGATGTAATCTCCATTCAATGCCATCAGATCTGCACATCTTAACCAGGATTTGTTGGCCAGTGCAACTGCCTGGTCTTGTTCGTACCATTCGCCAGCCAACTCATATTCGCTGATTGCGTTGGGGTAGTCGTTCAAATCGTTTTCATATATTTCACCCAGTTCAAACTTAAAATTCGCAGACCTCCTAAACTGGCCTCTTTTAGTGAAAAGGTCGACGGCTCTTTTCAGAGACTCAATAGCTAACACGGAGTCTCCACTGGATTTGTAACTCTTATACGAGTCGACATAGATGTTTCCTGCGTCATCCTCATTCCCTGCTTTCAACTGATACATGGCAGCCTTAACGAAACTGTCACCTGCCAGTTTCAAATTTTTCTGCAATTTGTATAGGTTGGCGGCTTGGATGCAGAGATCCGAGGCTTCTTCGTATTTGTACGACTGATCCCCAGAGAACCATTTCAAAAAACCGGTGGTTGGCTGGCCTTTCTTCTCTGCACGATCCAATAATTCTTCTGGTGTTGACATATTATAGAGTATGTTCTGAAACAATAATGCGTATTGTGTGTTTCTTAGGCTGTTCCTTCTGTCTCTTCTAACACTTTGGTACGGCAATTTACTTCAACACACACACACATACACATATACACATACACACATATATAACATAACAACAGTGACAATTATTCCCATTCCCTTCTTCTTATTCCCATTCCCTTCTCTTGTCTTTTCTCTCTCTCTCTCTCTCCAGAAATTGTTTCTTCTCGCGGGGTTTCCATCCCGCAAATTCCGTCCGTCAATCCCGCCGATATCCCGCCGTTTCGTTTCGTTTTTTTTCTGATTTTTTTTTTTTTTATTTTTGCCCTTGCCAGTTGACGTCGTCGTTTCTGTTGAAGGAAGAAAGTCTGTTTTGTTGATTATAAAGAGGAAGGATCTGTAGAGAGAGAGAGAGAGGAAGAGAGAGTGAGTGAAAGAGTATTGAGTACATAAGTTAATGAGTACATACACATATATCCACACACAAACATATATATATAGATAAACATCTGTGGTGTATGCAATGGGGTTGTGCGGTTCGAAGGAACATACTGTCTCCACAACAAATGTTAACAACAACAACAACAACAGCAACAGCAACAACAGCGGCACTGTAACGAAGAAGACAAGGACAACAACAGATGCTTCTGAACCCTTGAAGAATGATGGCTCCTCTGGGGACACGCCAGGGGATACAAACGCAAACAATGTCAACGACAACGGTATTGCTGCCAAGATCGACACAAATAACCCGCTGAGTAGCACAAAGAACGAAGAGATTAAAGTATTGCTGCTTGGTGCAGGTGAATCTGGTAAATCTACAATTTTACAGCAATTGAAAATTTTACATCAGAATGGGTTCACCGAAAAGGAACTGCTAGGGTATATCCCCATTATTTACAATAATCTGTTTGAGATTGGGAGAGACCTTATCAATGCACGAACCAGATCAGGCATCGACAATCAGTTGGATAGTTTGTCAAATGAAGAGATCGAATCCTTTATTAATTATGATTTCAGTTTGAATTCCAAACTACAATCTAACAGTAGTCAGGAGAGGCAAGAAACTCAAAAGGATAATGACAATGACATGCTCTCCAATTTACAATGTTTCCATTTCCCATCTGAGTTTGTACCCATCTTGACTAAACTATGGGAATCTCCAAGGACCCAGGATTTGATCAATGGACCAAACTCTTCCCAATTTTATTTAATGGACTCGGCTCCGTATTTTATGGAGAAAGCTAATCTCTTAAGAATCACATCAGACAAATATATACCTACTTTACAAGACATCCTACGGTCAAGACAGAAAACCTCTGGTATCTTCGATACCCATATCAACATGGGATCTAATCTGAAATTACATTTCTTTGACGTCGGTGGACAAAGATCTGAACGTAAGAAATGGATCCACTGTTTCGATAACGTGGCACTGGTAATATTTTGTGTATCCTTGTCCGAATACGATCAGTTCCTAGTCGAGGATTCAGAACAGAACAGATTCCAAGAGTCCCTGGTGTTATTCGACAACATTGTTAACTCAAGATGGTTTTCAAGAACCTCAATAGTATTGTTCTTAAATAAAATAGATCTGTTTGCTGAAAAACTTAAAAGAAAACCGTTAGAAAACTATTTCCCGGATTATAATGGTGGTGACGACATCAACAAAGCTACAAAATATATTCTTTGGAGATTTGTTCAGTTGAACAGAGCTAATCTAAACATATATCCACATGTCACCCAGGCTACAGATACATCGAATATTAAGTTGGTGTTTGCTGCTATTAAAGAATCCATCTTGGAGAATAGTTTAAAAGATACTGGGATGTTACAATAAGAAAACAAAAAAAAACAAAACAAAACAAAACAAACCTGTATTATTCCATTTTATTATTGCTTGTTATTTTACTTTCATATGATATGACTTATATAGATTTTTATATATACAAAAAAACAACTTTTATAATGATTATGATACATTGATCTCCATTTTACATGTTACATATCCAAGTAGTGATCTTTATTCTCAAGTGTGTTTTTACGTTCGTATTAACATATATATATATATGCTTGGGTTTGAAAAAAAAAATCAAATAAAATAAAAACTGGAAAATTAAGAACAACTTCCAATCGAATAAAACAAAAGATCTATTTTGTTACTGCTTATCCATTGAACAAAAATAAAGCATATAACACTCTGTATTTATCTCTATACGATTTAACAAGTTATACCACTTCTTTATGTAGTGTGGATTCTGTCAAGGGTCGAGAGTAGGAGAAGAAACAAGACAATAGCGATCGACTACTATGGACATAGATAATAAAGAGTTGGATGCAAATAAAGGTATAAATTTGGCTTTAGATCCCAACTTAATTACATTGCCAATAGATGGATCAAGCCACCCACAAGGTGGTTCAAACAACACAGAGGAAGCAGTTAATCCAAATTTATCTTCAGGTGAGAATTCAACTGTTAAACCGTCTAGATCGTTGATCAATAATCCATATGAAATCTATGGACGAATGCCATTGACTCATTTGTTACCTTTGGTATTACAACAGAGGAATATCCCATTCAGTCAGTTATGTGAAGAAGATATAATCAATACATTGGATAACGAACTTGGAAATCAATCCATAATTGGGAAAGAAGAGGATATCAAGGAAAATGAGGGCAATAACAAAGGTATGGTTTCCTCTGATCAAGTAAGTATCTCTGACCTACAAAATGAAGATATTGAAATGGAAGATGTAAATGATGTTATACCAAACACAATAAACAACCACAACAACAATATTAATGATTCTTCAAATGATATTACTACTGATCAAAAGCCAATTTTAGATGGACTTCCAAGTAACATGATGAAAATGACTGATTTTAATAAAATTAGATCCGATATGCTAGAGCAAACCAACATTGCATTAAATGAATCCTCCTTAGCATTAGAGACTGTATCGTTATTGTTGTCTGCTACAAGAGAGAATAATGCTAAATCTACAATATCACCATTTTTAAAAAGTATAGTTCCCTTAGGTTCATTAAATAGTGATGTTGTACCACAAGACTCACAGAATGTTAATGACAATTTACTGTTTAACATTGGTTGGAAATTGAAGTGTCTTAATGACTCAAAGCAAATTTTAAAAGATTCTGTAGACAAACTGAAAATTGATTTAATGAAAGAACATACATATTGGAGAAAAATTGGGAAATACATTAGCAACAATGATATTTTGTTTAAAATGAGAGACAAAACCACAGGATTAAGGACTCTGGCTGTAAAGTATGGATTTGAGGATTCTGGGTCAGATTATGATCGTGATCGAGGCATAGCTATTTTAAGAAATAATATTACAAATAATAGGTTAGAATTAATTCCCTTAAACCATAATGATAAGTATGGTAGAATCACCAATAGTAGTACTAGTAGGAGTGGTAATGAATCCAATATGAAAATGTCATCAACTGAGAATAAAACTATGGAAACATTTCTTAAAGTCAGAATATTTACCAAGATTGAATCAGAAGATGATTATATTTTGAGTGGTGAAAGTTCTTATATGTCCTTCGATGAGATTAAAGAGATGAATTATGAGATAGACGAGATGGATGATTCTACAATTATTAAACAAGAAAATATAAGAGGACAAATACAAAATTTGAAAGACATGATTTTTGAAAAGGAATTAATTTATCAATTAAAGAAAGAATGCTCATTGTTAATATCATATGGTGTTACCATTGAAAATGAAAATAAAATTTTAATTGAATTACCTAATGAAAAGTTTGAGATTGAATTGATTCATAGAGATGATATAACAATATCGAACCATGAACAAGACGCACCGAAGATAAATGATAGGAGAGCTAATTTAATAATGGTTCTGTTAAGAATGTTATTAACTGTTCATTTCAAGAAGAATCTAAGAAACAGATACAGAATCATCGAGAATGGTAAGAGAAGAAATGTTAATGATATTTTGTTGATCAGGCCAATCCTAAGTAAATTAAGACACCAGAATTATAAAAAATTATTAAAGAAGATAATTAAAGATAATGTATTAGATTTCTTACCTGGGGCTACAATAGAAGAAATCGATACGACAAGAGTCGAAAATAATGTACCAAAAGCAAAACATGGGGATTATCAGTCTCAAAACACACTGATTGATCGTCATATAGCGAGATTAAACAAAGAGATTGCAGTTTTTGATCGATTATTAAACCCACCATCATTTGAATATATAATTAAAAATTCAAGAAACGACATTTTAAAGATTACTTTATCATTACCTAATTATTGTACTGCCAATATTATTATACAGTATGAAAATAATGCTCAAGATACAATGAATGTAGAAAAATCACGTGAAGGAGATGCTCTGTTACCAAGAGTCAACGATATGAATGGTGATAGTAACTCTTCTATTAATCAGCAAGTATTATTTCGTTCTGAGTTTTCGGAATTTAAAGAAGTTGAGGAATTTTTGCATTTTATTGTCACAGAATATATGCTAGATAGAAAGGAATCAGTAGTACAGGTATGATTCCATATATACATGCATTTATATATATGTATGTATGTATGTATGTATGTATGTATGTTTGTGTGTTTTTATGCACTCATTAATGGTGGTAGACTAATAGGAATATTTCATGGGTGTACGGAAGTTCTTGTAGTCCGGAAAAGCAGACACCTGCTGTATAACACACAAAAAAAAAAAAAAAAGATAAATGCAAAGCTCAAATGAGACGAAGAAAAGAATTTGCTGCAAAAGGAGACATAAGAACAAGAAGGTTTATGAACAAGTGTAGTCATTTACTTCATCAGTGTGTGTCCTATAGTGAGACGAACCACGAGTTGTGAATAAACACACACAAAAATAAAAAAAAAAAAGAGAGAGAGGCAAGGAAAAAAGGAAAAAAAAAATAAATAGAGTGAAGATGACAGGTTATACTTTGACTATGTTAGGTTGTGGTGTTATGGGCCAAGCAATACTTTCAGCTATATACAATGCCCCTCAGCCAGAAAACAAGAACATCAAAAACTTGTATCCAAGTAAAATAATTGCATGCAATGGTGATGAACAAGCAGCTGAACAAGTTCGCAATTTAATCTCTGGGTTTGGGCCATCCCCCAATGGGATCATTGTGGAATCCACATTTGGTGATAATTTATCTGCAGTAGAACAATCCGATGTGGTTATCTTAGGCACAAAACCTTTCTTGGTGGAGCCAGTTTTAAATGAGGTTGAGTCTGTGATCGACGGGAAATTGATTGTGTCTATTGCTGCTGGATGGACCATCGAACAGCTACAATTCTATTCCAAATCGGTGTCACGTATCATGACTAATACACCAGCCAGATACGGGTACGGATGTGCTGTGATTGCACACTCGTTGGAAGTGAAAGATGAGCAAAAGATGTTGGTGAATGAGTTGATAAGACACGTTGGTGTCTGTGTGGAACTACCAGAGAAACATATGGATGCGGCAACCTCGTTGGTTGGATCGGGACCAGCATACGTGTTGCTAATGATTGAATCCATGATGGAAAGTGGTATCAAGATGGGGATCCCATTGCATGAATCATTGAAATGCACGTTACAAGTCCTTGAAGGCACAGCCAAGATGGTGGAAAAGAGTGGAACCCACCCAAGTGTCTTAAAACACCAGGTGTGTACACCAGGTGGTACTACTATTGCAGGTCTTTGCAAAATGGAAGAGTATGGTGTTAAGAATGGTATAATCAAAGGTGTTGAAGAAGGTGCCATCGTAGCTGCAAAATTGGGTAAAAAGAAATAAAAAAAAAAAATTAAAATAAAGCTAATCTATAACACATATAACACATAACATATATGTAATATATAAAAAGAATATAAATATTCATATATAAATATTACCCATACCCTAACCACAGACCCTCAGAAAATGGGAAAACCCATGCACCCATCTGCACCAACCCTAACTTGCGCTGCGTGCCACCACAGACCTCCATTTTTCCGGGGGACACCCAGACACCGCACAACAACAAACATTTTAGGGGCAGCGTCATTCATCTTTTTTTTTTTTCTTTTCTTTTTTTTTTGTTTTTGACTCAAAATTCGATGACTCTCTCTTTCTTTTCTTTCTTTTTTCGTTGGGCGGCAAAACGACAAAACAAAACGGAATATTTGTTTTGTGGAAACTCAGTTGAGTTGGAGATTTCGATCGATTGATTGACCAACTGACTGACTGACTGACTGAATGATTGAATGAAGTGGTTTACAAAGAAAGCAGAGATAGAATTCCCTCAAAGGTATCGATCATGTCACACACACACACACACACATATATATATATATATATATATATATGGTAAGTGGTTCTGTAGTGGAAATAAAAAAACTCTATGTTTCTTCTTGCACTTTTTGTGTTTCACTGTTAGGTTAGGTATCTGTCAAAGGCAAACAACACACACGCACACACATATATACACATATATACTCTTCTCTCTAAATCTTCTGACAACGATATACGAAACCAATTAACTACGTATATAGGCATAGTAATAAAATAACATAAGATAAAATGAGCGAATTTGAAGCTACTTTTGTTCATGAAGAAAATTTACCAAATTTACCTCTACCTGACATAAATGACACTTTAGATCACTTGAAAAAATCTTTAGAACCTCTATACTATGCAGACGGCTATTATAAACATCCGTTAGATCCACAACAAATCATTAAGTTAGACGAAATTTTGAACACTTTTAAAAAATCTGACGTCTCTGCAATCTTACAAAACAAGTTGAAACAGTTTCATTTGGAAAACGATTCCTATTTAGATAATTTACATCTGGATGTAAATAATCATATCGGCACAAAGGCCATACAGGACGACATTTTGCCACGTAACCCATTTTTAATCTTGGCTGATGATGCTATTCCTGATATTAGCCAGGTCGATCGGTCTGCAGTCTTGGTTCATTCTGCATTAAGATTCATATCTGCTCTGAAAAACCATTATTTACCAAATGATATCAATTCAAAATCAGGTCAGTATTTGTCCATGTTCCCCTATTTAAATTTATTTGGTACAACAAGGTATCCTGTGTTTCAAACTGGTGAAATTGAAAAATTCGATTTAAATAAACCTTTCACTGTCTCTGACTTAGACGAACTTACATCTGACGATAGTACTGATGAAGAGACAAACGAATCAGGAAATGAAAATGAGAACGAGGAATTTATTAGCCATGGTATCACATTTAACAGGTACAGTGAATCAAAGCATATTGTAATCATTTCCAGAGGCCAGTACTATTCTTTAGATGTCCTGGATGAAAATAATGACATTATTTGTTCAATTGCAGATTTGTCTAAATTTTTTGAATATATTATTAAGGATTCTGAAATGAACGCAAATTTACAAAAGGAATCCACAGCGTTGGGTTCCTTGACATCACATTCTTATAAAAATTGGAAATATGCAAGAAAAAGACTACAAAAAAGGTATCCACAGGAATTGCATCTGATCGATTCTGCTTTATTTGTTCTCATCTTGGACGAGTCTCAACAACACATCGAAGAACACTACAATAACGTTTATACTCAAAATGATAACTATTTCCCAGAATTCGATCAAGAACGTTCTACTAATTGTAAAAGATTACTCTATGGTACTTCTATCATTGACCAAAGAGGTTATCAAGTCGGTTCATGTGTCTCCAGATGGTTTGATAAATTACAAATCGTTGTCACCAAGGATTCTAAAGCAGCTGTCATTTGGGATTCATTCACTTGTGACGGTTCTGTTGTTTTAAGGTTTGCTTCTGAGATGTATACCGAGTCTGTTCTTCGATTAGCTAAAGAAGTTAATGCAAATGACCCACAGTTTTCTTTGTGGCCCAAAGTATCTCAAAGTAAACTGGACATATATAAAGACTACGCAAAGAAGGACCCCTCAGAACTCATATCGAAGATTGATTGGTCTTTTAGCAACATTTTAAATACGCATGTTCATTTGTCTGAGACAAAATTGGCAGATTTAATCTCTAAATATGACATAGTACGTGTTTCGATTCCGATGGGACGCAAATCTGCGCAAAGATTAGGTATTAAACCAGATTCAATGGTGCAGATTGCATTACAGATTGCTCATTATGCTTTGTACGGTCAAATGATTTTCACTTTAGAACCAATCTCGACACGTAATTTTAAAAATTCAAGATCATCGTTCATTAATATACAAAGCCAAGATGTCTTGGAATTGTGTCAATCATTTATATCTAATGCTATTGACGGCCCAGGTAAATTAGACAAATTTATTCAAACTTGTGAAAAACATTATGAATCGATCAAATCAGCTAAAAGTGGTAACTGTTATGAGAAACATTTCAATGCATTGAAAAACTTGTACAAATTTCATAACCTTTTCAATTTGCATTTATCTGAAACGGATATTGAAATCGCTAATAACTTATTTAATTCACCACTGATTGCACCATTTTCACAACCTGAATTAATCGCTGCTAACTGTGGGAATGCTGCTACCACAACTTTCGGTATTACGCCTGCTATTCCACAAGGGTTTGGTATCGGCTATATCATTAAAGATGATCAAATTGACTTGACTGTTACCTCTCAATTTAGACAGGGGAAAAGATTGATGTTTATGTTGAATTGGGTCTTGCAAGAGATTAAATCATTCTGGAAAGGTGCTCGTCATACTCCCCATAATAAGACTGGTGTTAAGATTAGTCCCCTGGTTGATAGACTATATGAGTTGGATAATGCTGCAAACAAAAAGACCCTTCGTCATCGTTCTATCAATAACAGCAAATTTAATGTTGGCAATGTGGATGGTTCCGAGGAAGTTGTATCATCTTCTCCAGATTCTGAAAGAGAGGGATCTACTGCGGCTGCTCCATTAAGATCACATAATTCACATCTATTCAATTATGGTTTCTTCGATATGGATGGCCATTCAAGGAGTATGTCTGTTACACCACCAAGAAGAGAAACTATGGAGAATAGTAGTTATAAATTATCAACAAGACTTGCAGAATTGGCAATGTCTAATAATAACAATCTTAACCATCAAAATAAGTATCACAGTAATATCCCACATCATTCAAGCTCTGCATTGTCTGTTCCAACTGAAAGTGAAAAACTACATACAGGACATGAGATCGTGAAAGTACAACCCACCAGTTTGACAGAGACCCCGGTTGATAGTGATTCCGAAGCAAGTACCCCATCTTCACAATCATCATACTCAAGACCAGAGACATCAAGAAGAAGACGCAGTACGAATGTCATTAACTCCAAGTTTGAAATTGATTTTGATCGTTCTAATGTCGGTAGAAAAGTTTTTGCATTTGAATAAATCTTGTCAAGATCAGATAATATTGCATCTTTGATACTAGTGGTTAAACTACGCAACAACTATACGCAACCTAATATTATGAGAATATATACAAATATACAACATTATTAATATATAGGCGTGCTATGTAAATACAACACAAACTCACTTGATTTATTTGTTTATGATCATAATATGATATGCTACCTATAATACGTTGGAATCCAGATCTGTCCTTTATTGCATAGAGTGCTATAAACAATCTTCAATCAAGCTGCATATGTTTTTGATTTTCTCTATTTGCATTCTTATACCTCTCCATAACTTTTGTTGTTTTCTTCTTACTGGATTTTTTTTTTTACTACGATGGTTGTCCGGTTCCGGAACCGGCCTTTTCTGTCCGATTTTGTTTTTTTTTTATTTTTATTTTCCGCCTTTCTAAAGTGACTCAAATTCAAAATGCTGAATCATTGAAAAGAAAGTAATATTAATTTAGTGATGATGATAACAGCTGTGGCATCAGTGTGTCACTGCTTTGAATGGAGTCACTTTACATACAGATGAGGTATCTAGCATGAAATTTTTCACAGAAGGTTTCAGAATTTTATTAAGAGTTCTTTAATACAATATTGTAACGTTATTTTATCCTTTATTTTATTTCCTTTTTCCACTCTTCACACGAATGTTTATAATATACCATTATTACGTTTATTCTAGGACCAGTACCAAAGAATAACAAATAAGATGTCCTTACTTTTTTTATTGATCCTGTACCAATTGATGTATAGGTTTATTAGACGATAGTTATTTCCCCTTTCCCTTGCTTTTTATTTTTTTTTTTTATTTCGTATATTAAGTACACTCAAGGGAAAGTAAAATTAAACGTTTGCCAACACAAACAATGGTTCAAAGTAATGATATCAACAATGAAATAGTTTCAAAGAGCATAAAGAAAAGAAAGTGTGCATGTGTTGAATGTAGACAGCAGAAATCGAAATGCGATTATGATGAGTTAGAAAGAAATCCCTGTTCAAGATGTTTAAAGAAGGGAATTAAGTGTGTTATTAAGAAAGATTTTAGACGATTGACAAAAAGATCTAAAATGAATATTGTTAAGAAACAAGTATCACATTTAAATAGTCAGAAATTGAATAATTATGATACCATAAAAAAAGTATTTGAAAATAATTGTTGTAATAATACTAGTTTAACCGATCATAATAATCATAACATAGATCATATAACAATTAGTAAAAATCAATTACAAAGGTTGAAATATGAAGCAGATAATTATCCAAATATACCATCAAATTACATTACTAAGAACTGTGGTATACATGGTTGTTTACCAACTACAGCACCACCACTCTATCTTGATTCATTGAATTGCTCTTCAAAGAAGTTGGGCGATATCTATGTGACACCTACACAAATTGCAGAGTTATTTCAGGAATACTATTGTAGGTATCATCCTTTTCTTCCAGTGGTGAATTTATTTAAAGGACCAGAAAGAATCTATAATTTATCACCATGTTTGTTTTGGGTTATAATTTTAACTGGGTTACGACATAAACCTGAATATAGAGATATGATGAAAAAATTATCTCCGTTAGTAAAATCTATTTTAGCTGAAATTACTATATCTCCCATAATTTGTTATACACCAACTGAGACCGACGAACCTATATTAAATGTTGCGTCAGTTTATTCTGTACAAGCTTTTCTTATTTACACATTCTGGCCTCCTTTAACATCCTCTTTAAGTGCCGATACATCCTGGAATACTATTGGCACTGCAATGTTCCAGGCTATTAGAGTGGGGCTAAACTCAGCGGAATTTTCAAAGGAAAACGTCACAGTAAATTCAGAATTAAAACAAGAACAAATAAATACTTGGATGGTTTGTAACACTGTTTCTCAAATAGTGGCCACCTCCTTTGGTTTCCCTGCATATGTTTCCTTTGATTTAAATACGATTAATCCCCCAGATAATTTATTAAATAAAGATGATACTAATAACCAAACTAAAACATTTTTGGATACATTAAAACAGATGGCTCAGATCATGTATTTTGAGAACCAAGTTCAATCCACATTACATGCTAACCCTAGTAATTATCTTGGTTTAGTAGATATACAAGAACGAATTCCATTAATCTCGCTTTTTAACCAACAATTAGATCAACTAGAAGCTGGACTGAAGCATACTGTTTGTTCACAAAAAATAGGTATTTCAATCGACAATATACGGCAGTTTCAACTTTTACTGGTAAAGGTGCACTTACTCTCTTACTACTTCATTGATGAGTCTACCCATGAATTATTATTTGAATCCAAAATAGGTTTAGTAAAACTATATAACTCTGCTGTTGCATTATTGGAGCTGACAAAGTGTATGAGTGATGGTGATTTAAATATTATCAAATATTTCCCAGGTGTTTTTGTTTTAAATATATGGCAGTGCGCCTGTATTGTAGGTAAGTTGATTCATTCAAGTTTGAATTCGGTTCTAAATGTAGAGAGGGGGACAAAAGCATATCGTGAGGCCATACGCCTTACTGCAAATGCATCGATTATTGAATATGATACAGCATACAGATTTTCCAGTATCCTGAGGAATATATGGAATATGTTTAACAATGCATTCAAGATAAAGCAAAATAATCTGAATCAGGACTTGCTCTCTTCTAATTTTAATTTATCATTAACAATTAAAAGTAGGATGGCTGTCAGTGTGTTTTTTGACTGTTTGTATCATTTAAAGGAGAGATGTGGTGTCGCTAAAGTTCAGCAAAATGAAATGATTCACGGAAATGATAAAAGTTTCATGAATAACAAAGAAGCAGTTGATGATGATACTAGGATTATTATTAAAACGACTCCTTTAGATCCGCCCCCTGTTAACGCTTCCGCATCATTAGCTAGACCGGTTAATGTAGTAAACTCTCCTAAAAATATAGATATATCCTCTCCCAATGGTAACATTATACCTTTATCAAAAATATTAAATGGAGTTTCAACCGTAGAATTAGATAGTGCACCTGATCTGTCCGGTTTATTATCAAAGAATCATTATAAAGTGTCTCATGTCACACCAGATGAGATTACTCATACGTCACATCCTATAGAGGAACCTGTAAATTCTAATGTTGCTCTCTTTTCCAACACAAATTCTAATGAATTGGTAATTGATGCACAAAGCAACTGGGAAGTGGATCTAAATATCAATGATTTAGATTTATTGTTGAATGATTTTGCATTTAATCCAGCGTTCCAATAAAACTGGATTCAAACATCTATATAAATGTATAACTAGGAAAGCAATATATAATACTTCATAATACAATACGGCTCTGCATCCAGGTTCTACATGTATCATTGCATCATTAAAAGTTGTGACCCAAAAAAATAAAAATAAAAATAAAAATAAAAATAAAAATAAAAATTTCTACATACACTTGACACTAATAAAGATCGGCCAAATTAGCTTCAGAATCATTGCTATCATCTTGACCCCCCTCAGAAACATGCTGTTCACTAGAATTCTTAACTCTCTTCATATACTTAAAACTGTATGATCTTGGTTGGTAGAATTTCTGTCTTGTAGTTTCTGATTCTTGTACTGGATTGGCCACTATTCTATTAAATAAGGATGTATTTTCTTCATTAGGCACTTGGTTTGATATTTGTTTGGTTGGTTGGTACCTAGAAGATTGAAATGGTTGAGTTCCTCTAGAAGATTGACTAACCGGTTGTCTAGGCATGGGGTTTCTAGGTAAGGATGCTTGATTATCAGTCAAAGTCGGTTGACGATTAGTAATGTTTTTATTATATCTATGGTAATCTTGTGATGGGTATCTATTATTTTTTTCCATTTGAATATGTGTATTATTGTTATTGTTATTATTGTTATGAGATTGATTAAAATTGGTAGTTGAACGATTATAATTTTGAATTTGTTGATATCTACTTTTGTTGTTTGGTGTATTAAAATAGCCTGCGGATTGTTCCTCATTTTTATATTTATACTGACTAACCTGGTTTGAAGATCCTGATGTATCATAATTAAAAGTGTTATATCTTGATGCAGATTTAAATGTGAAATCGTTCTTTTTTTTGGGATTTCTATTGTAATTATTATTTGTAGACTGATGGTTTGGCTGTTTGGTGTTATTATATCGCTTATAGCTTTCAGCAGATGGTGCACTGGGTACTGTAAGTGGTGTTTGGGATTTTACAGAAGATGGGGCTGATGGTTGTCCTTTCTTTGGAACATTTGCAGGTGTCATAGGTAAATTTGGTTGAGTAGGGCTCTTAACACTCTTCTCTAGATTGGATCCTGGTTCAAATATATGCCCCTGTGGCGCAGTAGGAGCTTTTTGGGACATTGTTTGATGCATTTCTTCTTTATACCTCTTGATATCAGCTTCATGACTCTCTTCACAGGGCAATATTAGTCTTTCAGATGGTAAAGGTTCCTCCTTGAAGAAAGGGTCTGATTTTGCTGCCATAGTGGTGTATCTTTTCATAGGATCTAATGCAAGTAATTTTTCTAAAAAATTTAAACCTGTATCATTTAAATACTTACCGAATCTTTCCCTTAAAGTGCTTTTATAATTCGTTAATAATAATTCCTTTCCGGGTAGATATTTGGCCATTTCCCAATCATCTTCCTTTGGGGTCCCCATTAATTTGAAAATAACATGACCTTGGTCAATATCTGTTGTGCCTTGAAGAATTGGTTTCTTTTCAAAAAATTCAGCAAATACACAACCAACCCCCCATATATCCACTGCTGTGGTATAATATTTATCACCCAACACCAATTCAGGTGCTCTATACCAACGAGTAACAACAACAGACGTATATTTCGCTCCACTTCCAGCCCCACCTGGGTATTTTATGTTTGGAGGTGATCCATAATATAACCTTGCAAGACCGAAATCTGCTATTTTCAGTATTCCATTATGATCGATTAAAATGTTTGCTGTTTTAATATCTCTATGCATAAATTTGGAACAATGAATGTAATTCAAACCTTCTAAGATTTGTAACATCATGTTTTTGATATCGGCCATTTGTAAATTCATTCTTGGATTATGTAAGACACCCGAAAGATCGGCCACCATATATGGGAGAATCATATAGAAATTCTTACTCATTTTAGGGCCATTGGGATCATTTTGTGATAACTTATGGATCTGTTGATTGGATGAAGGAGGGAAATCATAAACCATTTCAAGAAGCTTGATTACGTTGCGGTGGTTTAATTTTTTAAGAATGGTGATTTCTCTTTGTGCTGTTATAGGGAAAAGGTCTTTCTCCATGTTAATAATAATTTTTTTCATAGCTACCTGTCGCTGTGTTTCTAAATGAATACCTTTGTATACTTCACCAAAAGTACCTTGTCCCAATTTTTCTTCCTCTTTATAATGATTTAAAAATTTGGTACAACCATAAATTTTCTCATCGTCTCTGGCTTTCAATTGTATAAAAGAAATACCTGTTTTATCATCTATTTGAACTGTAGGCGTCTGTTTGACTTTACCAATTTTATATTTTCTTATCCCATTAGCATTTATAGAAGATCCATTTGAGGTATGTGTAGATTCTTGCGACATATTCAACTATAATGGAGTAATGAAGAATGAAAAGAAAACAAAGTTGGGTTTATATATGATCAATGGAAAGTGAATATATATCAACTTTAACCACTTATAAGTTTTAATATATCGGTATTATTAATTAAGACGTTGCTCTGACCTTAGTAATGGCGAATAACTTTGGATTTAGTCGGTCTACGTTAATTAGAATTGAAATAAACGGTTATTGTGTGAGAATCAATGCGATTAATATTATTTTTCTTTTTTTTTATTTTTATAACTGTGAAATAAGAAACTATAAAATAAAGAAAAAATCGTTAACTGCGTCGTGAAAAATGATCTTAGTGTCAGTATTGGAGAATAAGAACATTCTGATAGATAGCAATATAGTAAACCGTGAATCTTATAATCAGCAAATATCTGTTAATTCCCAATGGTCCAGGTATTGAGGAATTAATTACTCATGTTATGAACTTTTTATTTCAATAGAGAAAAAAAAAGACACAAGGATGAAAATGTTAAAATGTTTAAATATATGGGGTATTTATAACTGGGTCCAGGAGTAATAGATGGATGAGGAGGGGACTATCCTTCTTAACTCCTGTAAGGTCACTTGGTTTTGATATACTCTTAAATCAAATGGCATGTTAGTACCTTGTAGTGTATAATTACTTGCATAGAATACAGCAATTGCAGATTCTCTTAATCCAACTGCACCTCTATCGGTAAGGAAGTCTAGTGCTTGTAAAGTTTCCCAAATATTTTTGATATCCTTTTTGGACCATAATTTCATTGAATGTTCAAATATATTACTAGCATTGGATAAAGTAATATTTGAGGAGGATGGTATTATACTGTTCATTAATTTGACCATGGATTTATATTCTGAATAAGTTAGATTGAAATTTGTTGTATCGTCTTTGGTTTTCAATGCTACACGACAAGAACATATCAATATTGCTAACTCTAGATTAGATAACGATTTTATTCTTGCTGAAAAACTTGATTGTAATTGATTTACATTATATTTGGTAAATAATTCCATACTTTGGAACATATTTTTCAATTCATTAAAATTTGTAGCTTTGCTTATTAATGGAGTTATCCCGTTTCGGAAAGTGATTAAAGATTTAAAAGTTTCATAATTTATTTTAATATTTTGAAACAGTTTTGAATTTTCATCCTGTAATAATGTCTGAATGAAACATTTCCATTCATTTACATATTTAATATCTTTATAGATTTCAATTCCTTCCATTGGAACCAATTGTTCCTCTATTGCCAATTTAAAATTATCTAAAGAATCAGCCTTAGGTATATAAATGATTCTTTGTGAAAATCTACTTTTAACTCTTTTTTCCAATAATTCTAAAATGTTTAATTTTGTTGTGTTCCCAAAAATACACACTGGGACTCTAGCGTGCTCAACCATATCAAATAAATTATATAATAAAGTTTGTCTTACAGGGCCAGCAAATGTGTCAATTTCATCAAATATGAACACGACGGTGATCTTGGTTGTTTCGGAAGCTTGACTATTTGAAGAGGAAATCTTTTCCTTGGAAGCAGAATCTAGTAATCTTAAAATTTTTTCAAACACTTCGGTCAATGAACCACTACTGATATTATTTGAATCGTCATCATCCTGGTTTATACTACCATTATTGTTATCCTTATCCATTTTGACGTGGTTTCCCCCATCTTCTTCCTCTTTTTTCTTACTGTCATCCAATTTGGAGTCATCTACATTAACATGTGTATTATTATGTCCTCTGAGAGTTTAATCTCTTCAACTGATTCTCTAATTGTGTAGCAATACCGTTAATTGCTGCATTTTCTGAATGAATAAACCCATTAAGTTTGATAGTAATAAATTGGTCATGATAATCTTCAGACAGTAAATCTAATTTATAATTAAGTAAGAAAGATTTAAAACTATTCCTAGGACCCACAATAATAACAGAATGACTCTCCTTTTGTATAACTGATTGTTCCAAGATTCTAGATATTTCATCATAAGTGTCCTTTAAATAGGAATACAATCTAATATGTTTTGATGGTAAAGTAAGATTTAGATGGCTTAATATGTATTTTTTAAATTTCATAAAATCTTTAAAATCATCTTGATCTTTAAGAGAAGATTCAACTCTAGTTGGAAAACTTTCCTTTTCACCATTTAATAACTTTTGAACATAATCCTTTGAATAAATAAGCATACCACCCTCTCTCTTTTGTCTTTTCAAAATAGGCAAAGGATCGAATTCAACAAGCTTATTAGTGGCTTTGGTGATATTATTAGAGTCATTATTTCTATCAGATATGGATCTTTTATTCAGTTGGTCAAGACCTTTTAAGATATTAATCTCTCCCTGTTGTTGCTGTTGTGGTAGTAGTTCTTTCGTCATGCCAATGGTGACTAAAATCGAATATTAATAAAAAAAAGAAGAAAGTGAAAAAGAAAGGAAGGAAGGAATAAATAGATAGAATCAAAATGTCAAAACACACTGTTTACCATTAAAATGAAATAATAGTGTCTGAATGTGTGTATGAATTAGTTCCAAGTCACTTACCAACTTATTTAGCCCTGTTTTATCCACCCAACAGAAACAGAGCTGTCTTAGATCAAAATCCTTATCAATATATTCCTTTTCACAGCGTCTAAATCTCTTTTGACCTTCCAAATTCTGGAAAAAAGTTGAATAGAAGAACAAAAATGTATCATTCTGTACGACACAGACATCTGAAAATGTCGACAACCACCAAAAAAAAAAAAAAATAAATATATAAATAAATAAATAAACATGGGCGGCTAAATGTCAAATCCTGTTGTAAGGAAAGACATAGAAGTTCAAGATATCCAGATATTTTTACGGATAGAAGTGTGTGGTCTGATCTCGTTCGATTCTATTCAAGATATATATATAAGGAAGAGGTAACAAAATATTGTTGAGAGAGATTTGTGTGTTTCTTCAGTGAAAGATGGTTATTACCAAACCTCTAGAAAAGTTTTTTTTTTTTTTTTTGCTTTTGGTAATATGATAGTATATAAAATGATAACACCTGGTTTGTTGTAATAGAGAGGGGCAGCAAGAAGCTATATGGAATATAGAAAAGTTTGGATATATCTGTACTAAGCTGCCTGTGATTTTGTTTTAAGATCTCCGGTACCTAATATATAATATATAGCTTTACTCAAAACCAAATAATCTAGGTGTAAATTCTGTTATTGTTATTATTTTTTTAGACAAATAGAATTGAGTTGACTCTCTAGGCTCAAATTCTAATAATTAAAGATCTTTCAAATAAGATCTTTTATAAAACCACTACCTGAAAAATCCTTCGGTACTAATTGACATATTATTCAAGTTAGTTTAACCTTCGGCTAAACAATTTCCCCTCCCCTCTACTCCAATTTTTCACAAATTTTAACCTGTTTATCAGAAATTATCCTGCTTAAAAATGGATATTTAAAGTTAATATTGTAAGATATACTACTCTCAAAAAGGTACGAATTATATGCCTTAAAAGCCTAATAAAAGAACTCGTAATGAGGTTAACCTAAGCAGTTACAACAGCAGAATAACTTCCTATTAAATGAGATTCGGTATTACGACAGTTTTACATAGTCACCGAAAACATTGAACATTGATCCAGCTTCTATAAAATCATCTCCTAACCGTGTTTAACTTATTGTTGCCCTACAAATGATAATATTTTTCTAGGATTTATGTATAAGTCTTTCAAACAGCTATATACATGCTAAAAAATATGAAACATTTTCCTTTTATGAACTTTTCCAATTGCTGATGATTAAATTTCTATTAGGTGGTATGAATAAATTTTTTATGAAAAGCGCATAATATTCTATATTCATCTATCCTTTTTTTCTTGATAGTGTTAGAAAATACAAATAATTTAAATTTGTATTCACAGTTCCTCCACTACATTTCTTCTCTCAACATATTTTTAGATTTGTTAGACGTTTTTTTTTATTTCTCATTCGTTATGCTCATAGTTGGTTCTTCCTTCACTATTTTCTTTAGCATAATTTTTAACTATTATTTTCCACACATTTTTCAACTCTTTCCTATTTTTTTTTTCACATGTGTAATAATCAAATTTTAGTCTAATATGAAAGAAAGAGGAAGACTGCAGAAAAAAATAAAAGTGTCAAAAAATACAAGTAAATGAATAAAAAAAATTCTTTCTAAGTTAACAACTGAACTACAACATGGATAAATGTATAGTACAAAATAGCAAGATTAGAACATGTTTTAATCACGAATACAAATATATTATATATTCAACGGAGACGCAATCCTAAAATCCTAATTTTTAACAGTTTAATTTTTTCTTTATTCTTTTCCCACCACAAGTTAGACCAATTAAATGATATAATCAAATGCAGAGCTTATACTCAACCGATACTTTTAATTTTGAAAAAGTACTTGAACCTGATTATTTAACCGTTGAAGATTGTGCAAATTATTCCAAATTTTTGGATACTTTAGACTTCAGGGATATGCCTGGAGAGAGGGAACAAGATCAGCATGAAGTTAAACCTGAAATCTTAAATTTACAACAATACCATCAAGGCACAGCAGTTAAATGGTGTTTCCCTTTCAGAATAATAGATAGAAAACAACCACCATTAGATTTAAACAAAGTTTCGGAAACTGTGTCATGGGACAGTAATAAAAAAGAAATGTTTAAGAATACTAATGATATAAATCCAGAAAATTTTGAACCAGAATTGTTATACAGTTCAATTTTATTAGTTGGTGACAATTTCATGCAACTTGCAAATTCTAATGTCGTTAATCAAATACATGGTGGGATTGTTGACTGTGAATTGTTTGATTTTTTTGATGACCCAATTCCTCAGTACGATTATCAAAATTTACTTTTAATAATACAAAGAGATGGCACTTTGTTTTCAGTCATGCCTCAAATTTATGCAAACCCATTAAAACAAACTGATTTAATGGTAGTTAATACTAAAACAAAATATACTAAGAGTAGTCATCATACAAATACCACCAGCAACTCCCACACTACCAGTGTTTGTAATAGTAATAGTATATATGATGATATTGCAAATATTCCCAGTAATAATAACAGTAGTATAAGTTATAATGACATTATTACGAATGACAGTTCTAGTAACATTAGATTTAGTAACTCAAGTGATGTTGATAACTCTAGCAACGAAATAAGCAATGATGCTATGAATAATAATTTCACTGTTGATGATGACATCTCTGAAGATGCTAATTTAAACAATAATGACACAGATGATAATAACATTGGTTATGGTAATGATAGTAGTAATGATATATATAATATTCAAGATCGTATTGTCCTTAATTTTAATGACAATAATCCCTCTATTCATCGACAGCTATTAAATAGTTATAACAACGGCGAAGATCTTCAAGAGAGTGATGATGATATGAGTAGTGACCATGATACCAATGCAGATATATATGGGAGTAACAATAACAATGATAATGGTGATTACTATAGAAGAAGCTATATTTA
This sequence comes from Arxiozyma bovina, assembly GCA_023309525.1. Lineage (NCBI taxonomy): Eukaryota > Fungi > Ascomycota > Saccharomycetes > Saccharomycetales > Saccharomycetaceae > Arxiozyma > Arxiozyma bovina. The sequence continues at coordinate 71,229 of JAKZLQ010000066.1, read as the reverse complement.
TAACAATAATTACCATCATTATGATAATTTTGATACTGAAGAAAATGAGGAAAGTGATGCTTATAACAATCCTTCAAATAACCATAAAGGTATCGACCTTTTAAATTCACCAGAGCACACTACAGAGCCTGAACCTAAAATTATATTAAATGACATGGAACACCATCCAAATATTACGCATTTTATGAAGTTGTATCCAAGTAAAAACTGGAAAATTATTAAAAATCCAAAGAATAATAAACATTTCATATTAGCCGATTTTAAATCAGGTGTGCTCAATTTTTTTAAGTTCACAAACATTCTCTATAAATTTGAATTTATTGAAACAATCACATTTTATAATAGTCAAGTTAAGTCTTGTTACTTTTTACCCACAACGGATAACAAATTATTCATTTCTACAAACATTGCCAATAGAATGGTCCATTATTTCGTTGAATGGGAAGAAAATTCCTCAAAACATGTTTACAAACTAAAACATTTAGCTACATACAATATCAGAAATTCTATCCCTATAGGTCCTGATAATATTCTATTATGTTTAGATACTAAAAGTTTATTAATAACTACAAAGCAAATTATATGTGGTGATACAAATTATATAGAGTATGAGAATAATATAATTCAGGGCATTAGATCATGGTTTGATGATCCAATCATAACAAAGAAACTGATAGATATTATAAACAAGAAAAAAATGATATCAGAACCGTTGAATAATAGCACTCAGTGTACTGTTATTCTTACGAGTACTGGTATTATTTATGCAATTTTTATTTCTGGTACTAATAAGAAAATCTATAATTTTTCTTTGGGTCGTTTTAAACAGATTAGATCTGTTTACTCTGATAAACAACAAAATGACACCAGGATTGATTCACATATGATAATTGCACTAATATTCAATAGAACAGTTCGAATAGAGTTGGATCTCCACAATATCGAATATATCCCACTATTATCCAGGCAGTTTGCCAATAGAAAACCCACGGACTGTAGGACAACCATTAGTTCTAATAGTGATGAAAATAATAATACAATTACTCATATAACTCCCAAGAATGAAGTGATATTATCAGGAAGTTCATCAATAACCCAACTATCAGGAAGTTCTGTTATTCCAATAAGAGAAACAAAAACTATTGGTAGATTTAAGAAAACTTTTAGAAATTATAATTGTATACAAGTTGTTAATACGATTGATAAAAATGGAGAAAATATATCATATTTAAATGCATCAAGAAACATGGAACTTAGTACCTACTTTAAGTTTAATAATGTTTACCAAATTTTTGAGGCCCAGAGTGTTATAGAAAATGAAAGCGATTATCTATTTAAAAAGAAATATGACACACATACTTTAAAAGTTACAAAGCATGATGTGATTTGCTGTAATGATAATTCTAAAACGGTACTATTTTTTTCTGATTATGATATAGATGGTGTGTGTTCTCTACATGACAGAATGATATTATGGAACCTTTCCCATAAAAAGGTTTGGTTTTTCTATAACATAAACTTTGTTGATAAAATAAGATGGAAAACAAATTCAGAGTTTTATGATATCATAAAAGATGAACCAGAGTTCTCTTTTTTTTGTACTACGATAGTTTTACTGCTAACTTGACAAATATTGTTTTATTTACACCAAAATATTTAGTAGTGCAATATTGGGAAAAAGATCCAACCCAAAGTTGGACAGATAAAGTTAATATCAACCAAAGAATTGTTTACACAGGGAAATTTGGCTATTGTACGGTTCTACATAACGGTTTATTTTGTGTTACGGAATATAAAGAGATGTCTTCTTGTATTTTGTATGGGACTAATTTAAGAACTGGGAAAGCATTTATAATTGATAATGGACTATTAAATTATGATAAATTTAATATAGATTTAAGAATCAAGCCTCTGGATACCAATTACGGTATTGCAATAATATGTGCTGATAATCTTTATGTTATTACTTGTAATGAAAAAATATCATTTCCTAGTAAATCTATGCAAGACAACTTTTCATATGATTATTGGGAACATCATGTTATCAGTTTAGAAGAAATTAAGTTACCTGCTATAGATTCTTATAAAAAATCATATCTTTTAGATGTGGAAATATATGAAATGGATAAAAAAAAGATAATGTGTCTATTATATGATACAGGATTACAATGTGTAGAGACATTATACCTTACATGGAATAAATATAATTATCTGCTACAAAACACAAGAAGTAAGAATAAAGTGTTTGCTAATCTTGAAATGTTAAATAGAATATTGGTCACTAACTGTGATACCAAGGAGTGGTATTTATTAAATATCCGAAATGGTAAGATTAAAATATTAAATAATGAAGTATTAAATGTTACGAATGCAAAAATCCAAAACATCCTACAATGTCCCAACAGTGGTAATAATAATGATAATATTAGCAAGGCAAAGCATTGTTCATTGTTAATTATATTTGATACAATGATTAAACATATTAAAGTGAACGTTATTAAAAATGACATTGAAGTGATAGAAATGTGTCAACATTCATTCAATGGTCTGTTACACAATGAATATAGTATATATTCAGATACTATAACTTTATTAGAAAGGGAAATTGACAAAGAAATATTTCATAAGATAAGAGTCAATACAATGGACGGATCCATCGAATTTCTTCATAATTTTTCTTTGAAAATGAAATCACCCACAAAACATTTTATTACTGGTTTAAATTACATAGTACTTTCAGGTGAATCCGAAAAGAGATCTCTATTCGTTATAATATATCACATATATAACGTATCTGGGGCTTTAACAGAGTGTTTTTTATTTAATAATGCTCTAATAGAAAATTTCAAATATCCTTCAATTCGCAAACTATTAAAAATTGCGAATGATATATTATTAGTAATCTATGAGGATAATGAAAACCACGATATTAAATCAAGTTTAGAGATTATAAAATTGACAGATAATATAATGTATAGATCAAAGAAGGAAAAACAAAAGATGTTTTACACAGATGTGTTAAAAAGTTACGATGATCCTGATGTAGTCTGTTTCTGGAGTTATATGGTTAATTCATGGTACATGTATATTACAAGATTTCGTAGTGATTACAGTGCCAAAAGGTCATATCTCTATACAGATCATATTCAATTACCATTATTTGGTTATGGACCTCATTTTAAAGGATCTTGTATAGCACTTGATAAAAAAGTATTGGATGTGAAATATAAAAATAATAGATTGTTTGTCCTTTGCCATGATCAGACTGTATTACAATTTGGTCCTAACGAAGATTTATTTGATTATAAGCGAGGTGTTCTCACTAATGAACAAACTAATGGGGATGAATCACATTTTACTGAAAACTTTGGATATGTCAATCCTGATAGTGACTTAAATATAGATGATACAGTGATCCCTTATTCTGGTAGAGAATTTTCAAGTATTGATCCATGGGGTCGATTAATACTAAGAAGAGAATCTTAAAAGTTATTGAATTATCAACTTTTTTTTACAATTGACTATAACGTATATTATATTTGCATGTTGAGAAAATACATACATACATACATGCATACATACATATATATATACATATATGTGTGTATATAGTATATAATAGATAAGTGGCTTATGATGGATGATATTTACAGTTAGGTAGAAAATGTTAAAGTCGGGGAATGTAGAAAAGAATATATAAGGCCAAAATTACCAAACACCTTTTTTCACTCCAGGTAATTCACCATTTAAGGCTTTGCTTCTGAACTGTTGTCTACATAATCTAAAATCAGATATAACATGACGAGCTGAACCAGATGCAATACAACGATTCTTAACTTGAGTGAAATGAGCATAGTTAGGTAACGCATTCAATTTCAACTGCGCTTGTAATCTTGTTTTTGATGGCAACGTTGTATTTCTGGCCATATATTTCAACGCCTTTGTCAATAATTCATATTCTTTAAACTGTTGTCTTTTGAAGTTATCTCTAATGATATGAACAGTGTTGAATAAGGGAGGTAACTTAGTCTTAACAGGAAATCTCATCTTGTAATGTTCAGGTTTCTTTCCTTCTTTTTTTTTTGTTTGTCGACGAAGGTGTTAGGGAAGATGGTACTTGTACTTATTATACAAAACCCAAAACACATTAAAGCACAGGCAGATCTTCCTAACTTATTTCTTTCAAGATGCTTTCTTTTTCTGCAATATTCTTTTCTTTTGTCGCAACGGTTTTGTAATTTTTTTTTTCCCTTTAACTCCAATTTTTTTTTTGTTTATTTTTTGTGTATGAATAATTTAATTTCGATGGGGGGCAGAGATCTTTTGCTTGTCAAACCAGAACCAAAACAGAGCAAACCAACTGTGACACACACAACATCTCGACGTCAGTGCTTTGAACATTACGTGTCTTAAAACAAGCTAACCAACAAAGAAAAACTTGTGGTTGTACATGTATTTTTTTGGTTATATACATATATCGTGACGGGGGGGAAGGGGGAGGGGATTGTATATTCAATGTACATAGAGATCAGTATATAAAAAGTGTATACATTACATATGTGGACTGTTCTGTTTGTCGATTACTTGTTCTCCTTCAGGAATTGAGCAAATTTGGAGGTCTCATGTATACCACATTCTGTCTTTGCCCTTCCCTTCCATCTGCCTGCTCTTTCGTCCTCACCTTCGGCCACAGGCTGTGTTGAATGGTAATCTCCAATCGATCTGTATCCATATTGCAGCAATTCATTCCGTGGAATATTGTTTCTTTCGATATACTCGTTCACTTCATCAAACGTCCATAGCATCAATGGGTTGATCTTTAAAATCCCGTTCATCTCATCGACTTCCACATATTTCAAATTTGATCTAGCTGCTCCCTGTGATCTTCTTCTACCGGTGAACACCACAGTCACATTCAATTCCTTGTATGCATGCGATGCAGGCTCCACCTTAGCCAAAAAGTCGTATTTTAGATCATCTTTCTCCCACAGCATCTCACCATACTTGTTGGCGAATTCGGCCTCTGAATTCAAACCCTTTGGTCTAAATACGTTGATTTGGGAGTCGTATGGTGTATAATATGTCTCTTGAACGATTTTCAAAAGATCCAAAGTCTGTGGGAAGTGATGTAAGGTGTCAATAAAGATCAACGGTACAATAGGATACAGTTCGCTGTTCTCCTTGTGTAATTTAGATAACATGTCTATTGTGGCTAACCCAGTCAAACCAAAGGCTGTGGTCTGATATAGATGAGGAAATGTGATGATAGACCATTTCAAGATATCCTGCGGCGTCTCCAAATAAGACAAGTACTTGTTCCAATGATCCAATTGTTCTTGAGTCACGGTTACGTTATTGTTTAGTTGATATATCTTGTTGGAGTCAGACATATTCTCTACGCCCATTCTTTCCCTCTTTCTTTCCTCTTCTTCTTCTCTGTGGTTCTAGTTCTGAACTTAAGTTATTACAATATATTATATAAGATAAGACAAGACCATAAAGAGAGAGAGTGTGTGTATGTGTGTGTATTACATACTATTCTGCTGTTTATATAGCAACATATCTAAACTGCCAAAGAAAGAAAATACAAAAAAAAAAAAAGGAAAACTTCACCAGTGGGTTAGTTGATATTATTATTATATATATACTTTCACACTTGTCATACGCATTCAGACAATTCCATTGCTTCAACAGTCAGCCTTCTACAACTGTGTATGGGACATGCATAGACAGTTCGTAACAGATCGTTGTATATTAATAGTAACACTCTTTTAATTTACTTGTTCCATTTGCATTTCTAACTGTGAAATGTGGTGTGTTCGTCTGCAGTGAGAATAAAAGAAAAAAGAAAAAAGACAAAACTGTGGGTCACGTGTGAAAAAAAAATTACACACCAGGGTGACAGGCTTGCCCCACGTCTAGGGTTGGGCAGCTGTGAGTTTTGTTTTTTCTGTTTTGTCTTTAGGGTTTACGTTGAAAATGTGATATTTCCCGCCTTCCTTTTCCCCTTCAACTCTGTTCACAAGAAATAAAAAAAAAAAAAAAAAAGAAACCTTCCACTGTTTTTCCTTCGTAGAAAGATCGATGGATCGATAAAAACTGATGAAGCTGGAAAAGAAAAAGAGGACATAGAGACAGCTCATCGCAACAGAGACCACGTTACTCTCTCTTAATGATACTTTAGAAGTTAGGTACCTTCTCTCGCCATTATGTAACTTATATCATACACCTGTTCCCACTTTCTATCCCTCCCATACACACACACACACCTCACTCACTCACTCACACTCTCTCTTTTTTTTTTTGGGAATTCATTGAGCCAAGGTTGAAATGGGTAAAAAAAAATCAAAGACAACGTCTTTAGAAGAATCAAAGGTAGACCCGATTTTACAATGGAACTCCAAAGTGGACTCCTCCTTTTTCCAGTTTGTAGCACATCCAACCGAACCTATCCTATATTTTGGTCTATCTAACGGTTACATCTTTTGTTACAAATATGATTTAGACCAGTTATCCTCCGCCTCTAAAACCCCATCTACTTCCACTAACAGTCACCCAGAGGTAGTTGTAGGTGAAACGATCCCTGGTTTGCAGATCCTATGGAAGACAAAGAGACACAAATCCACTCTGCACGGACTGACCATAGATTCCAACGGTCAACATTTGTTCTCCGTAGGCAACGACAACATCATTAAGAAGGCAGACTCCTTGACTGGCCAGGTGGTCAAGAAGGGAAAATTACCTGAGGACTGGCAACCGTCTACTAAGATGATAGTCACTGAGGATGTTTTGATCATCGGAAATGAAATCGGCGACGTGCTTATCCTGGATCCAACTAATTTGCATCTCAAGAATAGGATAAATAAGATCCATTTCGGAGACCCAATCAACGATATCTTTCATTTTGTCAACAGGTCAAAATATAAATTCATCTCTTTAGGTCAAACCACGCTGGCGTATTGGGACACACATAACAAGGACAAGGAAAAAGTGATGTTGAGTGACGACCAAGAGGACGAGATCCTTTGTGGTTGTTTTGTAGACAACGAGGAAAGTAGTCTAAAGGGTGAAACCCTGGTATGTGGGATGGGCGAGGGGATTCTAACCGTTTGGAAGCCCAAAATTAACGATTTGGAGGATCAAATGTCCCGTATCAAAGTGTGTCCAAGGGAGAGTATCGATTGCATTATCTCTACTTTGCAAGATGACAATTGTGTTTGGTGTGGTTGTTCCAACGGGAAATTGTATAAAGTCAATATTAAAAGTAACCAAGTGGTGGAGATTAGAAACCATGATTCGGATGGCACTGATGAAGTGACAATGATAGACTTAGACTATGAATATAGAGTAATTAGTGGTGGTATGGATTCAATAAAGTTATGGCCAGAAGTAAGTGGTACAGAAGAAGAAGAAGAAGAAGAAGAAGAAGAGTAGAGAGGCATCAAACAGTGACATCGGTTCATTCTCAGATGATAATGATAGTAACAGTGATGACAGTGATGGCGATAGTCTTTTGCATGAAGAAGAAACTCTGGTTGGTTTATCCAAAGAAGAGTTATTGGCTGAATTAGATAAAGATATAGAAAATATTGAAGGCTCAGAGGCAAACGAGGATCTAAATTTGAATAGTGATAATAAATCAAGTAAACGTAAACACAAGAATAAAGCCGAGGAAAAGAAAAACAAGAGACAAAAGAAATCACAAAACCACAAAAAGAATACTCAAGGTAATAACAATCATGGTATACTTAAGTTTGAGGGATTGTAGTTGATATTATAAGAAGAGTGGATAAGTATAACCACTGTGACTGTTCTTTATCCTTTATCTCTTTTTTTTTTTTGTTTCGTTTGGTTTCATATATCATTTATAAAATATTACCAAGAACAAGAATATTGTATAATTTGTGTAATACTAGTTGGGTTAGTTAACGAATAATAATCATAATAATAATAAATATTACGTATTTTGTGTATTTTAACTAAAGAGAGAACAAAATCAAAAAAAAAAAGAAGTTGAAAAAAAAAATAAAAGGAAAAACAACGACGTCAGGAAAACGAAAAGAGGAAAAGAAATTACACAGAAGTAATTTATTCTATGATAACGAAGAAATCAGAATGTATATACATAACATCCATGATTCGAATTTCACACCAACGTCAACACAACCTAGTAATACCACTAGACTAGAAGACTACACAAGTGTCATAGTCTTCTTTACGTTTCCAACAGATTTTTTTTTTTATCATTAATAGTAGTATTGCCCCTTTCCCTCCCCATATAACATATAGATACACTCTAATGAAACCTGTGGTATCAGTATGTAATCCACCCACCCTCCCGTTCTTCATCTGCACAGTACATACTCTTAAGAATATTCACATTTTTACATTACATCCGCTGACTAATTTACTAACAACACCATATCTATATCTATTAATCCTTTTTTTTTCCCTTTTGTTCAGTCCGGTAAAGCATGGTTCTGTACCATATTATCTGCATTCGGGGTTGTGATACTTAGTGTCATTGCTCATTTATTCAATATCAACCATGAAGGTTTTGTAGGATCTATTAATCAACCAGAAGATGGACCGGCGTATGTATAAAACAAAACAAAACAAAAAATATATATATATGACATGATAATACAAAATGAAAAATATATAGAACATTGACTCATGGCAATAAGAGTTCTTTATACCTTTTTCATTTCCATTTTCTTTCTTTCTTTCTTTCTTTCTTTCTTTACTAACAAGCCTTTACATTATTTTGTTTCATTCTAAAGATAAGCAGGTATATGGATCAAGGGGCAAATAATATAGCCATCACAGTAAATTTCCAAATTCACTGCTGTGATGACTATATAGTGTGTCTTGCCTGCTGATTACCATACTATCTGCAATTATCTTCAATGTTTACAATTTACAACATACTTTTATTATTATTTCTGCAGTGTGGCACATACTATCTACCTTGCAGCATTAGTCTATTTGATATTCTTTATCTTCTGTGGGTTCCAAGCCTATTTGACCACAAGGAAGCCATCCGTTGAACTGCGTTAATACTTTCCACCAATCTCAAATCTCTCACTATATACATATACAAATACCTTTACATAAACACACGTACATATCTATTCCTTCACATAAAACCCAACTTATAATGTATCACACCCAACTGTCTACCCCTCCCCCAGCATCTTACCATCATCATTGAGTAAGTAATACATTCTCTATTTTTTTTTTTCTGTCGAAGTGTTCTTCGAGAGATTTCTTATTTTTTTTTTTTTTTTTTTTGATCTTCGAGATAACAAATGCAGAAATGAAACTTTGAGAAAGAGGAACACTGTCATTGAAGAAGATCGAGTCAATCTCACCATTACAACGAAGACTGGGGGGTTTCACTTGTCCCTGCATGACATCTAAGAAAAACCATGACTGTTGATTGAATGCTGTAATCTCTTCTAGAAAAAAAAAACAAAAAAACAAAAGAAAACAAAGAACAGAAAGAATCCATGAAGCCATTTCAGGACCACCCAGAGATAATTCAATATCCATATAATGCAGAGCTCAATATGGCTGGTGATCATGATGCTGTTGCTCTTGCCGATATTTCACGATCTGGCATATAAGTCAGCATATAATTATGATAAAACGTTTAATTCAAATTATACTACAGCATCGAGAGGATACGTCGTTTCCAGAGACGACTTCCTACTTTTACAAAGGATTAAAGCTCAACAACAATTGCATAAAGAAAATTTGCAGTCTGATAGGGATAATGGAAAGGTACTGTCTTCTGAATGGATGTCGGGAAAACTCTTAGTGCAGAACCATGCTCATAGTAACATGTGTGTAAATGATAATATTGAGGATGTGGTTCCTAAATTACCTCCAAGAAAACCTAAAGAAGTCAGTGACATTGATCCCTATGAGGAAAGATTTCTAAGGTACAGTAAATCAAAATATACTGTTAAACGGATAGACATTGAAGAAAAAAAAGTAGACAAAACTGATACTGTTGATGATGAAAGAAGACCACCATTACCGCAAAGAAAAACTGATATTTTGGAAAACGCCCCATCCAATGCAAACCGTTATGCAATGCTTGGAAGAACAGAAGGAACAGTGTCTGGGATTGTTAACATTAAATATAAGAAAGACATCAATCTAATCGATACCTCTATTAATGACAAGGATCAAAAGTCTCCAACAAAAGAAAAGAATAAACCAAAATCAACCATAAATCCAGTTGTAAATAGAGCTTCAAAACCAATAGATTTTCTTGATTCAGTCCACAATGAAAAATCTATAATAGACGGAAACTACAAAAATTTAGTGGGTACAACAACTCCTGAAGTCCCCACACATAAAAATTTGGATTATTTGGAATCATTACAACAACATCCTAATACGAGCATAACAATGAAAAAGAAATTTACATCTAGACCACCTGTATCTAATAAAATTCATGTGGATTATTTAGATTCTATGCAAGAGAATTCATCCACCGTAATAACGAAACATCCACAACAATCCGGCTTTACTACTAATAGTAAAAATAATGGTTCAAAATTTAATCAAAAATCAACAAGTGAATCTAACTCTGAAAGTTTTATTGAATCTGCGTTAAAGAAATCTGAATCAAACTATTCACTTTCCTCCAAAAAGAAACCTTCGTTGCCAAACAAACCTGATACGTTGACAAATTTCCAAGTCAGTTTGTCACAAAAGAAAACTACTACAACAAAGAATAAAAAGGAAGAGAACTCACTCAACAATGATCGTATTGAAGTGCCTCCATTACGTAAAATTGAAAAACCACAGAATGACAATTTTTCACCAAAAAAGAATCAAATCCAAGAATATCTTGATTTACCTGAATTAAAATCTGTTAAAAAGGATAACTCAGCACAACCTCCTATAAATAAAAGTACAAAACCTACCTCTATTGAGTTACCAAAATTAAAATCAGTCAAGAAAGATAAAGTACTACCACCTCCTGTAAATAAAAATACTAAGCCAAATTTACCTGAGGCGTTAATAAAACATGCTAATCTAAGGACTAATGATACTCTCTCAGAGAGAAATATCCTTAAATCTAAGACTGCACCTGCAATCCCATCAAGAAAAATATCTATGCCTGAAGCGTTGAAAAGAGCAAAAGAATTGAAAGAAAAAAGAAGCAGGAAACACATAAATAACACTGTACCAACAGAAATAACAACTACTATTACCGCCACTAATGATATTATTAACCTAGATTCCGACCCAGATAATTCCTTAGCAATCGAGGAAAAACTCTCCAAAATACTTCTTTTACAAAAGAGACATACAGTAAACGAAGAGCATCCCAGTAATGTATCTATATCCAATTCTACTTCTTTTACCATCACACCGTCTCCATCAATATCAAATTCTTCTCTGTCTATCTTTCCAGAGAATAGTACATCTTCATTGACTCACCCAACTAAAAAACGTGCAAGGGGTCCAAAGAGAAAGTTACCAACAAAGATATAGAAACTTCAAATTCATATATATAATACTAACAAAATTACAAAAAGGTTTTAACAATATTATAGATCATTATATAATAACCAGCTAAGGATACCAACATATATGTATATATATTTGTGTCTGTGTGTGTGTGTCACAAATTGGTTGTGTCACAAATCATTTTTTTCTGTATTACGTAATCAGTGGAAACACCCACACCTCTACGATTTGTCATCATTCCACAACAAATTTATTTCTTTTTTTTTTTTTTCTTCAACGTTCCCATCCCTTTTATATTAAAGAAGAGCAGCTTTCGAATACAAAACCTATAGGTGCAGATAGAGAGGTACATACATTCAAATACATATATGGACAAATCAATTGAAGTACACATAGCTATCCAAAACTATTTAGCCAAACCATTAGTATTATTATTATAATTATTATTATTTTAATTTCCATTTAAACTTCTTACAATGTCCTGCACACAGAAATTTCCAGATCATTTGATTAACTTGATCAAGACTTCCAAATATGTCCATTTAGCTACAGCATCCAAGGATTGTGTTCCATCTGTCTCATTAATGAACTACACTTATGTTCCAGCCGACAAAACTTTCCAGAAAGATGATAATAGTGATTATATTATTTTTGCCACTTTTGATAACACAGAGAAATATGTCAATATCTTAGCAAACCCAGTAGTATCGCTTTTATTTCATGATTGGATCACAGCAAACAGTCTCTCAGCAAAGAAGAGAACTTTGTCTCAGATAGGGACACCAAGGGATTCCCCAGCCGCCGATATATCTTCATCATTAACAGATTCTACTCCAGCACATCCAAGCAAGTTGCTAAACCTTCTACAACAATTAAATCAGGCTGAATTGAATGAAATGAGTGCCACCATTAAAGGCCATGCTGTTCCTATTGCAAGAGGTTCTGACGAGTCTAATTATTACAAAAACTTATTATTGAAAACAAATCCTGATGCTGAAGTATTTATCTTAGGGGAGAATACTGTTATCGTGAAAGTTAAAATCGAAAGTGCCAAAGTCACTGATAGTGAAAATAATACCAGTATCTATAAATGAATGTGAAATTTGTTACTACACACATAGACATATATTTATAATTTACTAACGGACACATGACCAATCATATCATTAATATATATATAATGTTTAAGGATCAAATTTCATTATATTATATATCTATTAACAAACTTATACTAGTTTTTTTTTTCTTTTCTTTTTGCTTTTTGCATTAGAGCACACAAATATATATCCCTATCCCTTCTTGTATACCAGCCATATTATAATCCTAATAACTGTACTACTACTGTGTCAATGATATTTATTACAAAATCAATTGCCTTCTTGACCAAAATCTCTAGTAAATTCTTCCTGTTTACGTAAATCTTCTTCATTAACTGTGGGTCTTGTTGTCTTTATAGCTTTTAAAAAATCTTTTATTGTTAGATCAGGCTCCTGTAACTCGTCTGCTTCAATATCTACCCAAGACATTTCAATAGCGTCAGGATCTCCAGGGGAACACGGTGTATATCTTTTTTCTCTGGATCGTCTGACACGTTCTTAAAATGTGTGGCCATTTGAATCTTTCTAATCGGTTCCATCAAAGCATCTTTAACAGCTACTGCAATATCTGAACCTGAATAACCTTCCGTCATCTGTCCCAAAGATCTATAATCTTCTTTACTCAAAGTGCACGGAGTGTCGCCAACATTAATCTCGAACATCTTGGTCCTCGATGCAAGATCCGGTAACGGGATATAAATTCTCTTTTCAAATCTTCTTCTAATCGCACTATCCAATTGCCATGGGATATTAGTAGCACCGAGGACAAGTACACCTTGCGAGTCGTTTCCCACACCATTCATCTGTACTAATAATTCGGTCTTTATACGTCTACTTGCCTCACTTTCCCCCTCGCCTCTTTGTCCAGTCAATGCGTCTACTTCATCTATAAATATAATTGAAGGTTTATTTTCTCTTGCCATTGCAAATAGTTGTTTCACCAATTTTTCGGATTCACCCATCCATTTAGACACTAAATCACTCGAAGAAACACTGAAAAACGTCGAATTGGCTTCTGTGGCTACAGCTTTAGCTAAATATGATTTACCTGTCCCCGGAGGCCCATACAATAAAATGCCTGTTGTTGGCTTGCGGTTACCCTTAAACAAGTGAGGGAATTTCACAGGTAAGATTACAGCTTCTTTCAAGGCCTCTTTAGCACCTTCCAAACCAGCTACATCCTCCCATCTCACGTTTGGTTTTTCATTTAAGATGGCTCCAGATAGAGCTCCTCTTAATTTCTTTTTATCTTCACCATCATCATCGTCATCATCGCCGTTATTGTTATTACTACTAACTTTATAATTGCTTGTGGATACGTTCCCTTTACTACCTGATTTCCTATCATTATTCGTTGCATTATTATTACTATTGTTGTTGTTGTTATTAGTAACTGATTCCAAATGCTCTTTCAATTGCTCAGCACGATTTAAATATTCACTAAACTTTGTTCTTATCAGATCTTTTGATTTAGGATTCTTTTCATATTTCAAAGCCAACATCAAGTAATCTAAACCATTATAGTATGCAGTATATGCCTCTTCATACTGAGTAGCCGTATCTAAATCAATGGCATGTTGAATTAAATCAATACCTTTAGCTAAGAAATCACCTGTACTCATGAACAATAAAAAAGGGACTCAAAAAAAAAAACAAAATGCGATTCTGGAACTGGATTTTTAAAAAAACAATGTTAGGCTGTGCGTCTTAGATATTTGGAAGCTAATCTACAAATGTGATAGTTTCTGTCAACCCCCAGTCTAAGAACACTAGTTTCATATAATAAATAGTCAACTTGCTCTTTAGTGTATTAACTCCTCCTTTCAAAATGAAGAAGATATAGAAGAACAACCACCATGTGACAAGCACAGTCGACTGCTTGACTGGTTGACAGAGGCAGGAATGAAAAGAAGAGCAATAATCTTTTCATAAAAAGAAAAATGAAAAAAAAAAAAAAAACTGAAAAATTTTTGGTTCTTTGAGATAAGCAAAAAAAAAAAGGAAAGAAAAGCCGACGCCAAGACATCACGTGACCTCTAATATGACCATCCCATAAAGAAGAAACACACACACAACACAACACACCAATGTGTATCAAACTCTCGATAAAAACCACTGGGAGACGATGGAGGAAGAGAGTCTGTGGGACTGTCTATACTGTCATTGCTATTATTCCTTAGTGACCTCATTGTTAGTTGTTAGTTCTCTTTTAATAAGAGACTCTGTGTGTGGTAATTTTGGGTATTTATTATAATAACTTTTCATCTGAGGTGGAGCTTGAATAGTATCATTTTGATGAGAAGTCGTGGAGGATGAAGAAGCAAGTCTGTTTGTGCTTGTACCGTTGGTGGCACCCAAATTCTGTCTAATTGGACTGGACGTCACCAAGGGATACACTTTCCTTTCAGGTGAAGGCGGCAGTTCAGATTCCGGTTTCATATTATCTCTAACCAGGTTTTTGATATGTCTCCGTGATTCCAAATAGGTGGTTCCAATATTTGCTTCATCTAGTAGAGATTTATATAAGGTATTTTTCTCTCTTGCATACTTCAATTTTTTCTTTAACAAAGCTACTTGCTCCTTTAGTTTAGCAATGGTCTCATCACGTGGATCCTCCTTTATAGTATTATTCTGTTTATTATTATTATTATTATTATTATTATTATTATTATTATTATTATTATTATTATTATTATTATTATTATTATTATTATTACTTTTTGGTTTATGATCCACTAAATTTTCTTCTAATAGGGAGACATTTTCCTGTTGAACTGGCATATATTCTAATGTAGTATCAATTGTGGAACGAGAAGAATCTTCCCTAATATAAGAAGGAGGTGTATTTAAATTGGGCGTGCTTCCATTGCTAGCAATAGAGTGATAATAGTAGTGATTCTCGTTATGCGATGATGCTCTGGATTCAAATCCATGATATACACTGTCATCAGATCTAAACAATAATCTTATACTATTCCATATATTCCATAATTTATCTCTTGTGGTCAAAGGATGTTTAATTTGTGTTGAGTTTTTATATCTGCTTGGATTAATGTTTTTGAAAGTCTTCGAATGACGCAACCGCCTAGCTAATTTATACCTCAAGTGTCTGTTATTTGATACCAAGCCTAATCTAGGATTATTACCAATCTGACGATTCCATTTTTCTTCTTTCAACTGTTTTGGACGTATCATCTGGCTTGTTTGTTTGTCAACCATTCTACACTATGTAAATACTCAAAAAAAAAAAAAAAAAAAAAAAAAGAAATTCTAACGCTTAACTGGGTGTATCTATAATTGTTCGTGTAGCTGTGACAGTTCCTTTTGCTAAGTACAAAACTCCACAACCTTGTTGTAACCACTTTTATCAACTTCTTGTGTTCACTTGAAACTGTCTCCTGCTGTACGAAACAAAGTCATCTTCTCTGTTTCTTTTTCTTTTGACTCTGTTCTGTTTATTTTTGAAATGAAGATTTTTGTTTAGTTCTTTCTTTCTTTTTTTTTATTTTTTTATTTTTTTATTTTGGATGGCTCTAGGGTTTGTAATTTGAAAAAAAACGGGAAAAACTGGAAAAAAAACTTTCCTGAAGAACAAATTTATTTAGGGTTCACTGCATAGGTTTTACCAATTTTCATTTTGCACATACAGTTATATACAGGGTTTCTTCAGAAATTCCTCTTGTCACAGCTCACAGACACCAATTTTTTTTTTGGATTTTGATGAAATCTGCGACAATTCTTCGAAAATAAAGGAGAAGAGACTTGATGAGATCAGCCTATGATTATGATAAATTGTACTCTTTGAATTAACAGGAGTGTCGTAAGTGGTAGTAGAAAATATTACAGACTAGTTTATTAGACAAGAAGAACTATCGTCCAAGAACAAAAAAAAAAAAATAAAAAAGATTCCTAAAACTTTCACCAATATATGATGGTATTACCAAGTGATGGGACTGTGTTACCTGCTAAAATCCAACCTACACATCTTAGACCATTAGCATATAGAGTCTTATCTAAGAAGTATGGACTGAGTATTAAATCTGATGGATTAAATGCATTAGCAGCTATTATTGGGTCTAGGTTCGGTACCAACTGGAAGAAGAATCCAGATACGTTAAGATTCTTAGAACAATTTGCACAAGTTTGGAAACAACAGGATAGAGGTTTATTTATAGATCAAATTGGTTGTGCAAACGTTATTAATGAAATTGAACAAAGAAACTGTTTTGACAATAACCGGAATAATAGTTATTCTCATGTTCCTGAATCAAATCATTCAGATCCATTGATTAATGTGGAATCACAGACAACATTCGATCATAATACGAGAAACACTCTGATTTGGACAGATTATTATCGGATAATTAATGCATCTGAACAATACTACTTCCCATATGATGGGTTCAAAAAGCAATATATGTCTCCACAACCTCCAATCTCTTTAATCACCAACCTGGACCGTAAGATATCCAGTTTTATGACTCGTTATTGTATCATAAGAGATAGAACTTTAAGAAATGAAAATTTCCAAAATACAAATGACACTTTTAATCCATTATCCTCAATGGTGGCATTACAAAATGACCTATTACAAAACAACTTAGATACCTCAACACCTTCCACATATATGGCAATTACTCAGATTAAAAATCTGTTGGGTAGAGATGGACAAAATTTCTTGATTTTGGGTCTTTTAACTTATAACGCTAAGGGAAATTTGCAAATGGAGGATTTATCTGGTAAGATTGAAGTAGACATATCTCAAGCAAACCCCACAGAAGGATTATACTATTACCCAGGGTGCATTGTCCTTGCTGAAGGTATATATTTTACTGTGGGTCATAAATTTCATATAACGTCGGTAACACATCCACCTGCAGAGAGAAGAGAATTGACACAGGATGCCGTTGGAAACATCGATTTCTTAAATATATGTAATAACAACGATAATTCGGATGCCCCTATTACTAGGATAAGTAATGATTTGAAAATTAGATTGTTATCATTAGAACAGGCATTGAATGCTCAAAATTTGAGTAAATTTATCCTGTTAGGTGGAGACATTTGTTTAGATCATGAAAATACATTTAATGCATTAAGCAAAGTATTTCAAAAGATTGAAAATGATATTGTAGAGAATGATGTAGCTCCAATAGGGATTATCTTCTTTGGATCCTTTGCATCATCCCCGGTTTTCCCATCATATTCTGAGACCCAGACAACTACAAGTAAATCTTATGAACTGAATTTTGATAGATTGTATCAGTTACTAAATGAATTTAAAAATATTATAGAGCATTGTCAATTAATCTTTGTACCAGGTCCTAATGATCCATGGGGTGGATCTATTCTTCTTGGAGATGGACCTGCTCTGCCTCAAGAACCAATACCTTCTGAGTTTGTTAAAAAACTGAAAAGACTAGGGAATAAAGTTAAATGGGTCTCAAATCCAAGTAGAATAGCGTTTTTATCACAAGAGATAGTTTTAATGAGAGATGATATAAATAGAAAATTTAAAAAATATTCTATTGAATTCCCCTTGATTGAAGAAACTAGAGTTGACACTGATCTAAATCAGGATATAGAAATTTCAGATAACGAATATCTCGAGGACCTTAGTGATAATGAGGATAGCCCAATGGTTAGACATGAAACTTTGCCAGAAGTTCCAGAAGTACAATTTAATATTATAGAGACTAGAAAATACGTTAAGACTCTACTAGATCAAGGACATTTGAAACCGTTTGCCTCGTCGTCTATCAATTATAACCGTGATCATACTTTAATACTGTCTCCATTACCATCTGTACTTATTTTATGTGATCCAACGGTACCAAGGTATGATTTGACATATAATGGTTGTAAAACAATTAACCCGGGTAAATTCATTCTTAATAAAACAGCTAGGTATTTGGTCTTCAATGCAGCTACAAGAACTGTTCATGAAGAAGCTATTTCATTTTGATCTATTTAAAGAAAGAAAAATAAAAAAATGAGTAGATTTTGACTATTCTTGTGGTGAAGGACAATCCTATGACTATTAATAATATTTATAGAATATATATTTTTGTATATTTCTATACATATATATAGTTACAACGATGCTGCAAAAAGCATACACTCTCAAATTCAATAAGGATACTTACGAATCTTAGAAGTAACTTCATAAGTCATGCAATAAGTTGGATCTATTCTAACTAAGCTATCATAACCAATAAGACTCAACCCAGCTAAGCCAAACACAGTATGGAACACATCTACTTCATTTCCTGGTCTATCAGCAATCCCACCCTTAGTCTCGTCTTGACTTTCTAAGATAAAATCGGCTAACTTAGCTGAGTCTATCCAATCTAATCTATTTATTATAGCCAGTGACGACACAACCCAAAAACTGTAACAAACATCTGGCAATTTACTTGGACGACCATTCAACCCACCTTCCGGTACTTGTCTTTCACAGAGCCACCATCCAATTGTGTCAACCTGTTCTGGTGTTAGTAAATCTAATTTGTTAACTATACTTAACGCACCAAGACATGTGAATGCCATCGATGCATGACTCTCTGCACCTGGACAAAGACCAAATCCACCATCAAAATTCAAACATTTTAAAATATGCTCTACAGCTGGGTCCACAATTTCTGGCGTTAGCTGTCCAAGTATAGATAGTGCACTCAAAGCGTTATAACTGAATCTGGCATCAACTTCTCCAAAACGATCACCTTGGAAGGATCCATCAGGTAATTGATTCCCTTTGATAAACTGAACGGTTCTCTCTAATTTCCCAGAGTCCTCTGTTATAAGATCAATTGCATCATATATCAATAATATTTGTAATCCAGATAAAGTAGATAACATGTGAGCATCATGTTTAGGAAACGGGCCAAATCCACCGGTACGATCATTCCAACAGGACATTACAAATTGGATAACGTCTTCACGTTGGAATGTCTCCTTTGAGTTTAGAATACAAAGAGCAGTAAGCCCCCAATATACACCATTGAGTCTTAAATGTTCAGATAGCCAGTACTCTAATGTCTCTGTTTTGGAATCCAATGATCTCACATATTCAATATGCTTCTGTTTAAATAATGTTTTCACCATCGCCTTCTAATTAAATACTCCTATCTATAAAGAGATGTATTCTTCTTTTGGATGATTCCTTTTCCTTTCTTCTTTCTCTATTCTATGGTACAGAGAGTCAAAGCTAACTTTCAATTAACTGGGTCAATTGTATTAGTAATCGTGGTCTGTTGGGGAAAGATCTTCCTTTACGTATGTCGTCTTTAAGATTTTGACACTAGCTTCATTTTCTTTTATAAGTTTTCTATGTTTCAGATGGCCTTTACCAAAGATTCGCAAACTTTTCATTTACAAATTGATTGCAAGTAAGAAATACAAACATACAAGGACAAAGACGTATACATGGAGAGAGCTAAAGTATTTAGAGTGATTAACAGGTGAACACAAACACATAAAGGCTGTGTGACAGATTATGCAGAATTTGGAAAATTTAAAAGTGGTGGTCGATTATCCGGATCATGAAAGTTTCGATTCAGATAGATCTAATAGTGCTATTACTGAATTAGAGCAGAGCAAAAATGAAAGATTGAGCATTATCCCTGAGGAATGTAAGGATGATGGAGGTGTGAGACGGTTATTAAAATTATTTAATGAACCAGAGCAGTTAGTAGATGAGAGTACAGACAGTCGTAGAGACAGATTAGCTAAATTTTTGTTTGCTAATAAAAGCCTTCTTTATCGTTTGAAAGATTTTAATCCATTAAATGACAACAAGGGAATTGAAAGGGATCAAGTAGATATCAATTCTGATGAGGAAGAAGAGGAAGATTTTTATACACCAGCCACTAACGAACTGATACAGGCAAGAAAATACATTATAAAGTATTCATTAACTGAATCAGAACAAAGACTAAAAAAACAAAGAAGCATAGCCAATACGATAGATATACCAAGGGAGATTAAAAGAAGAAGAACTTACAACAAACAATTGCAAAGTTTTAGTTTAGTTGGGTCGCAAATAGCGTCTACAAGACCAGTTTCTAAAATTAGTGTGTCACCAAAGGGTGGTTATTTTGCAACAGGAAGTTGGGCTGGTGACATAAAAATATTAGACGTTAACTCCTTAGATATAATTCATAACTCATCTTCAGAGTCAGTATCAGTTGCAACTGGAGGGAAAATTGGTGGTTTGGATTGGAATCATACAGGTTCCTATTTAGTTAGTGGATCAGACAACACTTATGTTAGCATCCATCATTATCAAGAGGATCCAAATACTTTCGAGACCGTAAGTTCCTTTAAAGCTCATGATCGAAGGGTAGTAACCACCAAATTTCACCCTTCTGACAGATATATTGCAAGTACCTCCTTTGACACCACATGGAAATTGTGGGATTTAGAGACTTCAAAGGAGTTGTTATTACAAGAGGGGCATGCTAAAGAAGTTTACAGTCTTGCATTCCACAGAGATGGTGCTCTTGTCTGTACAGGGGGGTTAGATAATTTGGCAATGCTGTGGGATTTAAGATCCGGTTCTTTATTGATGACCTTGTCCGGTCATGTAAAACCGATCTATACAGTAGATTGGTCACCAAACGGATACAATCTAGCAACTGGAAGTGGCGATGGTTCAATTCATATTTGGGATCTTAGAAAGCAAGGTATCTGTGGAAAGATTTTGGCTCATAACAATATCGTTACCTCAGTTGAATTCGAACCGTCAAATGGGGAATGTTTGATCTCATCAAGTTATGATAAAACTATAAATATTTTTAGTAGTGGGAACTGGAATAAAATAACCTCATTAAAAGGTCACACTGATAAAATATTGGACGTTAGTTTTGCAAACAACTCGCAATGTATCATCAGCAGTGGATGGGATCGATCAGTAAAATTGTGGGAGATGAATCATTGACTATTTCAAGTTATGAAACAGTCTGCAGAGTCTCCTACTACATGCACAAAGACGTATTAGTTGATATATATATATATATAGAAGTGTAAAAGCTATATCCGTATGGTATGTATGATGCATTTAACGATAGATAAGTAATTCATTAATAATTGATATCAAAATATTGCATTACCTTTTTCGTGAAGGATTACTTGCTTGTTGAGATGCTCGTATTCTTTGAACAGGGATCTGTTGCAACCGCTTAGTTAAAGTTTCAAGTTTCTCTTCTAAAGTCTTACTTAATTGTTTCTCCTCTGCGTATGACTGTTTCAAATGTATTATCTCTTCATTAACTTGATCAGTTTTGATACAGAAATCATTCGATACCGTTTTGAGATCATCTTCTATCTTTTGACATACAATTGATAATTTATTGATATTTTCCAATGAATCTTGGATTGAGTTGCGAGCTCTCGTTATTTCTTTCTTCATATATTCACTTTCTACATCCTTTGACTCACTCTTTTTAGTCTCCTTCTCTATAATCTCTTCTAGATCGTACTTCTTTAGTATCAAATCTTTTAACTTTGACATTAACTCTCCCTTCTGTGCAAAACTTTCCAATATACTATCATATTGTTTTTGCAATGCCTCTGTATCTTGATAAAAGGACTTGTTTTCTCTTTCTATATCTTGATAACGATTTCTATTTGATTCAATAATATCATCACATTTGCTTGCTTTCTCCTTCATTTCCATATCTTCTTTAGAATAAAACTTCACATGAAGTTCCTCAATTGGATCAAGATCATGATACATTTGTATTTCTTTCTTTTGTGTTTCTAAATCATGATAGACCTGAGCCATGGATTGTATTAATCTATGAGTCAATATTTCACTAGACAAATGATAATTGCTGCTTGAAATATCATGATTACCTATGATTCCCGTAAGAATACCCTTTGTCTGCTTTGTTGGATTCTTTGAATAATCATTTTTTAATCTTTTACTTTCATAAAAACTAGGAACTTTCGAATTAGACATATCATTTGAATCTACTGATGATTCTTTAAGATTATTCAATTGTGGTCTGCTCGCACGGGACCGTTTCTTATTGTTATTTGTAAATGCACTATCTAAATCATCGTTTGGAGTATAATTCACTTCACTCAATAATGATCTTTCGACATCCATTGAAGTGTAATGTTTAATTGTGTAGATGTCGGGCAGTGGCCATGGTAATGATGGATCATCTATCCATTCAGTTAAATATCCTAGATGTTGATTATAGATAGGTCGTAAATCAGGTGGTAATACCCCAACTCTATCTCTTAATACTACAACTGCAGCTGTGACAGATTCTAAATATTCTCTCGTATTTTCCCCATATTTTTCTCTAAAAAATAAATCACAATGCTCAAAAGAATTGATTACCACTAATCGAACTATAGGTGTTTGCATATCTATCGCCATAGTGCGATCTCCTTTCAGTTTTTTTCTCCTACCGTGGGTCAATATGCTAATCATATCTTTATTATTTGTATTCACAGTATGATCCAAAGCAATAAACATGTCAAATCTTGCAACTTTCTTATCTATTGGATGTTTTTTAGTATCCCAGTCCTTAGACGGGAAAATATGCACAGTACATGGGTGTGACACCTTTTTCTGTTTCTTTTGTCTTGATTTTACAGAATTGGAATCATACCTTTTGATATCAACTTTATTCCCCAACAATAAAGCTTCTACAAGATCCATTGTCCGACCAGGACGGCATACTAAGGCAGTATCCGTTTCATAGTCTTGAACTAAAGTGACCAGGTCTCTCAAAACAGTAAATTTCCCACTTGTTTCACATAGATGTGATGGAATATCTCTAGAAATCAACGATTTGGGTAAGAAATGGTCGATTAAAAGGAATGGATGCGTAGCTACCATAGCACTATTCTGACACATGGTTTTCATTGACTCTAATACAACATCCTCTTTAAAGTCTGAGGTTTCAAAATATCTCAAAATATCGGAATAGTGTAAAGAAACTATCTGATCAGTTAATTCCTTTTGGTATAGACACATGGTTGTAGGCAACCAATAATCACCGGAGGTGTTCCCTGATGCACCCAAAGTTTTGGCATCTGCAATGGATGGGGCAGGTTTATCATCTAATATTCTCAGTAGATTCATTACCAGTTATAAATAATATTAATGGATTAAAATAAAGTCAGCTAGGCAAATTGTAGTTTTTTTCTTTCTCTCCTATATAATATCCTCGACTAACTTCCATGCATGCTCACAATCTGTTGATTCTTCACAGAGTTCAACGTTTTCCAAATTCATTTCTTTCTCCATCATTTTGTAGCAAAGTTTCATGCATCTCTCATTGGAATTCCACTCTTTTTTTTTTTTTTGTCAGTTTTCTGTGCACTTCAGACATTCCTCGAAGAATCTCTAATTTGGAAGGCAAGACAGTAGTGCAAAGAAGATCATCAACTTTCAAGATCAAGTGATGCAAGAATGATAGTTACAAAAGAAGGATAGGATGTTTCAATCACAAAATCAACGAAGAATTGGGGGTGAGGTATATAATTACTTACAAATATTGTGGTTAGAACAAGAATAAGAAGGTAGTTAATTCTTGTCACGGTGGAGTAACAATCTAGTGAATAGATCTTGACAAGAAGAAATTTGATAGAACCAAACGAATAATTATATATAAATACAGTGGTACTAGTTTTAAAAACGATCGCAGATGAATATTGAGAAAGATAATTCTGTCAAACAAACTTTAGGAGAAGATGAAATTGCTCTTTATGACAGACAAATCCGTCTGTGGGGGTTAGAAGCACAGACAAATATTCGTTCTGCAAGGGTTCTGTTAATCAATGTTGGAGCCATAGGTACAGAAATCACTAAGAATATTGTGTTGAGTGGTGTGGGCCACTTTGCTATTTTGGATAATAATCATTTGGTAACAGAAGAAGACTTAGGTTCTCAATTCTTTCTAACATTTACGGATGTTGGGAAACTTAGAATTGATGCAATAAGGGAAAAGATCGTGGATTTGAATCCCAGAGTAGAATTTTCCATTGAAACAGATGATTTTGAAGATTTAATCTCAAAAGGAAATAATAAATATGATATTGTCATTGGTACAGAGCTAACCAAAGATCAGATCATTCGATTAAATCAATGGTCACGTGCTAATAATATACCATTATATATAGCAGGGTCCAATGGGCTATTTGGTTACATTTTTGTAGATTTGATCCAATTTGATGCCAGAGATAAGAAATTACAGAGTGTCAAACAATCTGAACTGGGGCGTATCTCTTCTAATAAACAGATCATCTCTTTGGAAATCACTACTGATCCGGAAGATTCAAAGAAGATTTATGAAAATTTGGTAACAAGGAATAAATATGTTCCTTTTGAGAAACTATTGAGTAATGCCACTTTAGAAGGAAAATTGACAAAGAGACAACTTAAACGTGTATCTCCTATACTTCCATTAACCTTGACCCACCTCAAAGATACAAATATGGCCTCTAGTAGTATTTCTACATTTAAAGAAGAGCTTGTAAACACATGTAAACAATTACAAATAGATCCAACTTTAGTTTTAAAACCAAAATACGTCGAACAATTTGTTAAGCAAAACGGAGTTGAATTTTCTCCAGTCGCTGCAGTTCTTGGTGGCGCTGTTTCACAGGATGTTATTAATATTTTGGGTAAGAAACAACAACCATTAAATAATTTCATTATTTTTGATGGAATAACATTAGATATGCCAATCTTCGAATTCTAAAAGTATATTAATTACATATACTTATTGGATATATAATGTATACTTATAAGTGCATGTGGATGTGTATATTCTACTTTCATATCTCTTCTCTTTATTCTTAGCATATTAGATAGTAAAGAAAAAGATATTCATTTTCATTTATTTAAAATTAAATAAGTCCAATATAAAATTAACTATTAAGTTCCAAATATTCGTACTCTTCTTATTTAACCGTTGGTTTTCCTTTAAATTATAATTAAGATTAATAGTATGAATTAATCTCTCTTGTTCTTTCTTCAAAATGGTTTGACGTCTTTTATGTAAGCATATAAATATATATTTAAAACCCTTTGGACCCTCATATGTAGAATTTTCCATTACTGCATCTACCTCCACAAGGTGACTGTCCAGCAGGATTTAAGTTTGACCACTGACTGCAACTTGTTGTAAATGGGTCATGAAATTTTCCAATGAAACATCATCAGTCAAAACAATAGTGCTACCGGTACGGGACATATCTTGATAATTATCAGAGGGATTCAGTTTAGATAACAAGAAACGAGCTTGAGAACCACCTGCCTCAGTGTCAATGAATCTTGGTAATGGAAATCTATCAATTAACAAGTCTGCGGCTTCTAATTTTGGCTCTTCTAATAAAGTCTTGAAATCAACATAATTTGGATCATCTTGATAACCTGCTTTTCTCCATTGAGCTATTTGTTCACCATGATATATTAAGATGTAAAAGAATGTATCTAGCAATAAGATAGTGTTTGGCTTCACAGAGACAGAGTCTAATAAAACTGGATGAGGTTCCTCCTCCATTGAATAGGAAGTTAAAGTTGGTTGAATCATAATTAAGGAATTTGTAGTATCTTCACGAATGAAAATGTGTCTGTAGAAGGCAGTTTCATCTGGAGAGTTGTTGAAAACACTCAAGAATTGAGATCTCCTTAAATAATATGTAAATTGTGGGTAGTAAGAGAAATTTGGCCCTAATCTAAACGAGCTTGGATCATCTTTGTTGTAATCAGCATATTTTTGACATAACTTGATTAAGTTTCTATCGATCCATCTAATTACATCTGCACCGTCATCTTCTTCTGCCTTTGATACTGCGAATCTGGCCATCAACACTGCGGCTGCTTCCTGATCAAATGACTGTGCAATTGCAGGGCTACCGAAGGGTAATAATTGATTAGCCACAGTGGTAACTCTAATACGGTTTGTACCAGATGAGTGTTGATAAGAGGTAATAAATTGTGTGTATGCCAAATTTGGTTGTTGTTGACCAGCCATCATTGCATTATTAGTTGGACTGTTGACAACGTTAGCGATTTCAAAATAAAGTGCATATGTATGATGTGGTGATAAAGTGGCCATCTTCCATGTAGAAGTGCCACCGATACCAATCTCAGAATCGCTAATATTACGTGCATCTGTCTTAGGTACTGGAGAAGCGTGACCAATCAACCCTTGTAATTTTAAAGATTTAGATGTCTTAACAGATAAAGTACCATTGAAAGCCATCTTTAGGTAACCTTCATCATCCTTAGCAAATAATCTAACATAAGATTGTTTAAAGATTGCAGTAGAGAAGGCATCTGTTAATAAAAGAACACCACCTGTAGAATCGGCCAACTGCTTCATTTCTGACATACCGACTTGATCGTAACAACCTGCAAAGATATCGACAGTATGACCATTAGTTGCTACTCTATTGGCAATGCTGTTATAGAATTTACAAGCTTTCTTATAATGTTGAGCCTTATCGGAATCTATATCGTGATGCGATCTTAATGGATCCTTTAGTTCGGAGTTGACAATTAGACCTGGTTGTAAAGTACCTGGACCACTAGCAAAAAGGATAATCCTAGCTGCTACACCTTTGAAACAGCTCTGTAATAATAGGGAGGCAATATTAAGAGCAGAACCAGTAGCTCTCAAGGGTCTATGGCCAGCTGGGATAGACCACTGATCAGGAGATAAATTTTCCAATAGCTGGTTCAATTTGAATTCCACCTGTTCCAATGGTAAGAAAAATCTGTTAATTGACATTGGTGTAACTTTCCCATTAAATTGTGGAACCATATTTGGGTTGTTTAAATTACTGCTAGATGGTTTTTGACCAGTCAACATTTCCAACAATTGATCCAAATGATATTCTTTATCACCTCTAAACACATTACATCTATCAATAGTTTCACTGGATAAATCGTGAAGTTGGACAACGTTACCATATGTTATTAGCCCAACAAGGGCATTTGGAGGTAAAAGAGACAAAGAGGTGATGATAGACTCCTTTAAAGCATCCAAATTTTCCTTTTCTGCTGTGATGTCGACAACAAAGAAGAAAATAGGTGGCACCTGAACAGGTTTATTGGTGATGTATTCCATAGTAGTATGTTGCAATTCGATTGGCATATTTTCCTGGGTCATGTTAGCATATTGGGCAGGTAAATGGTTTCTTGAATTACAGATTGGACAAGTCCATGAATTGCTACGTGGGTCGATGGAACAGTATGGATTTAAAATGGCTTTACACTGGGGACCAGCACAGACTACTGGATTGTATTGTGCTAAAGCTAAAGTGTTAGATCCGTCTTCTTCGTTGATAAACTCTTTCAAGGGAGTGTATAAGCAACCCACTGGAACCACATTTTTGTTGGCATCAGTCTTTGTAGATGGGAAAACGTTCCAAGAGAAACGGATCCCATTAATGTCCTCGTTAGTTTCGAAATCCATTTGGCTCAGAATTGGTGTGATTATTATTAGTTTTTTTCCTGTTTGTTTGTTTGTTTGTTTGTTTGTTTTAGTCCTTATTATGATTTACTATCTTGTTCCAGTTGGAGTCACAAATTTGTAGAGTTGAAAATACGAGTGCAAAGAAAATGTAGCTACGTGGGATAGAATTGGTTAACTGATGGCCAACATAGAAGGAGAATATTCAGATTCAAGGAATGGATCACCAACTGTCGAGCCACCAACAGAATTTTGATTTCCTCTCGATTGAGCGATTGAAATTTTTATTTATTTATTTATTTTTTTTTTCTGTCTTTAACCGCAAAAAAAAAAAAAAAAAAAAAAAGAAAAAAATAACGAAAAAGTAAACAAACCAAAAACCGAGAGTCAACGGCATGCGGAATATGACGGATGTTTGGAAGTCTACGTTCGGTTTTTGAATGCCGAAAAATGTTCCCCCATTGTTTAACATAGTTGGCACAGTGTAGTCCTGCTAATTCGTTTATTTCCGACATAGAAGGCTTTTAGTTTCGTATACAGCGGCTCAGCGTGCGGAATTGCCAATACCCTGAGTTTCCGTTGCAGATAGAGGGTAACCAGAAAGAAAGATGATGTTGTTAAAGAAGCCACAACTGGCCCATTCCACAGGTAGAATTGAAGAAGAAGAGAGATAGTCAGTGGTTGAAACAGGACTATAGTTATCATATACGTAGTCACTTGTGATGGTTAATGAACCATTTGTATGTGTGTGTGTGTGTCGTGTGCTGTGCGTGTGTCTATGTATAGGTAAGTTAAACTGAGTCAATGAGATATAACATGACAAAGAGCAGCGTTGTTTCGTGTCTATGTCTGTGTGTTTCGGTCAGATTGATCCTTATTTTATTATTCCCTCAGTTAGGATCGATATTAGATCAAACTGTACAGTTTTCTACCCCAGTGACTTCCTTTAAATCACTAAAAGAAGGTCTTTTCCTGTTGAACCATTCCATGGGTCTATATGAAGGTGGTGTAGTTTATTTGCCCCCCTTATTATTACAATTTGTTAATCTGTTTCAGATTGGAGATGGGTCCAAACTTATGTCGTCTTTGTTATTCATATTTATGGATTGTTTATTTGTATGGCAGTTACATTCTTTAGAATTGCAATTGAACCAAACTTCCAATTGTGCATGGATCTTTGCTTTGAACCCGATCACTATTTTATCCTGTATTAGCAAGTCCACTATCATATTTACCTATTTGCCCTTAATATCAACTCTATATTTCATCTTAACACAGGGAGGCAACCTGATGCTAAGTTCTTTAATGATGTCTATTGTCACATATTTAGATCCAATAATGGGCATTTTATTGGCTCCAACATTGAATTTCATCATTAACAGGACTGTTAAATCGATCAATAGATCTGTTTTTTACTTACTGAATTTCAGTGTCTGTCTTTTTCTATTATACTGGATCTCACCATTCCCAGTATCTATAGTCTATGGTACAAGACTGACTTTCGGCAACGTGGTGCCTAATATGGGACTATGGTGGTACTTTTTTATTGAAATGTTCCAAGAATTTATCCCCTTCTTTAAATCGGTGTTCAATTTGTTTTCAATGGGTATGATAGTCCCGTTGACCATAAGATTCAACAACTACACGCAGAGAAACAGCAGAAATAAGTCGTTCCCATTATATTGTTGGCTCATATCTCTTGGTTGGATAATATTGACCAAACCATATCCAACACTAGGTGAAACGGGGATATTTTTATCGTTATTGCTGCTATTGGAAATAAACGAAATATCGATATTGAGATACATGAGATATCCGATGTTAATAGCATTACTGTTTTTACATTCTATCCTATTATCGCCGATCTTTTACCATTTGTGGATAGACCTAGGGTCAGGGAACTCCAATTTCTTCTATGCCATATCTTTGGTGTATAACCTCGCGCTAGGGCTATTGATATCTGATGTTACATGGGGGGTCCTAAGATTAGAGTATGATGATGGGAAACCAAACTATACAAGGAAATTGACACAAGTCTGAAGCAGAAAACTCTTACGTGTGTACGTATCTGTAGGAATCATATAGTGAGTATGTATATATATATAATCTCAGTATCTACGAAGTCTTTTTTACATTACACATATACATTTTCTTTATCTCTATATATCTCTCTGTGTGTTTTAGGAAGTGAGCAAAGAAAAAAAAAAAGAAAAAGAAACGAAAAGTCGAATCGAAAAATGGTAAATTCTTTGAACACGAATAGCTGGGACTCACATTTGGAATGAAAAGAGAGGATACAGGAAGTTGGAAGCAAGTTCTCTGTATCTGACCTATTGATGTGCAATGTGATCGTATAATTAGAGCCTACACACACACACACACACACACACACAAATATATATATACATATATATAAAGTCCAATACATTTTGTTATTGAGATATAATGTCAGAGGTATGTTTCAAAATGTAATAACAATACATATGTGTATCGAGACAAGAAGCTAGATTATCAATAA
Organism: Arxiozyma bovina; assembly: GCA_023309525.1. Lineage (NCBI taxonomy): Eukaryota > Fungi > Ascomycota > Saccharomycetes > Saccharomycetales > Saccharomycetaceae > Arxiozyma > Arxiozyma bovina. The sequence goes on along the minus strand of JAKZLQ010000066.1, from coordinate 40,678 downwards.
TACTAACAACGAATACTATCTTGTGTGTATTATAATTATTATTATCTCTTGAATCAGCTAGTTCCAATAAATCCAAAACCATTCCTTCGAGACTTAGTGAATCATAGAATCATTGTAACATTAAAATTCAATAATACACAGTACCGTGGGACTTTGATATCAACTGATAATTATTTCAATATACAATTAAAAGATGCAGAAGAGTGGGTCCAAGGAGAGTCTAAAGGTGTAGTGGGAGAGATATTTATTCGATGTAACAATGTTTTATGGATATCTGAGGATTGCACAGCAGGACAAGATGCATCATGATAGAAAAAAAAAAAGGTAATTATAAGTATACGTATGTGTATACGTATGTATATATATATGTATATATATATATATCTGATTTATATTAATACAGTGTTCATCAATATAACTATAGAGTTGTTTATCGAACAAGAGAGAGCATTATGTACATGTGCAGCAGACGTATATGTATTGCATGTTTGTATCTCTTCCTCCACACATGGCTCTTAGCCAGAATTAGTCTTCCCCCTCCCCTTCTCTCCTCCCCCACGGCCGCTGTTCGAACCCCGCTGGGAGACGTGCGACGCGTCAGGGGGGGGGGAATATTCCCTCCACGTGGAACGAAACTCTGTCGAGAGCCACAAGTTGGAGAAACATGAAGAAAAAAAAAATTTTTTATGTTCTGGGGAGTTTTAGTAGAAATATGGTCGATTGTCATTGCGATGATATAATGTAAACAGTGGTGCCACGACACGTTTGGTGGTTATCGAGGGATTGTTATCTGATAAGCACTCTCTGTGTAGAATTAATTAGTTGGAACGAATAAATCCAGTCATAAACACCTTCGTTATCCCCACAGAGGACTCCTATATATTTGTTCTTTTTCTTTTTTCTTTTTTTTTCTTTTTTCTATTAAGAATCACTAGCAGAACCAACAGCAGTACTAATACCCCCCACAATAAACTATGGCTATCACACAATCTGTCATTGTTCCCGCATACAAAGAAAAGTTGAACATTAAACCGTTAACACAACGTTTGTTTGCTGCCTTAGGCAACGATGCCACAGAACACACAGAGTTGATCTTCGTTGACGACAACTCCCAGGACGGTTCCGTTGAGGAAGTGGAACAACTACAAAAACAAGGCTACAACGTCCGTATTATTGTGAGAACCGCTGAACGTGGTTTGTCCTCTGCAGTGTTGCGTGGGTTCAAGGAGGCCAAGGGCCAATACTTGATCTGCATGGACGCAGACCTGCAGCACCCACCTGAATCTGTCCCACTTTTGTTCGATTCCTTGCGTGATGACCATGCCTTTGTCATCGGTACCCGTTATGCCCCAGGGGTCGGTATCGATAAAGACTGGCCACTGTATCGTCGTGTGATCTCGTCTACTGCAAGGTTAATGGCAAGACCACTGACCATTGCCTCTGACCCAATGTCTGGTTTCTTTGGTTTACAAAAAAACTACTTGGACAAAGCCGTGGAGGATAAGATCGAAATCAACCCACAGGGGTTCAAGATTGCGTTGGAACTGTTGGCCAAGTTGCCATTGCCGGAAGATAACCAGAAAAAGCTTGGTGAAGTGCCATTCTCCTTCGGTGTCAGAGTAGAGGGGGAGTCTAAATTGTCTGGGAAAGTCATTATCCAATACATCCAACAATTGAAAGAATTGTACATTTATAAGTTTGGTTTGGAAAACCTGGTTTTATTCATTCTGTTCGGTGTCATATTGGCATTATATAGTTTATATCAATTCTACTCGTTATGTTTCTGAAATTATTAGTCTAAGGATTACACACACACATATATATATATATATACGTCTATGTTTGTTTTTTTTTTATTTTTTATTTTGTTGTGTTTTTGTTCTACATGTAATAAATTACCTGTATAGACTTACAACAAAGTCAGGGCTACCGGACAGTATTTTGTTTTTTTCCCCTGCAAGAGTTGCTACAAACTTAGGTTTGGATCTTTTTAGACACTCGATTCACGCTGTACGCTGCTGTATCCCTTTAACCTCAATTGCCATGGGAGCAGGCCGTCGGTTTTGTTCTCTTCGATGTGCAACGACGGAGTTTTTGGTTGGCACATCTCTCTCTCTCTTGGATGGAAAAGAAAATGTTGTTGTGTTTTTTTTACCTTTCCCCTTCCTCTTCCCCAGTATTGTGAACGACTATTTCTAGGGTTTGTGGGAAAAATCCAAGAAGCTTTGTAGGGTTCCTGCTTTTTTTTACTATTTATTTATTTATCTATTTTTTTTTCCTGCAGGCCCACGACGCTGGGTTTGCCTGTTTCCCTTCCCTGCCTGCACCGGAGGGCTCCGAGTTTTAAAAGAAGAAGAAAAAAAACCACGGAAGGCTGTTTGAGGGGTATGAGAGGAAAGGGGGGCTCGAGCTAGAAAGAACTGTGAAGGTGTGCAAGAAGTTACTTACACACACACACATACACATACAATAAATATATATATTCATTACCTGTCATCATTGTAGTATAAAACAACCGCTTTTTACATTGCAAATTTCAAAATAAATAGAATATCACCAAACTAGTTAATTTTTTTTTTTTATTTGCTTAAATATATAAGTTACCTCCCTCCCCCCTCCCCTTCTCTTTCTAAGTGTTACTAAAATGGATGTTACTTCTAGAACTCTGTTGTTAAGGTTGAATGATCAGGGAGAGCCTGTGACTGCCTCCTCTTCATATGGTCAAGGTGTTTTGACTTTACCCTCGTTACCTTTACCTAAAGGCAGTCCCAAGGATGCACCACTTTATACTTTGAAATTACTAATATCTGCAGGCAGTCCAGTGGCTAGAGATGGGCTCGTATGGACTAATGTCCCTGAGAATTCCTTGACTGATTTCGATAGAAATAAATTCCATAAAATCGTTATAAAGACAAGCTTCCATAGAGATGACGAAATCTCTATACCGATCTTTAAGCCTGGTACTTTTTGTTTCTATTTGTCCTTCAGAAATGATGAAGAAGCATTGGAAACCACTCGTAAATTCTATTTTGTGGTGTTGCCCACCCTTTTCAACAACAACGGGGACCTTCTACCTTTGAATTCCATTGCTTTACAATCCGTAGTGTCCAAATGGTTAGGTCCAACGTTAAGGGATTGGGACCGTGTTTTCACCAAAATATCCAAGAAGAAATATAATATGATCCATTTCACTCCACTGCAACAAAGGGGCGAGTCTAATTCTCCATATTCCATATTTGATCAACTGACATTCGATCCACAATATTTCAACTCCGAGGAAGATGTCAAGGCAATGGTCGATCATCTATATAAAGACCTAAACATCCTCTCTATGACAGATATCGTCTTTAACCACACAGCTAACAACTCTGCATGGCTTCGTGAACATCCAGATGCAGGATATAACCAGTACACGGCACCGCATTTAATTGCTGCCATTGAGCTAGACCAAACACTATTGGATTTCTCAAAGAATTTGAAGAATTACGGGTATCCTACCATATTAAACAACGAGGATGATTTAATGAAAATTATGGAAGGGGTTAAGGTTCACGTGTTGGGTTCCTTAAAACTTTGGAAATTTTATGTAATGGATGTTAAAACGTTAATTAAGGAATTTGAAACCCAATGGACCCAAGGTATTGACTCCTTGAATGATCATTTTTTGCCATCAGGTGTTCCGAAATTTAATGGGTCTGATGCTTCTGTTACTGAATTGGCAAAATTTTTGGTTGAAAATGCCACAGATGATAATTTCCATATCTTAGGTGAAAGATTCGCTAAAAAATTGATATTGGAGAGGGCTATTCCAATATTGAAAAGGAGTTTATCAAATGGGACCAATAACATTGATATATGGGATAAACAGTTTGAAGATTTCATTCAGCGTATCTTAGACGAAATCAATTTACCCCTGTATAAAGAATATGATGATGATGTTAATGAAATTTTGGAACAATTATTCAATCGTATTAAATATTTAAGAATAGAAGAACATGGCCCTAAACAAGGTGAAATTAATGATAAATTCCCATTGACAGAACCCTATTTTACACGTTTCATTGGTGAAGATGGCAAATCATATGCTTTGGCCAATAATGGTTGGATCTGGGATGGTAATCCATTAGTTGATTTCGCTTCAAATAAATCAAAGGCTTATGTTCGTCGTGAAGTCATTGTTTGGGGTGATTGTGTCAAATTGAGATATGGTTCTGGTCCTCGAGACTCCCCCTACCTATGGGATAGAATGTCTAAGTACGTAGAGATGAATGCTAGAATCTTTAACGGATTTAGAATCGACAATTGTCACTCTACTCCCTTACATGTAGGTGAGTATTTCTTAGATTTGGCAAGAAAAGTTAATCCAAATTTATATGTCGTTGCAGAATTGTTTACTGGTTCGGAGATGATGGACTGTTTATTTGTGGAAAGATTAGGTATCTCTTCTTTAATAAGAGAAGCTATGCAATCTTGGTCAGAAGAAGAATTGTCTCGTTTGGTTCATAGACATGGGGGCAGACCTATTGGTTCCTTCAAATTTGTACCAATGGATAATTTCCCATACCCAGCCGATATTAAAATCGATGAGGAATATTGTAGATATAATGAAAATGACCATGCTATTAAATGTGTCTCTGAAATTATGATTCCTAAGATTTTGACTGCTACTCCACCACATGCTCTATTTATGGATTGTACACATGATAATGAAATGCCATACCAAAAAAGAACAGTAGAGGATACTCTGCCTAATGCTGCTTTAGTGGCTCTTTGTTCCTCAGCTATTGGGTCTGTTTATGGTTATGATGAAATTTTCCCCAAATTATTAAATTTAGTTACTGAAACAAGAACTTATGAAGTTAAGGACGGTGATGGTATTAGTGATATTAAGACAAAATTGTTTGAAATTAGAGATGATATCTCTAAAAAATCTTTTGATATTGAAGATTCAGAGATGCATGTACATCACGACGGTCAATACATTACATTCCATAGATCAGATGCTAAGACCGGTTCGGGCTGGTATTTGATTGCTCGAATGAAATTTAATGATAATGTAGGTCATCAAGTTTTACCACCTGTTATATTACCACAATCTAAATGTACTTTGAAATTTTCCTATACTTTAGAGAAAGTTGGTGATATTGAAGATACAAAATCTGATAAATTTATCAAAGGTATACCAACAAGACTCAGAGAGTTGACTGGGTTTGGAGTTCATTATGATGAAAAGTTGCAAACTTCTACCATCACTACTCCAGGTGATTTCCCACCTGGGTCTATTGCTATTTTCCGTACCCAACAAAATGGTGTTGACGATACTTTGGATCATTTCATTAGATCGGGTGCCATTAATGCTACTCATGATTTGACATTAGAATCCCTAAACTATGTTTTATACCGCTGTGAAAATGAGGAAAGGGACTTCAGTCATGGTCAAGGTGGTTGTTATGATATTCCTGGTTATGGTAAGTTAGTGTATGCTGGTTTACAAGGTTGGATATCGGTCTTACGCAATATTGTGTTCACAAACGATCTGGCTCATCCATTGAGTGCTAATTTACGTGATGGTTGTTGGGCGCTTGATTATGTAGTTGATCGTTTATCCTACTATGATGGTACACCAGGTGTGAAACAGGTACAAGATTGGTTACGCAGTAGATTAGGTAGAGTCAAAGAGCTACCAAGTTTCTTGAGACCAAGTTATTTTGCATTAATCATTGGTATCCTTTATGGTTGTTGTCGTTTACGTGCTATGCAATTGATGTCCATCAATATCGGTAAGTCTACTGTCTTTGTCCAAAGTTTGGCAATGACCAGTGTTCAAATGGTCTCTAAATTGAACTCCACATCAATATACCCAGATAAGCAAGTTGCATGCATGGCTGCTGGTTTGCCCCATTTCAGCACAGATTATATGAGATGTTGGGGTAGAGATGTGTTCATTTCCCTGAGAGGTTTATTACTAACTACAGGTAGATATGATATTGCTAAGGACCATATATTGGCCTTTGCTAAGACCTTAAAGCATGGCCTAATTCCAAATCTTCTTGATGCAGGTAGAAATCCACGATACAATGCTCGTGACGCAGCATGGTTTTTTTTGCAAGCAATTCAGGATTATGTTACTATTGTTCCAAATGGTGAAGATATTTTGAAGGAGCAAGTTACTAGAAGATTCCCTCTAAATGACAAATATATTACTTGGGAAGATCCAAAAGCATTTACTCATACTAGCACTATTGAAGAAATAATCTTTGAAATTTTAAGTAGACATGCAAAGGGTATAAAATACAGGGAAGCCAATGCTGGGCCAAACTTAGATCGTGTTATGACTAGTGAAGGTTTCAATGTGGAGATATATGTTGATTGGAACACAGGATTGATCCATGGTGGTTCTCAAAGTAATTGTGGTACATGGATGGATAAGATGGGTGAAAGCGATAGAGCCGGATCCACTGGTATCCCAGGTACACCAAGAGATGGTGCAGCTATCGAAATCAATGGGTTGTTAAAGAGTGCATTAAGGTTTGTTAATGAATTACAGTCTAATGGCCTGTTTAAGTTTTCAGAAGTGGAAACACAAGAGAATGCCATTGTCACTTTCAAACAATGGGAGAAATTGTTACAAGATAATTTTGAAAAGAAATTCTACGTTCCATTAGATCCAAAGGATGATGAGAAATTTGATATTGATTCAACTATTGTTAATAGAAGGGGTATCTATAAAGATCTTTATAGGTCTGGTAAACCATATGAAGATTACCAATTGAGACCAAACTTTGCCATTGCTATGGTGGTAGCCCCTGAATTGTTTACCCCAGAATATGCCACCAAAGCCATAGATATTGCAGATAAGACTATTAGAGGGCCTATTGGTATGTGTACTTTGGATCCGAGCGACTACAATTACCGCCCATATTATAATAATAGTGAAGATTCTGATGATTTTGCCACAGCAAAGGGTAGAAATTATCACCAAGGTCCAGAATGGGTTTGGTGTACAGGGTATTTCTTGAGAGCTTTCCTATATTTCAATTTCTTAACAAATCCAAGAGCTTGTAATAGACCCAAGTCAAAGCCATCCTCCTACATGTTCCAACAATTATATTACAGATTAATCAAACACAGAGAATGGATAATGGAGAGTCCATGGGCTGGTCTCACAGAACTAACTAACAAGGACGGCGCTCTTTGTAACGATTCAAGTCCAACCCAAGCGTGGAGTAGTGGGTGTATATTAGATTTATTCTATGACATCTGGAAATCCTTTGAAGAAGACAAAGCAAGTGAATAAGAAGGGCAGTTTTATCGATATATGGATATATGAATAAGTATATTTATATATGTAAGTCATATTACTAGCACCTGTATAGTAATATCTTCTATAATTGATTTTTTTTTTATAAAAAATAAGTATATTATTAATTCTGTGTATTTGTCATTCGACGTAGCCCTGATGTTGACTCTGACTCTCTTCTCAGCACGCTGGCAATGCTGCACACCCACAAATACACCTCTTGGTTCCCTTCTGCTGGACATTGTGTCTCAGTCTTCCACTGTTTTCAGCATCAGTGGTGGCACTTTCTGTGGCTGTGGCAGAGAATATCTGGGAAAAAAAAGAGAAGGAAAAAAGAAACATTTCGTCATTTTTGTGGAAATGTGTCAAAAGGTTTGATTCACTTTACCAGATGTCTAAGGAAACAAGAGACAAAGAAGGAGGGGAAGAACATAGTTCAGTATTCCAGTTTGATAAGTGGATAAGTTAGTATCTGCCAACGAAACTCAAGTGAGTGAAGTAATATTGTTGTAGATAAACTGCTACCAAGAATAATATAAACATTTTCTGGTTAATGACCGGATTCTAGTTATATTTGTGTCTAGAATAAATACCAGTATTATTACGTCAGGTCTATTGCATATTCTATTTGCGTATTTTTTTTATTATCTGATCAAATATCATTCATTTTACATCCATTTATATATACAATTTACTAGACGATAAAAGTAACCAAAAGTCATTAAAGCATTTTATCTGATCTCAAACAGTACTCTAAACAAAAATCATATTCAAGAAATCATACTACAAAAATACCAAAAATAGAATAAAACAATAAAAACAAGGAAGAAAGAATTCATGATTACGTATTGTATTTATATAAAATGTGTACTATTCCAATACATCAAACTAGTAGCAACTCTAAAGAAAATGCCATGTCTGGACGGGATAAGGAAATTTTGAAGTTAATCGACAGTTTTTTTCTGAAATCATGTCTTTTGATATGCTCCAAAGAACTATCTTCATCCAATACTCTAAGGGAGTACTTGAATTTATCAGAAAGTTGGTTTGAAATTATGAATAATTATCAGACTTATGATCTTCCCAACACTATTCAATCATGGCTGCATTTCGATGGAAAATCTACTTTACCGCCTTTGGTTATTGAAACGTACCTTGATCTAAGAAAGTTACCTGAAAGTTTTCTGCTTAGATTGATGGATAGAGATGGAAATCTGTGGAATGTGTGCAAAGGTACAAAAAAGACTGAAGTAGTCCTTGAACGGTGGTTACTGGAATTAGATAGTGCCACGGTTGATAATAAAAATATTACAGAAGATGCAAGCAATCTCTTAAATAATCAAATTACTTTATTACTCCGATATTTACATACACTGATTCAGTTACTGCCCATCAATTATCTGATAAATTCAATTAATAATCCATATTTATCCATCGGTTCCAGGATTATTGATGGTTCAAAACCAATACTGTCAAAGGGAAGGATAGGATTAAGTAAACCTATAATAACAACTTATTCTAACGAGATTAATGAAACCACTATCCCAGCACATCTTGAACAGAGAAAGATTACTCCTGTTTGGACTAAATATGGATTGCTAAGAGTGTCTGTGTCATATAGAAGGGAATGTAAATTTCAACTACAGAATTTATTTATTTCTGAAGAGAATGAATTGAAACAAAATCAATTGCAAAGGGGGAAAATCATCACAGGCATTAGCCCAACCTTGCATACGGTTGGCAACCAAGAACTACAACAATCAACATCTATATCACCCAGTACAAGATTTACATATGGAGTCCCAGGAACATCTTTGGAACAACAACAATTATCTTCCTCCAAAAAATATGGAGGAATTACAAGACAGGTTCAACCATTTAAGGTTGGGTCTTTGAATAGTCTAGTATATGAAAAAAGTACCAGTCAAATCCCAAGTAGAAACCCATCTGTCTCATCTGTATATGTTAACACATCTGCAAGACGATCAAGTATTGGATCCAATTTTGTAAGCAATAATATAATCGGTACAAATACTACAAACAACAACAGCAATAATAATAATAATAATTTATTGGGAAGTAATTCAGATAGCATAGTTTCAACCAATTTTGCACCAAGAGCAGACACTGGTAGTATTGAAAGCAATTCCAAATTTATTTCATCTTTCAGTAATATTCGTCGTCATTCTTCAATAAACAGGAATGTTGAAAATCTTAACAGTATTGATAGGGCACTTCGATTAGATGAAGAGACGATTCTAAAAGAGAAAGGAACCAATAAACAACCATATATGCTTGATAATACATCTTTTCAAAATACCAGTCATGATGATTTATTAGCTTTCGTTAAGTTGCTTGACTCCAAACCAGAAATTAAAATAAACACTAAATTCTCTGATTATACTAAGAATGATAGTATATCTCAATCTCTACTTCGATACCAAAATTTAAAGTCTAGTAATAATTTATTAAGTGAAGACTTGTCGGTGAGTTACTCATTGTCGCATAGTAAAGATGTTGATAAAATCAATAATGTTACCAATATGAATACTGTTGGAAAAGAAAAATATGAAGAGAAGTTACAATCAGTGTCACCAATCTCGAAAATATCATCTTATTCCGTGTCCCCATATCGTCAAGAAAATACTAAATATTTCAATGTTCATCAAAGTGGGTTTAGTACAAGTGCTATAAGTAGTCGCAAGAATTCCTTAAATAAAAGTCAACAATCTATTTTACCACCAATATATGGTGGCGAAAGCATATCTTATCATGAAGTAGAGACAACAGTGGGACCTCATCCAACGCAAGTATCTAACGTAAGTACAAAACTTCAAACACAAGAGTATCAACGTTGTAGAAGTCAAAGTGGGGATACGTGTAAGAGATCTAATCCTACTTTTTTGTTTAATCAATCACCTAGATCTTTAGGAAGTTTGGAGAATTCAATTCTACTAAACGATTCGCACAATAGGAGTAAATTAGTATACAATCAGAACTATTATATCTCACAACCAATATTAATGTCAGCACCGGCACATGCCAAACTGCACAGGCCCAGTATTCAATCAACAGATATTTTGGAAGATGAGGAGAGAAAGATACATCATATGAACTCATCTAAAACAATAAGAGATATACACAAGCTAAAGGAGAAAAGAAACTATCTGGAGACTACCAAGAGCCCAAATGTGGGAATTAATGATGAGGTAGAAGATGATGATTTGATGTTTTTTATGAGTGATATGAATAATAAATCAATGTGTTGATAATTAAATAATGTCTTATACACTGGTATCTATATATATATATATAATTTCCTAATTATGTATTTGAATCAAAAGATAAATAGAATGGTCGATACTGTCTTATTTAGAATGTTTACTATACAGTATTAAGAAGTCTTAGAAAAAAATGCAGTGTTACAAATTGAATAAGGAAATTTAGAGTACAATTGAGTAAACTGATTAAGACATTTACTACTGGGTCCTTAACGAAAGCAATGTGGACATATCATCTTTTTTTAGGTTTTTTGATGAACGTACTTGGATTAGTTCCGGTAAATAACATCATAGATATATTTTGTATAAGATTAGGAAGTACTTTCTATAGTCTTAACCTGATATATTCAATACAGATGCTTGTGGGTTAATCAGTGACCCTGAGTTTTTAATTCAGGATCCTTTGGACAACAAAGGGAATCAGGAGAGAGTATACTTATATACTATCTAATGTTCATTCTCTTACAATTTTTTTCTCGTTATCCAGTACTTGGTGAAAATTATTCAGTTTAGTTGATGATATATTAATATCTGGAACATCACGAAGATAATCCAACTGTCTTAATCTTCTACTAGAATTAGTTGGGGGTTATCATTTTAAAATTGTTAAAAGTATTAATGAGGACTTGTTGATGTTATCTCTTCAAGAGTTTTTTAAGTTGCAAGCGATTGAAACTGAGGACTATACTAGACTCGAGGATTTGAAATACATAAATAAGAATATACTCCAGTTCGAAACATTTTTAAAGAGTACTTTTGTGTTAAGAAATGGTAATAAGATTGAATTGGATACTATACCAACACCGGTTACTTTTGAAGAAGTTATTGATTTCGTGGTAAGGTTTTTACTACAAAATAGTCTTTTCAATAACGTTTTGGTCTTTGGGTTTAAACACAATCGTCAAAACTATGTTAATAAATCATTATTTTCCTACACTCCAAATAAGCAGATCCAGGAATTGAAAACTATTCATTGGAGAATGTTATTTGATATTGTTGGAACTTCTAAATTTATAGATTTGATTATTAATTGTTCTGTGTTCCAATTGAAGGGTAAAACGTGGCATCAAATATTGGGTAATCGTGCAAATAAACCAACAGCTCCACCATCATGGTTGATCGAGGATTCAATATCAAAACAAGTAGATATAATATCTTTGAAACATTTCTTACACAGGAATTGTACAAAATTTGGGACATTTGATCCATTGATATATCGGTGTGAATTGGACGACTTGAAGCGTTCTATATTCTGTACATCGTCCATTGATTTGACCAAACGACAGAAAATTAGGATCAATAATCAGTTGAGCATATTGATCAAAAACTGCAGTAATAAAAAAAACAATTATTATTCGATGTTGAAATATTTGTGTCCTATTAAATCACTAGGTACCTGTACATCACATTTAGAACTTCAAACTCCAAAAAAACATGTTGTTAAATTGGTTATCCTGATTTTGGAAAAGCTTATTCCACTATCTATGTTCGGATCAAAGCATAACAAATCCAGAATCTTCAAGGGAGTGTCTGCTTTGATCAACCTTCCTCTCAATGGTGTATTGTATGTGGGTGATTTGGTTTCTAAAGTACGAATGAAGGAAGTAACTTATTTATATACTGGTACTGATCGACATAACCATGAGAAAAGTCAGGTATTATTTAAGAATTTTATATTGTGGTTATTGACAATTATGGTTCCTAGAATCATCAAATCCTTCTTTTATTGTACAGAAATATCTGCATCGACTAATATTGTTTATTTCAGACATGATATATGGCAAAAGTTGACTAAACCTTTTGTATCTCAGTATTTTAATAAGTATCTTTCTGAAAATACTGTTTGTAGAAATCATAATAGTTATCTTTTGTCTTCCTTCAACCATAATAGAATAAGGGTCATACCTAAGAAGGCTGCTGGAGAATTTAGAGTTATTTCTGTTCCATCCAAAGGAGCAGATGAGGAAGAACATCTATCTTATAAGATAAATAGATTGAAAGTGGTCATTCCTATGCAAGCAATACTAAACTACCTTCGTTATAATAGAACTACCGACTTTGAAAAGATTAATTCACCTTTTCAAGTCGCTAGAAAACTGTTGAATTTTAAAAATGATTTACTGAAGCAGTATGACACTTTACCTGAATTATACTTTATGAAGTTCGACGTTGCATCTTGTTATGATTCAATTCCTAGAAAGAAACTTCTCTCCGTGATTGAGACATTGTTGCAATCTGAAATAAATTTTTATGTCAAAACCTATACGGTTTATAATCCAACTGACGGGAGGTTGAAGATTAAACATGTAGTTAACGACGACAATAGGAGAGCCTCAGAGAAATTGTACATTAATAATAATCAAGAATATTTTTTCACCACAAAGAGTGTACTCGATGCTGTAAAATTTGAAGTTTTTAAAACAGCATTATGGGTTAATGATAAGTGTTATCTTAGAAAAGATGGTATATTCCAAGGCTCAAGTTATTCGCCATTATTAGTTGATATTTTGTACGATGATATGATCCAGAATTTTGAACAATTTAGATGTCGTGAGGGACAGCAACTTTTAGTTATTAGAATTGCCGATGATTTCTTAATAATATCTACTGATCAGAAACAGATCATGGAGATAAAGGAAATGGCTGTTTTGGGGTTTGGCAATTACAATGCAGTAGCTAAAAAGGAGAAAATTGTTGTTGTGGATCCTAGATGTACTCCCCCCAACCACCATATCCTTTCGTTTTGTGGGCTTAACATTGATGTAAATAGTTTAGAGATTTGGAAGAGTAGTGAATCTTTGAATGTTCCAATAGTTAATAATCCATCGAGCATAAAAACCTATAGACGTGTCTTGGATTTATTTAGGTTAAGGTTAGAGTACCGCACTTTAAATGGTGCACTTAATTCTTTGGAGACTATAAAGCGTCAAATTGACATATTTATGGATAATATAAGTAGCATCTTTATAGCAGCTTTTAATGGGAAGAAAGTTGGTAAAGATGCATTTCTGGAGTTTGTCCATAATCTGTTGATAATGCTATTAGAATACTCTTATAACATTAAAATTTCAAAGGCTATTTATATTGTAATGTTAAAGGAAAGTCTATGCGAAAAGTTTGTATACAATATGAAAAAATATAAAACTAAATATGTGGATATAATAGGGAGTCTAACGAGGAGTACGAGTTAGATATGGAAAAGAATTGTCAAGTTACGAGTTGGGATTTTACTTATTCCATCTATCATAACACAAGGGAAAAGTTTGTGCACAATAAATAAAATAGACAGAACAATTTTATGCACCTATTAAGGTGATTTTACTACTTTAAAAAGTTAAATATTAAAGAACGATTTTTGTAAAGATCACTTTATTTGTATTTTTTTCATGCTATACATTACCAGGTATACATGTTCACTGTTCCATATATTATAACTTGAGAGTCGAGTATATTCAGGTACATAAAATAAATATGTTCAATAAATTGTAAGCAAGAGTTAATGAAAACAGAGGTCAATACGTAAAAGTTAGTTTTTTTACTATATTAATTGATTTATTATTATTTATGTAAACATCCTCCACCTCCGCCATCTTTATATACACTTTAGACCTTTTATTTAACTGCTCATAATCAGTTGCTTTATTTTTCTTTCAAAGGTAACATAAGTGACAAATTACTATGTATGTAAAACATATTGGATTATATTTTGAGTAAACATTTTGTATCTATTTCTACTTGTTTATTTATTTTGTTCTTATTTTCTTTTTTGAAAGAAGAAATTTATCATTTTTTAAGTATTTGGTGTCATTTAAGAACAAATTTTTTTTCAATAATAAAACTTTCCTCAACATCAAGCCAAAAGAGGGTAAGTATAATTTATTAGTCGATTGCGTGTGATACTAAATTCAATAATACAATAGTTTCATATATTGATATAAAATAAATGATACCTGTTTTGAACACAAACTATAAATATACAAATTTTTAAGAAATTCAACCAACAATTATCCTCTAAATTCCATAAGAATATTTTTTTTAAAAGGGGTATTAAATTATATTTTATCATTTCAACTATTCTTCCCACCAAATAACTTTTAAAGACAATATATATATATATATATAACATTCCACACACTCCTAAATGAAATAAAACTTTCTCTTTCCAGCTAAGCATTTACATAAATTCTATAAGTCTATTTATAAAGGTTCCTTATAAAAAAGTACACGAAACATATCATTCTATATACACATATAACAAGCTGTGTTGTTTAAATCTGATCAGTAGAAGGATACATCACTCATGGATAATGACCTTTTGGAAGAACTCTGTCAATGTGGTGAAAGTCACATACAAGTAAGCACCGCTGGGTCCCATTCTACAGATAATAGGTACTATCCCTTTATATAATGAGAAAAACCCTTCCTCAATTCTGATCACATTGACTGCTTGCCATGCCCAGCGGTATTTTTTCAATGCATCAGTATTTCCATTTTGGATCCTTGATTTGACTACATCAAACGGAACACTTAAGAAACAACTTAAACACCCACCTAAGGATCCTGCCACTATATTCTTCCCTACTTTTGAAGCATCTGGGAAGTAATTATCAAGTAACGTTTTAATATGAAAGATAATACCAAAATAACCTGCATTCCAAACAAGATGCCTCCATACTGTTGGTTCCCAACCAAGCATGACCCCCCTGATCCCAGATTCCTGTACAATATTTTTAAAACATTTAAGGAATGAATTTTGAAGTTCTTTAGAATTTTGTAATCTAATTTTGACTAATTCAAAGGGTGTAACCAAGAATGATTCCATTACACCAGCTGATGCACCTGCTAGGATCGAAATTGGCTGGTTTATATTATTGACGCTGAACATTTTTTTGTAAAATTGTTGAAAGAAATCGTTCGAAGCGAATTTTATAGCTCTCTTCGGTGTCTCCAATAAGATAGGTGATATGATCCCTTTATATAAAGTTGGTACCCCTTCATTTTTAATAATCCTAGTGAACGTTTGGATCATAGTTTCATTTAACTTATAACCTTTCGAACTTGTAGTTTTCATACTGGTTTTGATCTGCATTCGTGTCTTTACAAAATCTAAAGGATACATGATACATATCTCTGAGATTCCTGCACAGGCACCGGCCAACAGATGGTATTGAAATGGTAACGACTCCATCTCTAAATGTGTCTCTATTGCTCAACAACAAAAAATGAGAGGCTTGTTCTTCATTTCTTCTTCAAATCAGTAACCCAAGGTACAATATAACATACTACCTTTTATCTTCTATTCTTTTTTTTTTTACCTTCTATCTTCACAATCAAGTAGATTTTCCAGCTTCTACTCTATAGTTGAGAATCTAACATACAGTCCTATTTATAAACCTTTTTCCGAGATACCACTATTTCATTTCAAATGCTGAGTGATCCATTATTCACGATGCTAAAATTGACTTCGCAATAATCAAAATAGTCGTTCAACTGCTGCATGAACAACTGAATAGGATGGATATAGTTTAGATGAGATCATGATTGATTCCTCTAGCAGATAACAGAATTCAAATTAATAAGAACAAATAAAAAAAAAAAGAAATTCACGAAATTGGATCTTTCACATGGAAGGTACCTTCCTAATTAGGAAATGAGTCTTGAAGATCTCCAGCAGAGACTCAACGATTTCGGCCAAATTTACCTTGCTTTGGCTGGAGACAGCACCGAAGTGGAATAATTTTTCCAGAGGAAGGATAAGTATAACAATGATAATGACCATAAATGATACAGGATTATAAGAAGAGGTCATCGTGACTGAGTGTGACTGATAATGGACGTCCAGCGATAATGGCAAATTTTCATTAGTCTATTCATCCATGTTCTCCTATTCTCAAGATATTATGTGCTAAAGAATACATGAAATTTTGTTGAATTCAGTCGTGTGTGATGGAAACACCATACAAAGAAATTCCAGTAATAATTGGTTATACAATATTATCCATACACACATATATAATGAGAGGGTATTTAGCATCCAATTGCACTACGTTTGTGTTCAGATAGTTATAAAGCAGTTTCATTCTTTATTAACATTCTAACCTCGGTCCTGTTTTACTCATATCATTCTTTTGACCTGCTGCATTCACCCCCCCACGATTATCACTAATACAAGAACGTGTATCCTCCACCTGCCACTTAAGAAGCGATGATCTCTTCAAAACTGCCAATTGCCTCTAAGCGATTTGTTTACAGATTTGTTCATACAAGTACCACAAATCCAGTCATTTCCTATGCACTTTCCTTAAAGGAACCTAAACATGACTGGACCAGAGAAGAACTTAAATCCATCTATGAAACCCCATTGTTGGAACTAGTACATAACGCACAATTACAACATCGTAGATTCCATCAACCAAACAAGGTCCAAATGTGTACTTTAATGAGTATCAAGACTGGTGGTTGTACTGAAGATTGTAAATATTGTGCTCAGTCTTCCAAGAATGATACGGGCTTGGAAGCTGAAAGACTAGTTGATGTAGAATCTGTCATTAATCAAGCTAAAGAAGCTAAGAAACATGGTTCTACCAGATTCTGTCTGGGTGCTGCATGGAGAGATATGAATGGTAGAAAGTCTGCACTTAAAAAAATCTCTGAGATGGTCTCGAAGGTCAATGAATTAGGGTTAGAAACTTGTGTCACATTGGGTATGGTAACTGAAGAACAATCCAAACAGTTAGGTGAAGCTGGATTAACTGCCTACAATCATAATGTGGATACTTCAAGAGAACATTATAAGAATATCATTTCTACTAGAACGTATGACGATAGATTGAAGACTATCAAAAATGTTCAAAAGAGTGGTGTCAAAGTATGTACTGGTGGTATCTTAGGTCTTGGTGAAAATGAAAACGATAGAATTGGGTTTTTGGAAACTTTATCTAATATGAACCCACATCCAGAATCTGTTCCAATTAATAGGTTAGTTCCAATTAAAGGTACCCCAATTATGGAAGAATTAAATAAACCCGGTGTCAAGCAATTGACATTTGAAGATATGTTAAGAACCATAGCCACTGCAAGAATAACTATGCCCAACTCCATCATTAGACTAGCTGCTGGTAGATATACAATGAAGGAATATGAACAAATAATGTGTTTTATGGCTGGTTGTAACAGTATTTTCTCTGGAAAGAAAATGTTAACCACCTTGTGTAATGGTTGGGAAGAAGATAAAGCTATGTTAGCCAAATGGGGGTTGACTATCATGGAGCCATTTGAGAATGATGCAAAGAAAGAGTAAAAAGCGTCCAAGTAAAGTCTGTATTTATATACCTATTTATGACAGGAGTTTATAGATATTATTTATTTAAAAATTAATCATAAAAACATATTAGTGTTAGTTAATTCTAATGAGATGCATTTCCATGTAGTATATTCTAACCAAAGTGATAGTAATAAAGCAACCTTAATATATACAAAAAAAAGAGTAATAAACCAATAAGATAAATATAAATATAAGTAAAATAAATAGTTCAATAAATAAACAGATAAAAGAATAACTAAAACAGTAGAGAAAAAAAAAGAATAAAGAATAAATATAATCGAATAAATAAGTATTAACAAAATATAATTGAGGCGAGGTGTGAGTATAATGTGTGATGGAAACCAGAAACAAAAAGGACGGAATATTTCATTTCATTTCATTTCGTGTCAATTAATTTTTAAATATACATATATATAGTATGGACCTACCGCCGATATCTAAATTACAAGTCATCTTTGAATGGTAAGTTGGATACATCACCAAGTGCTACAAAACTGAAGTCACCTAACTTGAATGATTTCACTTTTTCTAGATCCTTAGCAAGGGATTCTGCGGGTAATTGTGACTTAGTTAAAGCGACAGCTTCCGAGATATCTAAACCTTTCTTCAATGTGGAGACAACTTCCTTGATTTCTTTAGTAACAACGTTTGGATCTTCGTTCTTAACAAACAATTTGAATAAACCGTAAGAGTTATTGTTAAAAGTAGCAAACTCAGCCTTAACATTATGTGGGAATAAAGAAGAGTTCAAATAAGTGGATAAGACTTGGTAAGCAGCGATGTTTGTTTTATTTAATGGAACAGAGATAGCAGCGACAGACTCACCAGCGCATCTCAATCTTGTTTCACCAATGAACGATTTTGGTTCGACAGCGGATTTCAAAGACTCACCGGCTGGTAAACTGTTAATTAAGGAGTCAGTCACAAACCTGTTTAAGTCATTACCGTTGATACCAATACCATGGATTTCAATGTTGTCTCTGGTGTAAACTTTGTTGGCAAAATCTTTGATATCTTCTAAAGTGACATTTTCCACCCCATCGTATAAGACAGGTTTACCAAGACCGTCATTTCTGTAAGTGACTTGGTACAATAAGTTGTTAGCCTTCCAGATTGGATCCTTGCTGGCTTCATGCAAATCATGTTGGGCAGCAGGGATAACGGATTCAACCAATTCGTGTGGTCTGAAAGAGGTTTTGTATAAGACGTTACCTAAAGTTTCGACGAAGTAAGGTAGTTGTTCCTTTAAGAAGGTTGCCTTCAAAGTGATGTATTCTTTACAAACTTTGGATTCGACCTGACCACCTAACAATTCTGATTCTCTGACCAATCTTAAGGAGGACTTGGCATTAGTGTTTTGGAAGTTGAAACGACTTAAAAGATGGGACACACCATCCTTTGGACTATAACGGGAACCAGCATGGACTTTAACAATCAAGGTAGACAACTTACCTGGCTTGTCGACGGCACTGATAGTATAGTTTCTGACTAATTGTAATCTGGATAACATTTTCGTGGGGGGGGGGGAGCTATTATACTATGTGATATGATATGATAGAATGGTATTAATCAACAAAAGATAGGTACCTTAAAAGTTTCTAAAGAAAAAAAAACAAACAAACAAAAGCTAATACTATTATTGAATAGCTTTTTATACTTGCAGCAGTGATAAGGGATTATAAATATAGAAAACCAGTCCAATCTAACGGGACCACTATTTCCTAGGGATATTTAAGTAGAAAGAAAAAAGATTGAAACTGTTTCTTTTCAACTATCGCTAAGAAGTGACGACAAGAGAGTACTACGAAAAAAAAAAGAAAGTGTTCCAATTGAACAAAGAAAGTTTAGAAACAAGTAAATTTCGAAGAACGTTAACAGAGGTGAACTGGGTAAATGAAAACTTAAGAGAAGGGAAGATAATATATAGAAAAAAAGAAAACAAATAATATTAAATAAATATATCTAGTTTGTTTCCTCCTTTTCTTTCATACGAAAGTCACTGTCAAAGCAAGGATCAAACGGTTTTAAGTGGAAAGGAAAAATGCCAGAAACATGATGGATAATTGGGAAGAGAACAAGAAAGGGGGAGGGGGAGAAACGCAATCAACAGAACGAAACACACACACACACACACACACACACACAGAGAGAGAGAGAGACAAACCAACCAATTGAGTTCTTCCAAATAAAACGAAAAAGGATTCAGGATCACAAGAGCTGATCCAAACCCTCAACCACTGGAGAGGGCTAGGGACCACAACAACAACCATCATTGCTACTACGGACAAAATATATATATATGAAATCACTAAAATGTGTTCTCCTTCCCTGTAAGTCAATTTGTCGATCAGAAAGATTCGCAGAGAAAGCTTTCGGAAAATTTGCTCGCCTCCCTTCCATTTTTTCTTTTCTCTCAGTTTCATTGGCCCGAAATACCCGGGGGGAGGTGCGATAGGGCTGTCTGGCCCCATGGAAAAATATTTTTGAAAAACATGCGGGTTGTGTACAAACCCTAACTTGGACTCCCACGTTTTTCAGTGTTTTGTTTCTTGTGCCCTAGTTTGGCTAAAGAGCGTTACCCGCACACAAATTTTGTTTTGTCTCCGGGTAACGTTTTGTTTTCAATTTTCTCAAATTTTTCAATTTTTCACTGTTTCCAATTTTTTTTTTTTTTATTATTTTACGCTGTAGACAAGGGCATCGCAAAATAAAGCTACAAAAAATTGGAGTATAACATATAGAGCCAAAAGAAACTGATGGAACAAGAAAAAAAAAATAAATAAAGAAGATCTATTGTCGTACTTATTCGAATATTAGTATTCTTTGATTGCTCTATATAGGCTTAACTATTTGAACGCAGAAAATAACCGTATAATTCTACCAACTTTCTTCCTCTTCATTTTTCATCTTTTCCTTTTTTCCTATTTTTTGATCCATATAAATAATGGAAAGTACCTTGAATGCAATTAAGAACAGTGTGGATCAAAAGATTGATCAACCAAAAGATTCTCAAAGTAATACACCTGCTTCAATCCAAAGTTCAAGCGTTAACAGCCATATATCAAACGGTTTAGACAATGATTCCATTGATATTTCTACTTTAGAGCAAAGATCAAGAAACCCACAGAGATTTTTATGGTCTGAATTAATTAAATCTCATTTAGGTACAAGATGTTTAACTATCATGGACACTTTGATTGCCTTGGGCAGATTATCCATCAGAGAAATACGTGATAGAAATCCTTCTTTCTCAATTAAAGAAATCAAATTGATTTTAGTGTCTTTGACTCAATTACGTTTAATTAAGTGTTTTGATGATATACTACCTGGTGGTAAGAAAACAACTTACTATTCCTATGATGAAGATGGTTTATATATCCTGTTGTATTCTGGTTTAATCCTGAACGAGATTAATGAAAAATTCCCACCTCTAGCTACTGATGACGAGACAAAGAAGGATGCAACAGATTCTAATAATGATCAATTTTCAGCTGCCACTATCGTACAAAATATCATCTCCGTTGGTTCTTTATCTTTAAGCGATTATTTATCAAGTTGTGGTCCAGAGGCACCAAAACATGAAATTATTAACACATTTGTTAGATTGATCGAAACTGGTTATTTGATTCCAATCAACAAATTAAATTATACACCATTAAATGATCTATGGAATTTAATCTATGAAAAGGAATATAAACTAATCTCTAAAAATGCATCATTATCCGATTTGAAAAAGAGAAATGAGGCAAAGGGGAAAGCAAAATTACAGTTTTTGGAATTGTTAAACAATGTTACTGATTTATCAAAGACAATAATTATTGATCCGAAGACTTCTTTAAAGACTGTCAAATTAAATATCCCATTGACTTTTAATTTGGAAAGATTTTTAAAATCGAGAAGATCAAATCAATTAATTAAATTTGCCAAATCTAGATTAGGTGTGATGACTGCTTTGATCTATAAAACTGCTTTAAATTTAACTGAACAAAAATCTCCGAGTTTGATAAATCCTATGTTTAAGACAGGACTCTTACAAGATCTCGATGAGGCAGAAAGTTTCCATGAAGAAGCGATTTTACAAGAAAAGAATACACCAGGTCTAACTTTTAGTGCTTTGGATATCTCAAAACATTTACCCAAGGATATAGACTTACGTGGTAGTTTGGTATTTACACATAACAGAGACAAGGTAAATAATAAACGCGAGAATGCAGCTGATGATAATGATAGTATTAGGAAAAAGATAAAGACTGAAGATGGATTTGTTATCCCTGCGTTACCAAAACATGTTGCTGAAAAGGTTCAAGATCAAGATACACAAGATAATGAAAAGGAAGACGAGAATACAAATACCATGGACATCGATGAAGACGATGATGATCCAAGATCTATCAGCTATATAAACGGTCATCTAAAACTACTGACAAAGTCATCTATCCCTTTCTTACGAGAAACAAAACCTGGGGTTTATCATGTTCCATACACTAACTTAATGGAATGTTTAAGGTCGCACACTTATAACTATTTGATCGCTTCGACTCTAGGTCAATCTGCAATGCGTTTATGTCGTTGTATTATAGCTAACAAATTAGTGTCAGAAAAAGTTATCACCTCTACTGCCTTGATGAAGGAAAAGGATATTAGATCTACAATATCTTCTTTGATAAAATATAATGTATTGGAAATCCAAGAAGTTCCTAGAACAGTAGACAGATCCGCTGCTAGAGCCGTCTTTTTGTTCAGATTTAAAGAAAAACATTCATATGCTTTTATGAGACAGAATTTGGAATGGAATATAGCCAACCTGTTACATAAAAAGGAAGTATTAAAGGAAAATAACGCCACTTTACTATTGAAAGCCAATAGAGAAGATGTTAGAGGCAGAGAAGCAGAGCTTTTACTTCCAAGTGAATTAAACCAACTGAAAATGATTAAAGAAAGAGAATTGAACGCATATGTCCGTATATCTAGAATTCTTTCATTATGGGAGGTGTTTAATTTTATATAATAGATGATTTAGTTTGTAATATATATAAACAAATATTTAAGACGTGATCCTAGTAGTAGTATACATATATTTTTTAACATTTTTTTTATTCATTTTATATCTCTTCCACATTTTGCTTGCTGAATATTAAAAACATCCCTTTAATGCATAAACTGCATTTTTATTTCCTGGACATAAAAATATACTTCTTTGAATGTTTCTTAAATTACCCAACTTACAATAAGCATTACTCAAATCTACCACATTCACTTTATTTTGCCCATTGGTCATTAATCTTTGTTCAACTTTCTTATTTACACAATGCCACGATTCGTGACTATTAGGGAAAAAGAATGCAGTTCTGTTTGTGTGAATATTATGTGTTCTCATTGGATCCAACCTGTCAGCTATTTCTTTGATCAATTTGGAAACTTCTTTATGCTTATCGGCTTCTAAATCCTTTAAAGACAAGTTTTTCAATTTTTTTAACATAGTCGTCATACTACCTGTATCATTCTCTAAGATTGCAATAACTGTAATTGTCAAAGTAACTAGTAGGTCAAACCCGTTTTCATCAATATACTGAACAAGCTCTTGAATTGCAATAGTTTGAGTATCTTCCGTCCCTACTTCAAATAAAACTTTAGCAATCAATAAAACAAAACTTGCAATATTCTTACCATCATTCAATAACTCTTGAAAGTGATCAATAGTTTGATCAAAATTACCTAAGAAAAAATTGGCAAGACCTAAACATATATGATTGGATAGTTGCGCAATTTGACTCTTTTCTGATTTAAAATCGACTAAAATACCATTAGACAATTCAGAGTTGTCGATTGCGTCAGTATATTCTCCAAAACCTAACTGTATTCTTGCTAATTGAGCTTTAATAATACCATAGTTAAACAATTCATTTTCATTCTGCGTTTCATCAAATCTCCTTTCAAATATTTCGGTCAATTTGTTCGCAAGAGAATTAGCCAATCTATAGTTATGTAATCTCTCTAGTACAGTTAATGCACACTCTAAAGCAAATGTATCGTTCGGACGTTTCTTAAAGTATTGTTCCAAACCTCCTGCAACAGTGTTAAGTTCTTCCAACGCATCAATATCTTTTTCATCGTCACCTTGACCGACTCTTTTACTAATAATACTTTTAGCATATAGCAATTGAGTGAGTCTTGATCTACCATTGGACAAACTATACGAATGTGCATACATTTGAGAACTCTCACCAATATTTCCCTTCTTTTCAAGTACCAAAGCCATACCTAACCATGGGGAAGAATTCTGTGGCTCTAAACTTTGTATTTTCCTTATCACATCACTAGCAAAGTCAAGATCGTTATTCTTCAGACCTAACATAGCAAGATTGAACCAAATATTAACATTCTTTGGAGCATATGACAAAGCTTTAATAAAGGAGTGTTGAGCAACACGATAGTTGATATCCATTGTAGACATACCTAAACCTATCCAAGATTCCACTGTGTTCGACTGATACTTGATAGATTTCTTAAAGGCGTAGACAGCTGCATTTCTATACTTGTCTTCCTTCAATGTCGTGTAGACAGTTAACTCTGATATACCAATATTACACCAGATGGAGGATCTCACAGTTCCCGATAGTTGTTCAAAATCATTAATATTCAATGCAAGTTTAGAAATTAATACCAAAAATATACAGGTGATATGAACATTATCTGGGGTGTTACCATTAAGTAAATTATCCAAAGTGACATTATCAATTGAGTCTAATGTTTTATCTGAATTCGATTTGATTGATTGAAATATTTCTAATAAATTTTCTAAAGGAAGTAAATCTACTTGTGATTCAATCAAGATAAACAGGAAAAGCGCTTTTGATAGAGATATGCACATATTTTGAGTAAAATAATTTTGATTTGAAATCAGTTCATAGAATAGATTGATACTTTCCGTAGAAACGGAAATAGATTTTTGTAAAAAGTTTTGGTAATATAACTCATACGCATATTGAACTAACGTAGTTGCTAATGTAGATTTGAATGCAACGTTACTTGGTTCAGCCTCAACAATCCCTTGTAAAATTTCAATAGCTGTTGAAAATTCACCTATAGCTGAATGTGAGATAGCATTAAAATATTTGGCATACGAATGAAATGAATCTAATTCGATAGCCTTTTCAAAGACTTTAATAGAAGCATCAATTCTGCCACTTGCATAGTAAGCTTGCCCTAATCCCACCCATGATTCAACATCAGAAGAATTTATACGGATTGCAGATTGGAACCACTCAATTGATTCACTTTCCTCTTGCTTCTCTAAATGCGCAATACCAATAACCCTATATGGCCAACTGATAGTTCTTAGTTGACTTTTAACAGCTTCTGCTTTGACCAATCTTTCAGCAATTTGGGATGCAGCGTTCCAATTACCATTTTCAGTATATATCTCTGTAATATATCGGGCAGCTACAATATCTGTAAAATCCAGTTCAAAAGCCTTATAATAACATTTATAAGCTCTTATTTTATCTTTATAATAGTTAGCATAGACATCACCTAACGTAGAATAACTTTTAGCAAAACCGTCAGGATTATATTTGATGATATCAACTAAAATTTTGAATGAAGTCTTAACAAGATCCATGTCCTTCTCATCTTCAGTATTATCAAATTTCATTAAATACACTTTAGCTTGTCTCCATAGATTCTCTGACTTAAACTGTATCATTCTAGTATCGAATGCTTCGCATTTAGCAACTACTTCACTAAGCAACTTTAGAGAACTATCAAAATAGTTTAAATGTGCCTCACACCAAGCCAATTGTGACATAACTTCTAAATTATCTGGTGCTTCTCTAATAACATCTAACAGTAACAAATGAGCATCTTGCCAATTTTTCCTTTCAATAGAGATAATAGCTTTACCCAATTTAGCATAGATATTTTGACTATTTTCAGATAACACTTTATCGTACAGCGATATAGCATATTTATGATTTTTTGGTGCATCAACATATGTGTAACCAGTAGCTAATGCCAAAGTTAAATCATTTTTGGTATTTAATAGGTTTGCACCATAATCTCTCATGGTCAATGATACTACAGAAATTCCTGATTTTATAAATGGTAAAGCGACTTCATATTCTTTGTTTAGAATAAAGTATTGGGACACAATACGATATGCTAAGGCACTATTTTTAATTTTATTAATGTTATCCATCAAAGTTATAGAGATTTCTTCTTCTGATAATGTTTGATCATTATTGTTTTGAATTTCATCCGATTCTAACATATCATTTAATTCATCATTTTCTTGATCATTGTCATTCGCAACATTTGTTGTTGCAAGGGAAACATTTTTGGAATCCTTTGATAACTTTTCATTAAAATCATTAATCAATTTTTTGGAATCATACTGTGAGAAACTGGAATTTAACCAAACATAAAGTATACTTGCTAAGGGTTCCTTTGGGAACTTGGTAAAAAAATTCAAGATCAAATCTGGTTCAATTGAATCAATAGAATCAAAGTCGCTCCAATCAAAAAAATATTTCCAACTTAATAAAGAATCGGTTCCAACAAGAATCATATCTTCTACAGTGTTCTTCAATTCTTGAAAAACTTTTTGTTTATCAGCATTATTTGTTACAGATTTTAATATTTTGATTCTATATTCTAACCATTCTTGTTCCCATTTTTTTCTCTCTGTATCATCGTCAATTAAATTAATTAATTGATTATAATAATCTGATAATTTTGAGCTCTCGTAGATACTCCAGGCAACTTGATTTATCTTTTGCTGATACTTGGGATCATTATTACTTAGTTTCAGTCTTTCATTACTTATCTTAGAGGATACAATTTTATCTTCATTTATTTTAGTTAACTTAACTAACTGTAACATTGCATCTAATGGTGACATCAAGTGATGACCTAAGATTTCATATGGTTTTTGACCTGGAAGATAATGATTATAAAAATCTAATAAAAAATGTATGTCCTCTTGGTTTGTCTTCTTAAGTGACCGTAAGAAATCTATCACATCTATCTGAAGTTGTTCATTAGTCATTAAACAATCCATATATTGATCACAAAGAGCAAAAAGTTCATCAAATTTCAATAAGTTGGGTACCACATGTTTCAGTTTTTCTTGGTTCAACAATATTTGGAAAAGACCCTTCCATGCCAAAAGATTAGTAGGTTGAACAGTAGTAGCTTTAATGTAATATTTCAATGCCTTTTCATAACTGGTTTCAATATCCTTAACTTGTTTAGAATCTATTAAAGAATCATATGACTTACCAACAAAGATCAAAGCAAAATAGTTTTCAGTGTCTATATCCAGCACTTTTAAAGCTATTTCAATGGCATCTTCATAGTAACCATTGGACAATTCTTTTTTGGCCTCTTTTAATAACTGTTTAATCTCACTTTGGGACATTATTGCCTGCTGATCCCTTATATTGGACTAGAATAGTTATCCTTGGATGGGTGTAATAGGTGGTGTTTTATATAAGCTTCCTCCTCCTAACGTTTAGATAAAACATGGACAGATTAGTGTGTGGTCAAATATCCAGATATTGAAAATAGCAAAAATTATTTACATGCAAAAAAATAAAGATAGGTCCAAGAGTGAAAATCTTAACAAAAAAAAAATAAATAAAATAAAATAGAAATTAAAACAAAATACAATCTTTAATGTACAAGATAAAGGAGCAGTATATTGTAAAACAGACTATAAAATAACATAACTTGAGTAAAAGAACGGACAGGCAGATAGGTTATGTGAGAAGGAAGAAGAGAGATATAAAATCAAAAACTTCTTATTAAGGATGGAACATAGCCAATCAATAACTTTCAACCAGTTGAATCAGGAATACATATCACGTTTAAAGGATGCATTTCAAATGTTTGATGACGATGGGGATGGGATGATCAATGAAAGTGACTTGATAAAATCATTACAGAGTGTTGGTAAGATAGTAGATGCCAATGATCCAATAATAAGTAAAATGTTAAGTGATAAGGAGACAGTAACATTTGCAGAGTTTTTGAATGTGATGAGTCAACAAAGTGGAGAATTTGATGAGGAAGAATTGGAACAATCATTATTGCAACTTTCTTCGTCTTCAACAACTGATTCTAGTGGAAAAACAAATTTAAAGTATGAGATACAAGAAAATGAATTGATTAAATTAATCGAAGAGAATGGAGTAGACGATATCCATGAATTTGATAAAATATTCCAGACATTTATTAGAAAAGGTGTATTTAATGGGAAACAATTTCTAGATACAATCTCAGAGAAATGATACTATAAAAAAAATGTATATGATGCTATATTACAATATCGGTATTTTCTTAGCACTTGTATGTATATAAATATATATATTGCATTATTATTATTTTACATTAAGTTATATATGAGTTTGTTTGTGCGTGCGTGTGTGTGTGTGTGTTTTTGTAGTTTGGAAAGGATATGTAGGTTTATAAATCAACAATTAATTCTTCAACGGTCCAATCTTCAAAGGAACCATCAGGTAAATATCTTCTTATAACTAAAGGAATTTTCTTTTCAGCTAATTCTTTCATGGCAATCTTCAATGGATCAGTTTCACCTTCTAAATCCACAAAGACAGGAGCGTTCATGGAGATTTGTAAAGCTCTTGTACCAAGAATTCTAGCCCTCTCATACTTGGTCATATATGGAGTAGTGGTTCTTTTGTCTCTTGGGATGGCTTTTTCCTTTAAAGTCTTTCTTCTATAAGTTTCTTGTTCATCTGGCTGGGATCCATCACCACCAATGACTACAGTCTTCCCGTCTTCTGTCTTCAACCCATTCTGGTTCTCTTTGTTGTTGTAATCATTATTTTGGTCTACTATCATATGTTCATCATCATCTGAGAAATGTTCTTGGTCAAAATCTTCGAAATGTTCCATACCATTGTCATTAAAAGCTTCTTCGTAATCAGACATTGTGAGAATACAATTGATATGATTGTTATTTTTTCTTTTTTTTCTTTCTAACTAACTTTTAGTAGGAGAAGGAATACAGGGTTGTTGAAGTGAAAGCAGATAATAGAATTATTATTTAGGTATATCTATATGCACTCTACACCAATGTAGTCTAATGTGTTATTGTATCTACTTTGATATATCAAAAATTTTTCATTATCATTTTATTTTTTTTTTTCTAGATTTTTTCACCTTTTCTGTTATTTTGCCTTATCAACTTAAACGAAGAATATTTCTTTCACACATACCACCCCAAAGGACATGATAGAACAAAATGCAACTCAAACAGATCAGTACCAGTGCACTCCTAAGGAATTACTCGTCCTGAATGTTCCAATTTCATACTCTTCTGTTATCGTTCAGGCTCAATGTCTAATCTTGTAACGGATAATTAAAATTGTTAACCGGAATGTATTTCTTAAAACTCATATTACAAATATTCTTAGTTATATTTATCCTTAGTGTTTTTCTATGTAGAATACTATAAACATTAGTAGTAACTTCAGATATTGGAACGTTCAGATTAACCTATAACTATATCCCTTTAATGCAAAATAATCTTGTATACTGCATTTCATATTCAAGTGATTTAGTTCAGATGTTAAAACTTTCCTCTTGCTATCAAAGTCTTCTATAAGACTCCATAATATTTTATGTTATTCCATGACATTCTATAGAATTATATGAAATTATTTCTGTAACATTCTTCAATCTATCGATGTTATATATATATATATATATTTATATATATATGTGTGTGTATAGTGAAAGGATTGACTTTGCCTGTAGACAGTTTAATTTTTTAATAATATTTGGATTAGTAAATAATCTTATAGACAATCAATGTCTTCCCCTCTAAGTAGACTAAATGAGTGTATATGTTGTTGGATATTTGAATAAATATCCTCTTTTTACTATCCAGTAACCTAATATATCAATTTCTAATGGAGCAGCACCAACAGCAGATTGCGGAGTGGAATACCCTGTATGGTGCTATTCTGTATATTTTTTACTTGTTGTATAGTTTTGAATTGACACTAATTTCAAAACAAATATGGTTTAAGAGGATAGAAAGACTTGGCTATACCAAAATCATTCTAGTAGTCAACCAGGATGTTATCTACTCGATAATTTCTTCTTTAAAGTGAAAGAATTTATCACGACAGACATTTCGTTGTTGAGTATCTGGCATCCATTTTTGGCAACCCTAATAGAGGCACTGCATGATATTGGAAAATATTATCAAAACCCTAACATCGTGTTTATACTCTTTTCCTACTGTAACGTAGCATAAATAATGCCAAAACGAGGAAAAAATGTTGTTGTGTTTTCACTTTTTTTGCAAAAACCCTAATATGCCATAACCAGGGCAAGAAAGAGTTGCACGGCTTGTAAAACAAGTTGCTCGGTTCTTATTTCAATATTGAAAAAAAAAAAAAATACTTCTAATTTGCAATTCTGGAAAGAAGAACAAGAAACTTTTAGCTAGTGAAGACTACTAGAAAAATAGAAGATGCTCTCTACAAACTAGTCAGTAGACGCTGTCTCATTTACATCTCTGCTAGGTGTGTTGGTTTTTTGACAGAGATGATATTCTAGAGAAACTAAGTTTTATTCTTCTTTTTACAGTTTATGCATGTTACACTCATTTTCCAGCTTAGCAGATTTCAATGGGTGCTGAAAACACATCAGTTTCAAATGATGTAGAAGACGCAACTACTTTACTTACAGCTGAAACATTCAAGAATGTTTCTAATTCAGATATTACTGATACCCAATCCACTACGCCTTTTTCACTGACTTTAGATGATACAGCGACCCATGACCGTTTCAGTGATACCGAAAGTGTTACTAGTACTACTTCAACAACTTCTTCTAGATTGAAAAAATACTTTTGTGACTACGACGGTTGTAATAAAAGTTTTACGAGACCTTCATTGCTGACTCAACATCAACAGACTACACATCAAGGATTACGTCCCTTTTCATGTGATCAATGTGACAAAAGCTTTGCAAGGAAGTCCCATTTGGAAAGACATCTTATCTCTCATTTAAATGATAAGGATAAGCCCTTCCATTGTTCTGTTTGCTCAAAGGGATGTGCTACCAGACAACAATTGAAAAGACATGAAGTGACTCACACTAAATCCTTTAAATGCCCCTACGAAGGCTGTACAGAATCCTTTTATAAACATCCACAGTTAAGATCCCATATCTTATCGTTCCATCTCAATAAATTGAAATGTAATATCTGTGGCAAAAATTTCCAAAGACCATACAGGTTAAGACATCACATGGAAAAGTATCATAATCCAGACAATCTGAACCCATATTCTTGTAACTTTTCATCATGTTTTCAATCTTTTAAAACGTGGACTGCTTTACAACATCATATTAAGAACGACCATCCCAAATTAGAATGTCCTATATGTCATAGATATCTTGTTGGTGAAGACGGTTTGAAGATGCATATGAAAATTCATGATGATTCCATTATTATGAAGAAAAATTGGTCTTGTCCCTTATGTAAAATCGATTTCGTTAAAAAAGCTGATTTGCTTGAACATTATAGATCAGAACATTCGAATATACCATTTAGTTTCACTAATGAGGAACCAGAAATTGACGAAACTGGATCAAACAAGAAACTCAAACTTAAGTCAATCCCCGATTTGGATCACGAACCAAATAATATTCGAAACCAAATCAATTTAGAGAATTATTTGAAACAGGAGAATAATTCAGGGATCAAACTGTTATTGAATACATTAGGTAGAAAATTCAAATGCACATTTGAAGGGTGCAAAAGAACGTTTAAGACTCAAGAAAAATTTGACGTACATATAAATAAGCATAAGATTCATCAATTAAAATTGCTTGTATTGAAGGAAAAGGAGGCGAGATTAAAACAGAACGACACATCATAAATTTTTAGTAGAGGTAGGGATAATTTGGTTTCAGGAAAAATATATACACAAGTAATTTTTAATAAATAGTGTTTTTCTTCGGTTAATCTTAATAGATATTCTTAGGATTGCTGAATGTAATACGAGTCGTTAGGATGTTACTTTTTTATCAATATAAATATGGAATGTAGTCTAATTATTACAAAATTTTATACCAACCATATAACGATAACACCAGAGGGATGATACTCACATAAATCAACAGGCGTATAATATTTTACACTAATAAATATTTTATTGTCAATTTATCTAAAATACTTGTAAAAAACTTTGTTCAATTTAATTATATCGACGTGTATAAAGTGTGAATATAGATATGGCACACCTCCGATAGCAAAACATTATCAAGTAGTTTCTTTGTTATAGTTATATACTTGATTAGTTAAATTTAGAACCTAGAACTTAGATAGTAACATTGTTTATTTGTTTTTAAACACAACCTACATACAGAACTATAAGGGAATACTCATTATGAAAACTTAAAAAACTCCAAGAGAATACTAGCCTCTTTTGAAGTAGAGTGCAATTATTAATTCACTCTCTCAAAATAATTCTTGTAACCATTTAGTTGATATTATCAACTATCTACAAACTATTGGCCAATTTGAAAAAGTGGTTATATTCATATTGTTAGATTTAAGGAAAATGAAAGAAATCCCACAGGTGCATACACATTAAGATATAATTTGAACTTCAGAGAGTGTATAATCAAAAAAATTGCCCAATTTTACAATCTAAAATATTTAATGGACAGTTTATGTTGCTTAAAAGGAATAGATAGTGAAAATATAAAAGAGGTGATGAACTGTCCAGAGAGTGACACAGTGGAGTGAAGTGAAGGTGTAGACGGTCCAAAGTACCATTCTCTCTATGGAATGTATGTGTTCTAAAGTATGATACAAAATTGATTATTGAATGAGTATATCCCATAATAAGGGTAGAATTACCATAAATAGATATCTGTCGTAATGCTAACAAAGTATATCGTAAGGATAATCCATCTAAGTAATAATACACTTAATCAATTCTATGGTTAAAATGTTCTTCATATTGTGTTAAGTTTAGAGGAATATTTTATTTTATTTTACAAGATATGGATATACTGACATGTCAAGAACATGATAGTATCTGGTATTATAACAATAAGTAACATTATTACATAAGAGGATAAGTTATTTGTAGTTGTCATTTCACAAATTAATATCTTTCTACTAAAAAGGCATGTTCTTTTGTTTTGATGTTACGTGGATAACTCATTATTCCAGCATAACCTGAATATTTTATTACATAAGAACAAGGAATCAATGCCATTCTTACTAAACATGTTTTGATATTGAGAACCATGAATATATTGTGACATAGGTAAATAAGTTTTGATCTAAAATAAATACAACATTGAGTGGTTTAGTTAAAACTAATAGATAAGGATATTTGCAGTATGTCTAAATTATCTAATTATTCTTCATATAGATATTTGTACCTTGATAGATATAAATATTGCGATAGTAATATCAAGTTCAGCTGACATATCGGTAAGTAGAGAAATATTTATGTCATTATTAATGCACATCCAATTTGTCTCTCTGATATAACTAACTCTGATATCGCAACAATATAATAACTTGTTGAATAGTGTAGAGTATATTGGCTGTTTATTCATAGAAAAATATTAGTTAAATAATATCCATACTCTTCACAAATATAATTAATTATCTGGAAGTATCAATAGATTCTACTTGATAATTGTAAACTCCAAAGATATCCCATCAAAGACAGAAATTTATCTCGCTGCTGTCAATATTTTATGAAATGTAGATAGTCTTGTGTTGAGAATGAGCGCCTTCAGATAATAAATTAGTATTAAACATGCTCAATTTATATAAATTTATTATTATATGAAATAAAAGTAAAGTTCTTTGATTATATAGGAGTTATATAAATGTGTTGCTATAAAGTAAAATAAATGTATAGTTATAAAAATAATGAGGAAAATATTATCCATGATCGATTACTTCATGTTCCTTATATATGTTTGGAAATGAGTATGTAATATCATCATTTGTTATAATTTACCACTGTATGTATTTTAGGGATACCTGTTAGTATACTTATTAGGAAACTTGGATATCCTATGTAAGTATCAAGGGGTAAAACATCTTATTGGTAATATTTCTACTATAGAGATGTCTTTGCTGTGAGATTCACTCTTATTGGTTAAAATCTTATTGATTCATTTTATTTTATTCTAGAATCTTTAGTTCCAGCAGTATAAATATAAACACTCTTACTTAGGCTCTATATAACTAATTAAATAACCCTGATGTAACTTCTTGAACTTGGTCGTTGTATGATATTAAGAGGTAACTCTTAATATCAGTACTAAGACACATTTAAATAAGATAATTACCTCTGGCCTAATTCCTCAATAATCGAAGGCCTCTCGTCAAGATCTGATATAATTATCACTCCCTGAAAATCCTCCAATCAGGTTCAATACAATGTACGAGCCACTGTACACATGGCTGTACCAATCCTCCACCCAGACACTCAGGTGTTACCCACAGGATTATGTAAGAGTTGTTGTAGGTAAATGGATGAATTATATCAATTAGTATAAATATAAACACTCTTACGTAAGCTCTATATAAAACTAATTAAATAACCCTGATGTAACTTGTAACTTGTTCTTGTTGAACTTGGTCGTTGTATGATATTAAGAGTTACCTCTTAATATCAGTACTAAGACACGCTTAAATAAGATAATTACCTCTGGCCTGATTCCTCAATAATCAAAGGCCTCTCGTCAAGATCTGATATAATTATCACTCCCTGAAAATCCTCCAATCAGGTTCAATACAATATACGAGCCACTGCGCACATGGCTGTACCAATCCTCCACCCAGACACTCAGGTGTTACCCGCAGGATTGCGTATCTACTGGACTTCCAGTTAGGTTCCTTACATCATCCCCCTCCAAGATTCCAGTATCATTGAGTCGCGATTATATTGTGACAAAAGTAACTTCATTAAAAAATTTAATTTAATGAAGGTGATTAACTGATAGAATCTGAAAAACTAAAGTAGGGACCTAATTGGGAAAAAAGCTGCAACCAACGTATCTAATCTCTAGCCTTCATATCTAAGATTAATCGAAAGGTGAATGATCATTCGGGAGATTCAATGGAATCTCAGACGCGCACGCGATTTGTAGCTTTCAGTAACCATCTGGGCTTAGCAACAGTAATTTAAATCTATAACCAATTGACACAATCCAGGAACTTCAGATAGTAGAAATACAACTTAGAAAAAATATAAAATGTGTCTACATTTATGTGGGTGTCTTACAAATAAAATGGAGTTCGAGGTAGCGTATTAGTGTGGGTAAACGGGTCATCTCTACTCTCCCAAACACAATAAGAACCTAGCATAAATGGTCTAACCAAAAAAAACTAACAAAACTACTATCAACATTCAATCAGACAAGGAACATCTCTTCTTGGCATATATCTCACCACCTTAACCAAATCTTCTACGTTTGAGTTTCTTTCTCCTATGGGCATTCTTGGCTAACCAATCATCTATTCTTTCACGTTTATGTGACATGTGTTGTTTCCAGTAGTTGTACAGACTAGGGGGTACCATAGGCCGTAGATCTTTAACAGGGACTCGGACTGTATCCCACGGTTCACAGTCTTTCCATCTCACATCTGCCATCACCATGTTATTCACAAAATGAATATCGTTAAAGCCTGCAATCTTGTCGATGTTTTTCATGATTTCTTCCCTTCCCACGGGAGGAACATGACCGTAGTCGTTGAGACGATCGTGGTAATGTTTCAAATATCTGACATTAAAAACATCGTGTCTAGCTGTATCCTGGTTCAAAGCTAACCGAACTGCATTAGGAGGTCTTAATTCGATGATTTGGAATGGACCATACCATTTAAATTGGAACTTGTCACCTGCATGTGGTTTCTGATACACTTCTCTGTTTATCAAGACCATTTGTCCTTCTTCGAATGTGGGCCGCAATGACTTGGCGTTTGCACGTAGAGACTGACGTTCTTGCTCTTCCGCAATACTGTGTGTTAAAACTTCCTTGATTCGATGGGCACGTTTCAAAATTCTCTCAACTTCTGAGGACGCAAACTTGGGCAAAGATGGCTGATCCAACGGATTCCTTACTGATGATTCCAATGGGTTTAAAATTCCAACAAATCTAGGGTGGTAACCATAGCATGCTAAAAATGGAGTAGTCTTTATGGTGGCCTGATAGGTATTGTTGTACGCAAACTCAACCATTGGCAAAACATCAACCCATCTGTCAGAGTGAGGAGCTAAAGCAGCAGTGATCTTTTCAGCTAGAATTTTGTTCACCCTTTCTACTTGACCATCTCCCTGAGGATTGTGACTTGTGGTCATTTGAAGTTTTATTCCAGCTCTCTGTGTAAAAATGTTCCATGCCGTCGACGTGAAAATTTTATCTCGATCCGAGACAATCACTCGAGGCATTCCATGCAATCGGAAAATTTCTCTGAAAAAATAGAGACGATATCCTCCGCTTTGGCTGTCTTTCTGCAAGGAATGAAATGGGACATCTTGCTCAACTGACAAGTAACAACCAGTATGTTATCGTATTTAGTCTTGGCATCTGGCTCCATGCCTGAAAGAAAATCAACATTTATACTTCTCCACCGTTCGTCAGGAATACTCAATGGCATATAAGTACCAAATTGTTTTCCAGCCCTATGCTTCGATTTCTGACAACTATCACATGTCTTCACATACTTACGGATAGACTCATTCATCTTTGGCCAGTAATAATGAGGTGAAATATTAGTGAAAGTCCTAAAAACATCACCATGACCAGCTGCAGGAGAATCGTGAGCTAATTTCAGTATCTCTCGACGAATTTCGTTGTCAGGAACACACAGCTTGTCAATCGTTATTTCATTATAACCATGATATAAAAGACCATCAATGACTTTATATCTCTGGATTACAGTATCTAACGAATGAGGAATAGGATTCTTCTTATTGGATAAACATTCATAAATTATCTTAAAGTGGGGATCTTTCATATAACCATCTTTTAAGAGTTCGACGTATTCAGGAGACATTTGATTTACTATCGACATTTGTAATGGAGTTTCCAAACTAAATAGATATGTGTCGTAACCATAGTCGTCAGGTATTGATTTATTAGCTACATTAGAATCACTAACTTCTTCCGATGACTGGCTTGTTTTGATCTGTGATTTGTCTATGGATTGTTTTCTCAACCCTTGGTCTTCGACTTTCTTCAAGTCAGGACGACGACTAAAGCCATCAGCTTTATTACGTTCACCCTTAATGTAAACTATTTCAAAGTCAAAAGCAGCAAATACGTCCAGCCAACGGCCTACTTTCAAACTACTCTCTTTCTTTGACTGTAAATATTTTAGGGACTCATGGTCAGTATTCAAGATAAAATGTTTACCTTTCAAATAATGTGACCATTGCATAAGAGCAACCCATATAGCATAACCTTCTTTTTCTCCTGTGGGCCACTTCAATTGAGATTTTTGCAACTTTCTGCTTGAATACGCAACAACACCTAAAGAACGACCTTTGGCATCTACATGTTCCAAGACAGCACCAATGGCAAAATCTGAAGCGTCAGTAGTAACCAAAATATCTTTCGATTCATCAAAAGGAATTAACACTGGAGCTGTAGTCAATTTTTGCTTCAATTCATTAAAAGAACAATCGCAATCGACATTCCACTGAATTTTCCTATTGGCATATTCGTATAATGGATTACTAATTTCAGCAAACTTAGGGATAAAACGACGAAAAAATGAGCATGTAGCCACAAAACTCAAAGCTTCTTTGGGTTTTACAGGTTTTGGCCATTTTACAATAGCTTCAACTTTAGACTCATCCACATGAATTCCATCTTTATCCACACGATGACCCAGGAATTTAATTGAAGATTGAAATAATCTGGTTTTCGACCGTTTTGCATATAAGCCTTGGTCTCTCAACCGTTTAAAAACTTCACGCAAGTGTTGTACATGTTCTGTTTCGCTTTGGGAATACACTAAAATGTCATCCAAATAAACAATAACACACTTACCAATTAGTCCACGCAAGGTCTCGTTCATCAACATTTGGAATGTGGAAGGGGCATTGGTGAGCCCAAATGGCATCACTTTCCAAACATATTGGCCTTCGTGCGTAACGAACGCAGTCTTGTATTGATCTTTCGGTTCAACCTCGACTTGATGATACCCGCTGACTAGATCGAGCTGGGAAAAGTGGGAAGCGCCTACTAACTGATCAAACAACTCATCCATTTTTGGCAAAGGATACTTACTTTTAATTGTTGCGTCATTTAGACCTCTAAAATCACAACATAGACGTTTAGTACCATCCTTTTTAGTGACAAACAGAACTGGAGCAGCAAAAGGTGAAGTCGAAGGAGCAACTCGTTGAGTTCTCAGTAACACATCCAACTGTTTTTCCAACTCCCTTTTATCAGATACATTCATACGATATGGACGACGAGCAATAGGAACTGTCCCAGGCTTCAACTCTATCGTATGCTTAATCCTACGAGGTTTCGTTGGTACGTCAGGTAATTCTTCAACTATGACATCAGAAAATTCATTCTCAATATCTTTAGCCTTTCCTGTCCACATATCTGTATCTTTCATCTCTGACTGTGCTGCAATCCAAAACAATTCAGCATGAATATCTGAGTTTTGTAGTAATCTTCTAGCATGCACGCCATCAATGACTTCAATATATTCTGAATAAGGTATTAAATTTACCTTCCTAGAAATAATTGGAATAGCGATACCTTTGTATTGTTCCTTAAAAGGTACACCTAAAATACAATCTCGATGCAACCATTCTGCCACAAAAGCAGTAAGAGTTACTTCTTCCGATTCTACTAGACAAGAAAAAGAGACAATCTGCTTCACCCAAAGAGGAGAACCATTTGCAATGTTTACTCGAATACTTTGTTTCATTTCTTGTAAATTAAACATATCATTATTCTTACTTAACACATCTACTATATCGCTAGATATAAAATTCGCTGTAGACCCCGTATCTAAAATAGCTATAAATTCTGTAGATTCTGTCTTAACAGTAGTAGCAGGAGCTGGACCTAACATAGCTTCATCGTCGCTTGACATTTGTAAACAGTACATTGCATCAAGACTTACCTCGTTGGAGGTTAATTCCTATTGGTTTCCTTGAGTAGTACTTGTCTTCTTAGTCTTTCTTACAGGACAATTAATGAACGAATGCTCGTTGGTTTTGCATAATCTGCATCTAAAACCTCTGAGTTTCTTGTTCACGTTCTTTCCTTCAGTTTTTCCATTTTGTTCCTTCTTTCTTGCTTGGTTTCTTCTAGCTTTGGAATACTTCGAAACCCACGCAGAAACTTGTGCGACTGTCCTAACTGATTGGTCTGTCTCAATACGAGCGGCATTGGCTTCACTCATTAGACTCAAAGCAAGGCTAACACCTATCTCCTTTGCGGATTTATTTGCAAACATGCCGTGCCATTGAGATAAGAAGTTATCAGCATCCTCCGGATAGTCTAAATTTAACTTCAGAAGCTCCCTCATCACTGAGTTAGTATTTCTCGAAACTAGATACTCCTCGACAACTTTGTCTAAGAAATATTCTAACCCGTGATTTCCAGGGTTCTTAGTATAGCCCATAGCAACAAAACGGTTCCACATTGCTCCCTTGACTACCCTTCTTACTAGATTAACAGCATCCTGACCTTTGAAAGGATAATTACCAGCTAAAGCTAACACATCATATTTCCAATCTTCAATAGAGTATTTAATCGAAGTGACAGAGGAAATAACACCAGCATCCACAACACGGCTCCACGCTAAATTCATTGCAGCTTCTGCATCAGAGGTAGCACCAGCTTTTCCTCCGGAACCAGACTTCGAGCTAGCAGTATGCGTTCCCTTTTTGTAAAGAGCTAATAAAGCCTTATACACTTGTGGTGTTGGATTGTTTTTAGTCAAGTCGGTAAGCGTAAAGATCTCCTCAGTTGTTAACCCCTTAAATAAATCAGAAGGTAAATCAGAAATATCAAATGATTGAGCAGAATTGGATTCAGGAATATCGACGTTCTTACTATCAGCACTACCTTGTGCTTGTTCATCGGAACTGTCAACATCCATGTCATCAACTGATTCCTCCCCTCCCTCGAGAGAGGTTTCCTTAGTCGTTGGTGCGACTGTAGTAGAAACATTAGCATCATTAGTAGTTGGAGTAGTATTTTCGCTAGTTGATGCTTTAATTAAAGATTTAATATCAGATGGATCAATCATGGTGTAATAAACAATTAACTTTTGTAACTAATAGAATAAAAATTTTTTTTTTTTTTTGTACTTGGATCTTCTAACCTTGAAGACGTCTACCAAATGTAAGAGTTGTTGTAGGTAAATGGATGAATTATATCAATTAGTATAAATATAAACACTCTTACGTAAGCTCTATATAAAACTAATTAAATAACCCTGATGTAACTTGTAACTTGTTCTTGTTGAACTTGGTCGTTGTATGATATTAAGAGTTACCTCTTAATATCAGTACTAAGACACGCTTAAATAAGATAATTACCTCTGGCCTGATTCCTCAATAATCAAAGGCCTCTCGTCAAGATCTGATATAATTATCACTCCCTGAAAATCCTCCAATCAGGTTCAATACAATATACGAGCCACTGCGCACATGGCTGTACCAATCCTCCACCCAGACACTCAGGTGTTACCCGCAGGATTGCGTATCTACTGGA
>JAKZLQ010000033.1:0-167873 GCA_023309525.1 Arxiozyma bovina | reverse complement strand
ATTTTAGAAATATGTAGATACAATTACATATATATATATATATATATTATATATGTATTGATTCCAAGTATTATATATACAGTTTGTTTATAGTCTAGGTTTTAATGAAAAAGAAACAGTAACTGCAAGTCTTCTTTATTATAATTTTCACTTACAGACAAAGGATTGTCTATCAGTTGTTTCAATGATAGATTTTGTATCTCGTCTATAGAAAGTTCTAGGTTAAATGACTCTATTGTATTAAAGATGGCCAATTCTGTTACCGCTGTTGTTTCATTTAAACTCTGATGTGAATCTTTGTAAACTTTTTTAAGTTTGCTGAAGTTTTGTTCAGTGTCGACTGTAGTGACATTAATAGTAATAAGTTAATTCAAAACTGAAGGAAGAATATAATGTTGATTAATTTTAAGTTTCATATCTAATTCCTTAATACACGTTTCATCTCTTTGTTTCTTGTACAGTAGATGTATTTTTTTACATTTAAGAACATTCCATCACATAACGACTTCGTGTTTCAATTTTACGCTAGAACAACTCGTAATATCTAAATAATGTCTCAAAATTTCCAAAGATATAAGTGTTTTAAAGTAAAATTGATTAACAGATGTATTCTGAACGACTTTTATTATTTAGAAAATTAAATTAGTCTACATTAGTTATATATATGTTAGCTTTAAAGTTATTTATAATCTTATGCAAAATTTTTGGACTCACAAGTAACCAAAATCCCCTAAGGTTTATTAGATTGCAAAGAATTTCTAAGAGTACTTGCTATTTTTGGCGTAATAAATTAGTGTGATCATATTTGATGATTTTGGTGACTAATAAACCAATAAACTAAATACTGGGTAAAGTCTAATATTGATTGGGTTATGCAAGTATTAGATATAATATATATATGTGTGATAAAGAGCACGACAAATTTAAAATAATGCAAATAGAAATATTTTACTTTATTCAAATAAAACATAATTAATTCTTTTTGGATATTGAAACGTATTCAAAAGAACTATGTTATTCCTGTGACTGAGTATACCTTTATTATTCTAACCCTTTAGCACTATGTAACAGAAGATTTTCTAACATACGTGGTGAATAAAGTTACGCGGACCTTGTGGAACAGTGCATCCCGTCATTCCGCTTCCGATTGTCAAAAAGTAATTCCGCCAAAGCTCAAAACTTGCGGGCGGAACGACCCGCGAACCTTTCCGAACTAGGCCTAGATATTGTGATCAACTTACAGTTATTAGATTCTGATGACACTCAACTTAGCATTATTAATAATAAATAGCTAAGATATAAATGAGATATCGACTTGCTCTATATCTTTAGATGTAGCATTAAAGATAAACTAAATACAATAACTAACTAATGTATATTCTATAGTTAATTAATTATTCTTCTTCGTACTTTCTTTCTTGGTTCCTTTCTTTTTTTCTTCTTTCAACTAACAAGGT
The DNA here is from genome assembly GCA_023309525.1 of Arxiozyma bovina. Lineage (NCBI taxonomy): Eukaryota > Fungi > Ascomycota > Saccharomycetes > Saccharomycetales > Saccharomycetaceae > Arxiozyma > Arxiozyma bovina. Next base: position 166,416 of record JAKZLQ010000033.1, on the reverse strand, counting down.
TTGTTTGTACAATTTTCCAAAAAGGACAGTTTAGGAGAATATTGATAACCCTCATTCTCCTAAACTAATAGTCAAAACCTTAAACATTGATATCTGGGATATTACAGAGTAAAAAGAAATTTGCAAGATCGTCAGCAGTGACGTCAGGACACTCTATATAGCACAAATTCTTTAGTTGATAATATTAATATTATTTTTGTTGATAAGCTTTATATGTAAGAGTGCTCCCATTAGGATACCAGAGAATAGTTTACATATATTCTATATATACACCAAAACCTGCCACTGCTTATTCTATTCCCACATTTGAGAAGAAAACATCTTATTGTAGTTATATATCTATCTGTTTTTTTTATGCTAATCATGTTTTCCACTCTACCTGCATAGACAGTGGGAAACCTTTGGTAAATGAGAAATATATATTATACGATAGACTATGTTAAAAAGGAAAAACTAATACATATATTTTCTCTCTTGGGCTAATATTTTACACTGCTTAGGCTATATCAATCAACCGATTCACTGTAAAAAAAAATAGGCTGCTGGTGTATAATTTACAAGATACTAAGATCTCTTTCCACTATTCTTTTTACCAAGCCTAATCCAAATAAAAAAATATGTCAGACTACACTGTTTATATTTTTCATAGAGAATGAGTGCAGGTAAATAAATACACATTCCTTGGGCAAAAACACGAAAAATAAAAAAGAAAAAATATCAAATGGATCCACTATTTATGCACCAACCCTGACTTAAAATTATAAACCAAGAGGAAAAACATAAATCATACACATAATCCCCTACTTACGCCGTTAATACAAACCAATAAATACACACAAATGAGGATATATAAAAAATCCCTTCTGTCTCAATACAAACAAACGTTTGCAAAAAAAAAGACACACCGAAATTTACTGAAAACAGACAAAAACGGGGAGAGAAAGAGACAGAAAATATTTCTTCTAACGCCTGATCTTAGAAGAAAATCTCCAGATTAGGAAATAGAATAAAATGAACGACAAATTTGTTTTCCTTCCAAAGTAAAAAAAAATTACTGCTAATTTTTAAACGCTAAAGAGAAGCCGGCAAGTCAAACAAAAAAAAAATTATCATCTTTAACCAATATATCAAAGTGAGTAACTTTGGATACTATTATTTTTTCTTGCAAGGCCAGTTAGTCTGTTACTTTGAATCAGATTTTATTCTGTACTTGATAATCCTTTTATAGAACCACTCCAGGCTGATTGTTTTTTATTCAATTTATCCAGGCAATAGTGATATTATTTAGGTGGCATATTATTCCATTTCAAGTAAGTTATATATATATATATATATACATATATTATTCTTATCAACTATCAGTTAAAAACTGCTGCTATCCCTGCTTTTACAGCTACGACCACGAACATCCATCCTGCATTTAATCCACTTATTTTAAACCAATTGTTCATAAGAACCCTTCACATTTTAAATTAAAATCCCAATAGAAGCGAGGTGGCAAATTAGACATAGTAAGGAAAAAAACCCAGTATTGAAATTAATAAGATACATCTAAAAAGTTAACCCTTCAACTGATATTATATTTAAGTCACCAAATTATAAAGAAGAAAGGGTATATTCCTGGAAGAGGAAAATTAGACTTATAAACTATTATTGTTATCAATTTGGATTTTAGTAGTTAATTTCCTCAATCAGAAAATTCGTTTTTTTTTTCTATAAAGAAGAATGGCTACTATCTCAATTTCTTCACTAAATCCATCACCTTCACCTACATCGATAAATAATTCCCATTCAACTTCTGTAACAAGGAGAAATACGTTATCTAAAGTCAAAAAGTTTTTTTCTCTAATAAAAATTCTACAAATAATGGTAAAGATGATTTAGTATCAGTACAACCCTCCAATGTTACCAATTCTGAGAAACCTACTAAATTAACAAAGATTAATGTATCTAGAAACCCATCCAATAAGATAAATAGATCAATAGCCACTCATAATAACACTTTAAGCCCAACAACAAGTGAGAAACAGATGTCTTCACCTGTATCTTCCATTCATTCCAGTTCGAATATAACAGAATTAGAATCTCCTCTATCTCCAAGCTCATCAAAGTTAAATGATTTTCAATCTCCACTCAAGTTGTGTAATAATTCGTCAACAAAACTTTACACTAGTAATATTGCACCAACGAACATCGGATGCCATGGTTCATCGAATTCAACATTGTCTTCTTCAATGAAATCGAATATCTCATTGGACAAATTAAATCCTACCATCGCAAGTAGAAACGAAAAAAAATCAAACAACACGCTTGTTTCGCCAATTGTTTCAAACTCAAATATAAGTGCCTTGTCCATAAACACAACAACTTCTAATGCAACTTGTAATAAAAGGTTTATAGTATTTGAAAATGGTGCTCATGAACATCACTTAAAAATTGCAAAAAGACAGGAAAAATTATCAACAATGCTAAAGAACATTATGGGTTCACAAAAACTAAGAAACGAGGCAAGATCTGCGGTGCCGGATATAATAACAGATCCACTAAACAACAATAACAAGGAATCATCAACATCTAAACCATCTACTACAACTAATTGTCCACCCACATTGATGTCGGGGTTCGTTAAGCAAATGGAAAATCATATCATTGATGGACTCAATAGCACTTCGACTACTACTAATAGTAATCAAACTCAGGAACAAACTTTACACTCTTTTAGTGACTCCACAAAACACTCAGTTTCTGTTTCAAAACAAAAGGATTCATTATCATTTGTAGAAAAATATGGACATTGTCAAGAAGTTCTTGGGAAAGGTGCTTTTGGTGTTGTGAGAATTTGTCATAAGAAATCTGCCAATAAGAAGGATTTGGAATCACTATACGCAGTGAAAGAATTTAAGAAAAGAAACAATGAATCTTCAGAAAAATATTCTAAAAGGTTGACTGCCGAATTTTGTATATCATCATCTTTGCACCATCCAAATATTGTTGCAACTTTAGATCTTTTCCAAGATGCTAAAGGTGACTACTGTGAAGTTATGGAATACTGTGCAGGTGGTGATCTTTTCACACTAATTATCGCATCCGGTAAACTAGAATACATGGAAGCTGACTGTTTTTTTAAACAATTGATTAAAGGTGTAGTCTATATGCACGATGTTGGTGTATGTCATAGAGATTTAAAACCGGAAAATTTATTATTAACATCAAATGGGATATTAAAGATCACGGATTTTGGTAACAGTGAATGTTTTAAGATGGCCTGGGAGAAAGACATATACTTAAGTGGTGGTATCTGTGGATCCACTCCATACATTGCCCCAGAAGAATATACACAAGAAGAATTTGATCCACGTCCTGTTGATATTTGGGCATGTGGTGTGATATATATGGCAATGCGAACAGGTCGTCAGTTATGGAACACAGCTAAAAAGGATGACAAATTTTATTTAAAATATTTAAAGGCAAGAAAGGAAAAAGACGGTTATGAACCAATCGAGAATTTGAAAAGAGCAAGGTGCAGGAATGTGATTTATTCAATGTTAGATCCTGTGCCACACAGAAGAATCACTGGTAAACAGATCTTAAATAGTGAATGGGGACGTGAAATAAAATGTTGTAGCGATAAACTCCGAAAGTAATACTTATGCACAATTATGAACCTTATTTAAGCATACTCTATTCTCCATAAAAAGATAAAACAGAAAAAATAAAAGAGTTATAGATATACATTATATTACATATTCCAAATTGCATTCCGTACGCACAGAGATATATACATACATATTTATACGTATACCTATGTACTTGATTCTCGTAATTCTACATTAAAAAGCATATTATAAGGCGCATACATATTTTTCGCTCTAATGAAGTCCACATTGCCTCCATTGTTTAGTTTGCTGATATATATTGGGACACGGATATATCACCGTAGACATATTTCAAATGAATATTTCTAGAGTCAATATTTATGTATGTATATTATACTACTGGCTGTTGCTGCAAAAAAAAAAAAAGAGCGAAACAGCAATAAGAAACTAAAATGATATAAAAAAGAAATGGTTACTATAATAAATTCCTTACAGAAAAAAAAAGGAAATCAGAACGCTGTATTACTCATTTAAAACCTAATGCACAAATATCCAAATTTGACATTTGTTGTAAAAGGTCAGCGATTTTATCATCAAGAACCCCGTTAGCGTAATCTTCTCTAGATTGCATATCTAAATATTGCTGAATTTGAGCTAACCTTGTATAACCTTCAGTACAAAATCTAAGTTGAATTTTAACTAAAGCTTCAAAACTTGGATCATAGTATGGAACTCTTAAAGACACTAACTGTGGCAATTCCATTTTCAATTGATCATTTAAATTGTCAAAAATATCTTTAGCAAAGGCCAATTCTTTTTCAGCACGTGGTAATTTAGTAGCATCCTTTGCAGGTTTATCAATAAGTCTACGAACTTTAGCTTTAGCTGCTTCATAATCTTGTTTCTTATGGCTTCTTTTCTTAATAGCTTCGTCAATTTCTTTAAAGTATTGCGAAAATTTAGTTATTGGATCTAATACAGTTTCTCTAAAAGGACCATCTAATTGTTTGACAGTCTCACTATCGAAATCTTGAACACATTGCAAATAATAATTACCGACATTATATCCTCCACCACTGATATATTTTGAATCATCATACAGATTAGATATGACTTCAGCGATGCTGACCTGGGATGCAGTCACTGCTCTTAAAGAATCCAGATAACCTTTAGCCTCCTTTTGTAGACCATCCCCAGCTTTTTGAAGGATTCTGTACCTACGTTCTTCCATATCATATTCTTTATCTGTAGCTTTATCTATATCTTTTATAAGCACACTATTACCAGCTCTATTAATAGCTTTTTTAAACCCATCCCAACTCATAATTTATTTATTTATTAATGTATTTTGTTGTTTTCTTTATATTTTGGAAATATTTTATAAACAAAAGAAGTTTTATTATCAGCAAATTTCGTGTGAAATCCTATTAGCAAACAGTTGAATAATCTTACAACGTAAATGAGATATGATCTTCTCTTCCTTTTCTTTGAAAACCTAATACATCTCTTCTCTCTTTCTCATATCTATTTTAGTTCTTTTTAAATGATATCTCTTTCCTTTACAGAAATAACATGAAACAGGAAATAAAAAGGAAAGAGAAAATTAAAATAAAATAATAAAAAAAAAAAAAAGACCCAAGATTGTAGTCACTTGGAGGTGGGAATTAATGAAAGAAATCACAGTGTTACTGTGACAGAGAAGGTCCAACTGTCCAAGAGGTAGCTGTTAACCTATCAGTGATTGTTGCAGTTACACATATTAATAGTAAGGTACGATGAATAAGAAATACTGGCACTGATCTTGACTAGTGATCTCCGGAGTTTACAATAGATAAATTGAAAACAAAGAAAAGAAACAAAACAGAAGGAGGCTTGTCTCATCTTTGTTTCTAAAACTTGTCTTGTCTTGTCTTGTTTGAGAGTAAGCTTAAATCTACCGGTCTAGAATCTTTATTAAATGTTGTTTATTACATTAATACATATATGTATGTATAAAAAATACATCCATCCATACACATATCTATATCTATATATATATATCTATATCCTCGTTCATATTCTTTTGAAACCTGGTGGGGGCTGAAACTTTCTTGGTTGTGGACCATTTGAGAGTTTTGCATCCTTTTGATTAGATTTAAGGTTATCAGTAGTGGTATTACTGCGACTTTTCTTCTGATTCTTATTTTGTCTTTTTTGTTTCTTAATTTTCTTTTCTTGTTGCTTCTCTATCTGTAACCTTTGTCTCTTTGTAGTATTTGGTTTATCTTCCACCACAGTTGATAACACATTTTCACCTCTTAATATAGTCAGCCCCAGGACCCTTCTCTCGGGTTTTATACTGTTAATGACATCTTTATTTTTACTATTCAATTTCAGTAATTGTCCACGAGGTATTCTTTCTTCTATACAATCAGATAGGATTAGGTTCATATATTTATCAAAGGCCAGCAATTCTCCAATATACACTCGCCCATCCTGCGTGAAGACTTTCAGTTTATAGTTTATTAGATCTGATAAACGACTATTTTGTTTCACGTTGATTCCTGACATATGGTATGCGATAAACCTTACACCTTGCTTTATTTTATTCTATTTTATTTTATTTTTTTTTAATTTCTTTATTTTCCCTTTCACTTTGTTCTTATTTAAAAACTGTCCAAAGCCACAAAACTACACTATGGCAACAAGTGATAGTCAAGTCCTGCTCCACCCACTCTCTTCATTCTTCCAGCTCTAAACAACCCACTCCAACAGGATCAAAGTACCAACTATCACTTTTATTTTATCAACTTTGGACTCACCAACTTTTTGTCCAAACGTTTCCAAAAAAAATCGAACCCTAACCAACCCTAGCGAACTGAAAAGAAAATGAAAAAAAAAAATAAAAAAGAAAGAAAAGAAAAAGAAGAGGAAACCAGTGGAAACAGAAGCTTCAGAGGTAAAGTCAATTGAAACTTCGTGGGAGTAATGATGAGGACACGTGTGTATGCGTGCGTGGGAATTGAACTTTATATATATGCTCCAGTCGAGTTCATTCAGCATTCGCATTTATCTATACTAAAACATACCCATATATTTATATATCGGTAGCCTTAGTATTGATTGAGAGTGAAAAGAGAGGTGGAAAGAAAATAAGCAGGTAAGAGAAAGATGTCTGAAGACGTTAAGGATACTAATAGTAAAACAAGTAATTTAAACATACCAACTGATATCAGTAACAAAGACACAATAGGTGAAGTTGAAGAGAAAAACATAAATTTCAATAATGAAGAAAGTAAGAAAGACAAAAAGAAAAAAAGAAGAAGAAGAAATTATGATGATTATGATGCTGAAATAGATAAGGAAGAGCAAGAATCTAAAAAATCAAAAAATAATAGCAAGAATTCAGACTCTGATATAAAAACAGGGTCCAATGTCACTTTGAATCAATTGTCTGATTCTGATATAGATGATGAAAAATTGGATCAATTATTAGAAAATGACTTAGATAATGATGTAGAAGATGATTTGGCAGAAATAGATACTGCGAATATTATTTCTAGTGGGAGAAGAACCCGTGGGAAAATAATTGACTATAAAAAAACTGCAAAAGAATTGGATATAATTAAAACAAATCCCGAATCGAAGAACACATCATCATCATCATTATCCACTAATAAAGAGGAAGACGATGAAGACGAAGATGATGCTGATTTTAAGATATAAGTAATGAATCTTACTGCTAAATCCCTCCACAAGTATATATATATATATGAACACATATTTTGTCTATTATCCAAATTTTAATCACTACCTGACTGTGAACTACACATTCAATATAATAACACTTCATCTTGCTATACAGTTTATGTAAATTCCCTTAATCTCTGTTTTATTCAGCTCTTCTTTTTGTATTAAAGACACTATTTCCTCTTTAGGAAAATATCATGTCAGATCTGTCCAGGACCTTCGATTTTCCTCTTTGGGAATTTTGTTTGTTTATATTTTGACCCAAAGGAGACAGGCGCCATTGTGAATTTTTCTTTTTTGATTGTTTTGCTATTTTTAAACCAGTTCAAACGTATACTGGCATTCAAATCTTCTCGAGGAATATTGCTTTAAATATCCAAAATAGAAAGAAAAAAGAAAATAGGATCAAAATAAGACGTATACATGAACAGTTATTACTGCATGAAGATATCAACTATACTCTAACAAGTCGTCGCCAAATTTAATTGTTCCTTTGATTTTTCTTTTATGTATAAAGTTGAGTAGATATCTTTCCAGATAATATCATTTACATAAGAATACAAAAACAAGATCTTATCATTTTGATTTTATTACATTGTTAAAGAGATGTCCGCATTGGACAACAGGTTATCATCTAACAAATTATCTAATAACTATGGGAAGGTCGGATTTCCTATGAATACCATCCCATCTCTACCCTTTCAATCAAATATAAATAATCCAACACAGACAAATCATCAACATAATATAAAAGTGAACGACCAACTATATGATGAAACAGTAGTAACAAAATATAAATCATCTTCAAAGATAAATTCACCAAAGGGTCAGGTTAGATTTTGCATACCTAATAATAATAATAATAATGATAATGACAACAATAACAACAATAATAATTTTGATATCAGCCAGGATTCTATCATGTTAACTAATGTATCTCCTAGCAAAATTGTGTTTCCAAAAGATCCAAATGACCCAGAATCTCAATCTACCATAACGTCATCTATCAATCAGAATACAGCTATAAATCAATACAATAAGAATGTAGAGTTGCTGGCCCGAGTAGGTATTGAAGGCCATCTAGTAGATATGCAATCCAAAGTCTTAGTTAATGTTCCAGAAGAGATATGGAATTTCCATCATAATAGAAATCAACACAAATCACATCAAAAATCAAAATCAATGAATGAAACATCCTTAAATCATAGTTCAATAACAAACAGCACCACACTGAATTCAAACAAAACTCATCACAGATCAAAGTCTTTACAATCAATTATCTCTCAAACGTTAAATGAATTTAATTCTTTTAATGATCCAAATGATTCGACATACTCTATCGGTAATGTTAATAATTCTAAATTTAATGATTCTCAAATAAGTCAGGTCTCTCCTCTAAACTATCCATCATTCAATAACAGCAATCCAATCTTAAGAACCCCAAATAAGTCAACTACTTTATATCTAACTTCTGATTCACCTATTAATAAACATAACGTACCAATTCCTTTAGAGATATCCTTACCACCATTCTTATCACCAAAGAACCAGAATAAAAAAAGAAATAGTTTAATATATGATGGTGAATCATATAGTGTTTATAATGAAAAAGAAGAAGAAGAAGAGAATTTGTCATATTTATCAAATGGCGACGAAGGAGAAAAAGAAGATACATCTACGAGTGGGATACGAAGTGATTCCTTAATATCAACTGGTTCCATACCATCTATGACATATAATATATCTTTTGATGCTAATGCAGTAGACCCTGATAGTTTATTGGGGATTGATGATGAAGCAAATGTAAATCTTAAACGTCAGTTCAGAAATTTGAGGAGACAAAAGAGCAATACAATAGATAACGTAGAAAAATCAAATGAAATTGATTTTAAGATTTTACCTCCTTTACCTATTATCCCACAAACTCAAAAGAATATTCAAAATAATGATTCATACCATCAAATAGACGAAAAGGCCACCGGATCTAATTTACTATCATCACAAAACAACATACAGCATGACAGTAATGTACCAACGGATCGACAAGCTTCTAAAAAGATTTATAATCATCGTCTTCCAACCCATTCAAAGTTGAGCAAGATGATCGACGAATATAATTCTTCTACTAGTACCGTATCTCCAATTAATAAGCATATATCCAATAATAACGACAATAATTCTGTTAAGACATGCGATCATACAAATGAATTATTAGCCATCTTAACAACGCCATCTAAATCAATCATCATACCAGATCTAGATGATATATTACTAAGCACACCAAATAATACATCACAATCATTTACATCGACTAATAACACCAATAGTTCATTGAAATTTTTTGATCAATTCGAACCGCTATATCAAAATAAAACTATAGTTTCCCCTAGTAATAATTCAAGAAGCTATGGACAATTAGATACATCATTTAAGTTCCCTCCATTACCACCCCAACAACTTAAGACACCTATAAAACAAAACTATCAAAATAATAACCATAACAATAATTCCAGCATTCAATACCAAAAAAATCATATAAGTAATGATTATCAAAGGACTCCACAAGATACCACACAAGTTGAGAAAAGACGACAAAAATTACTTGCATCACACTTATCTCCCAATAACAGAATCGGTCATTCGCATAGAAGAAGTAGAAGTATTCATAGTATGGATTTCATGACTCCACAAAAATTTCTAGATTTAGAGAATCTTCCACCTACTCCTTCATTACCATTCAACGCTACATCAACACCACCTGAAAAGGAACCCATAGCTCCAAGAAGGTCTTCTTTAAGATTAAAAGAGTCACCTATAAAAGAAGGAGGGAAAGTAGTAAAGACTAATCAATTAGTAACCAGCATAGTTATTTCACCTGAGACCATCGATTCCAAATCACCCAGTTCCAACAATAATTCAATGTCTGACCATAATTTGCAATCTCCTATAAAACCTTTGTCCTCTTTTCAATCTTTTTCAAGTCCTATTAAGAACGAAAATCTTATACCAAATATTAGGACTGAAGAAGTTTCTAAAAAACAGAAATCATATAATTTATTATCACCAAGGAGACAACTTTCAAATTCGGTAAGTAATCAATCATCTAGTGTCAATTCACAATTTTCTAAAGACTCCCAGCTAACACAAACAACTGCAGTAACAGATGTATCAAGTAATAATATTATTACCCATAATGCCAAGCCTAATTTCTCCAATAATAAACCAAACACTTATAACGATTCTTATAAGGTTATTAGAGAAAGACAAAAAGATGGTAGAATTGTTGATGTAATTGTTCTTGACGACAATATTGACGAACATAATACTAATTGTATCACTAAAGGTAAACATAAACATCATAGTATGCCTAACAATAATAATGAACATATATTGACATGTAATTACAAGAGAACATCGCCTAATTTACTGACCAAAAACTATAAAAGTCCTCTAAAAATGAAATACAATTCGAATACAAAGAAAGAACAAATGGAACATTACATTGATATATTAGATATGTGTGAAAATACTGCCACGAAGGCAAAACAGACTATCTTTGAATTAGCAGGAATTGGTCCACAGTCCAAGCCTAATGTCTAAGTCAATGAAAATCTCTATGTAACAATTAATAATTTTTATAATCAATCTTACATATCCATATTCTCTTATAAACTTTCATTGACGTTTTAAAGAAAATAAAGTTTACATAAAATAAAGTAACAAATAAACTTACAGTTTCTTGAAAGATATAGATATAACTGCTTCATAATTAATATGAATATTTAAATCTGTATTATTACAACAAAATTAATATATATATATATATATATATATATATCAAAAATATGCTACAAAAATGTATCAAACGTCTTATGAAAGTTTAGTGTTAACTTAACTTTCCTGATTTATCATCGACTGGTTGATTTTATGTTCTTTCTGGCGAGCTTATTACTGATGACGACTCTTGAATAGGGCTCAAGGAATACTGACTATTAGTTGCATTTATAGGTGATAGTTTAGAAAATATTTTCGAGCTGTTTTCATTCATCTTTGATGGAGATGTTAGAGGTGACCTTGAAGGAGGTGTTCTACTTTCAACACTTCCATAATTCAGAGAACTGAGATTATTTGTAACATTATTGGACCAATTTCCATTAAAAAAAGTAACTGTCTTATTATTAATTTCTAGTCTATTACTCAATGGTGTGACTCCTCTAGGTACACCTACGGGTTTTGAATGATAACTATGGGTTCGGCGGAAACTTAAAGGTGAACCAAAAGCAGCCCGTAAATGCCTGGATCTACTTCTAGCAACATCCTCTTGTGAGAATTCAAAATCTTCTGGAACTTTATTAATTTCATCTAAATCATAAGCATAAGTATCATTTTCAAGATTATGTTTCTCCATATTATTATATTCATCCTCCTCAGCCTCGTCAATAAAATATAATGTGCTTGTCAATCCCGGAACTTCCGAATCTAAATTAGAATTTAAGTCATGATATTTCAATATGTTAGACCTAGTTGTAGGTGGTAATGGTTGTGAAGGTAATATGTTAGTAGGTGTCTGGATAGATGTATTGTTGTCCTTGTTTGCAGTAGGAGATGACGGTATGTTCTTAATTGGGGTAAATAGTCTTGAATTGAGAGGTGATAATATATCCAAATGAGATGTTAGTGGAGTCAATGATTCATTTTCAGTATCTGTTTCATCATTGTAATCATCTGATAAAATGGGGAAATTTCTATATGATCTAATAAATGGTTTTTTTATTGGTTTAACACTCAACAATTGAGAATTGATATTAGTAGTTATCGATAAAGGTGATTTGGAGGTTTTATTTCCGTTCCAAATATTAGCGACATTGGACAGACTGGTTCTCACGTCATGTCCATCAGAAATAGAATTACTTGATGAATTTAAGGATGATTCTTGATTAACATAAAATGCAGCCTCATTTACAGAATCAGTTGTATCTTCATCATCTGATAAATCAAATAAATCACTGTATTTGGTAATATTTTTATCTTTATCATCTTTGGGTTTAAAGAATTTTGGAATCTTATTATCTTCCGGAAGTGATAATGTATTAGTGTTAATCGTGGACGGATTAATAGAACTTTCTTGAATTTTTATAGTATGACAGACATCACTCTGTAGAGGTTCAATTACAGTCTTATTTTTACTTTCTTTTTCTATTTTTGTATCTCCTTCCTCTTCTTCATCAGAAATATGGAATAAATCATCAAATGATCGAATTTGGTGATTGCTTGTTGCTGCTGATTTAACTTGAACACTATTTACTCCTATTTTTTTTGAATTAACATAATATTGTTCGACATTGTTGTTTTTGTTGAGTAAATTTTTCCTCTTGGTAGATTCATACCCCCGTAGAGAACTGTCATTTCTATTCGTAGAATTATTGTTAGAGATGGCATTAAATAAATTGGGATGATCATTACTTTCTTGTTCGTTAGTATGTTCGATATTGCCCTTCGTCACAGTATCACTATTGTACCCATTCTCCTGCTCAATATCATCACTATCAGAAAGGTCAAATAGATCATCATAATTCTTTAGTTTATGAGTTGTTTTAATGACTGGTTGTATAATGGACTTATTATTGATGTGTTTTATGTCTTTAAAAGTTACATCTTCTGTATCATTTTCATCGTTATTACTGGAAGTTTCATCAAATAAATCACTATACTTTGTTATAGGCTTTTTTAAGTTTGGTAATTTTTTGTTAATAACCTCTCTGTTATCATCACTTGTACTTTTATTTAATTCAATGTTATCTCCATTATCGCCAGTTAAGTTATATAAACTGTAATCTATATTGTCCATATCATCTCCATCATCATAATTCATATCCTCATCAAAATTTTCATCTTCATAAATATCATTTATATATACTTTCTCATTATTTATTTTTGTTTCCTCATCTTCTGGTTTAGAATAATATTTTACAGATGATGTTCTTCCATTAAGGCGAGAATATTCAAAAGAAAATTCGGACACATCACTTTCACTTTCACTGCCACTTTCACTTGTCTCGTCACACTTGCTCCCTGTATCATTACCAATATTACCGTCTAAAACCGGTGTTATATCCGATGTTACTGGTTTTTGAATTATAATACTTGGAATCACCAAACTATTGCTAGCTAATAACATATCCGATTTTTGACTCGTTTTACTATCTAATTCTCTGTTATTTCCTACAACAGCCTGTAAAGATAGCAAGTCCTCATTTGAATGAATTTGAGCTTTTCTATTTTTATATTTTTGTGTCTTTGAAACATGTGTCGATCGCACCTTTGGCATATTTAACTCATTCATTGGTTCATCTAATTCATTATCAGTATAATGCTGTGTAGATCTAACATTACGTTGATCTTGGTTAGAATAATTTTTTCCAGTCTCATTAGGAACGACAGATGATTTTCCTGGTATTTCCACGGGTGGGCTTAGATCCCCAAACTTCTTATTATCTCCTATAAGAGGATTATTGTTACCATAATTGAACATATTTAAATACATGATATGGTCTTCTGATTTTGAACTATTAGACTTCATATTGTCATCATTATTTGAAACAGTCATACTGGGGCCGTTATTATTATCAGCAGGAAATCTTTTATTGGAGGACCCCCCTAAATGTACTGTCATGCCTTTAATTGCCGGTAAATCATCCACATCATTGTTATTTCTATTAAAACCAGAAAACGAGGAGAAGGATATCCGACTTTTACTTTTGTGGTCAAACGATTCGTTGTTAATCTTTCTACTAGAATTAGTGACTACTGTGCCATTGGTATTAGTATTAGTAGTTAAGTCGATACTGGAACGTAAATTAGAATTAGAATTTTTCTTAAACAATTTATGCGTTTTATTAGCCAGTTTATGAAAGGATTCAAAAGTAGGAGAGTGTTTTGATGGTGATGAGTGATGTAAATTATGAATAGAAGGTGGTGGAGTATTAAATTCTTGTGATGTCATTTTCTTAGGACTGTTGAAAAAATCCAAACTATCTTGAAAGTTTGTAAATGAAGAATTTGTGAAAGAAGCATAATTATGTTTTGATATATTATGATCATTTTCTACTGAATTGGAGTGTCTATGTGATCTAATAAAAGATTTCATTGTACAAAATGGGGACTAATTTTGATTCTTCCTTATTTTTTAGTTGTTTATCTTTGATGGTTTCCTCCCCGTTATGTATATATATATATATAGATATTAATTTAAAAATAATCACTATCAACCAGACAGAAATAAATAAGAATGATACATTCACAAATATAACTAATTACACCAATTCTGCCCCCTCCCTCCTCAAAAGACTTTGCTATCAGATGTCAGTCGCTGAGCAAATGATTCTCTTGATATTGACCAACCAAACATTGTTCTAGAAATTCTTCTATCTATGCTTTTCTACTAAATCAAAAATTCAGAAACCTTCCAAAAGACGACACTAAAAAGGAATAAAAAAAAATGCAAAATTCTAGATGGAAGATCGAAAACGTTTAAACCAAGCTCTAAACAACCATCAGTGGGTGATATATATAAATAGATACTCACTATAAGCTATCAATTGGTGTTTTTAGATTATCTGTTGCTTAAAAGAAGCGTTGATATACATTTGAAGATAGATAACTATATCCAAGAGACCATTGGTGCAAAGCAAAAGAATTGAAATCAGATTCTAGTTTTGAATCAGTTACTCACTTTAAACTGAATTAAGTTATTTCAAAAATATATTAATAGACAGATATATACGTACATAAAGAATTATTAGTAAAAAACGAACAGTTCATGTGGCTAAGTGAATCTCAGAGTATGTTAGCATTTGCACTATTTTTTTATATCATGATAGAGGATTTATTTAAATATAATATCTTTATTTACTAACAAACTATCAATTCCTTTCTAATTCATACGCATATATATATATATTTGTATATATGTGTATCTGTATATAATAATATAAATTTGTTACAGAATTTGGTGTTGCATTTACTTTTGGTGGGGTTGGTTTCTTTTTATTTGGTATTCTCACCTTCTTTGATAGAGCATTGCTAGCTCTAGGTAATATTCTTTTTCTCATTGGAGTAGTGTTAATTATTGGTTTACATAAAACTACCATTTTTTTTACTAGGCCAACCAAGAGACGTGGTTCTTTGTGTTTTATTTCAGGGATTCTTCTGATTTTGGTGAGATGGACTTTTATTGGGTTTATTGTGGAAACCGTAGGGATCTTTGGCTTGTTTGGTGATTTCTTCGGTATAGTGGTTCAGTTTTTAAGATCATTACCTATAATAGGACCATTCTTATCTCATCCTGCTGTGGCACCAATTGTTGACAGAATTGCTGGAGTATCAGTTCTACCTGTATAAATATAACACTAATAAAAAAAAGAAATATGATATAGAATATGTATATAAAAATATATGTATGTAACGTATATGGAGTTGTGTTAGTTTCATATTTACATGTGAAAGAAAATAAAGAAAGAAATGAAATAATCATAATCTTATTAAGTTGTTAGGACATTAGAATTTATTATCACGTGCCTTGAAAAGTCTAATAGATTGTAATCATCACCATACTGTCCTACTATCTGTAAACTTAATGGTGATTCTTTACCTATTGGAATTGATATAGCGGGTAACCCTGCAAGGGACATAGGTACTGTAAAGAAGTCGTTTATGTAATCCATAATTGGGTTCTCTTCTACTTGATTTTTATTACCTAGAACATCTACTAATTTTGGAGGTTTGGTTAAAGTAGTAGGTACCAACAAAAAATCTACACCATCCCTTTCACTGTATTTGTACTCTCGATCAGACAATAATATGTTAGGTAATTTGAAAATTTTATTAAATTCATCAATCAATCTCATTCTTAACCTTTGTGCTTTCAAATAATTATTTTTATATGAATCAGATGATAAAGTATAGTTACCTAATACAATTCTTCTTTTCACTTCTTTTCCTAAATATTTAGATCTGGAAGTTGCAAATAGAGTTATGTCATTATCCACTTCTCCATCTTGATTCTCTACTTCAAAATCGTTATTATCTCTTGATCCATACCTAATCCCATCGTATCTAGCCATATTGGATGCTACTTCAGAAGGGCATAAAGTGTAATATATAGGCAACGATAATTTCCATGATGGTATAGATACAGGATATAGCGACACCTGTGGAACAGATTTGAACAAATTTGCCAATATAGTTTTAAATTGAGACCAAATCTCAGGATCACATAAATCAATGAGGATTTCTTTTGGAACACCAATCTTCCATTCCCTTGTCTCTATCTTTGAATCTTGAGAACGTTTAAATCTGAATTTCTCTGGTAATGATGTAGTATCCTTTGGATCGTATTTGTCTAATAGCTGGAAAATATGTTTAATAATATTAATATCGTTTGAAAGTATACCCACTGTATCTAAAGATTGTGCCATGTCTATAACACCATATCTTGATATTTTACCATAAGAGGGCTTGAAGCCCATGGTACTACACCAGGCTGCAGGTAACCTGACACTACCTCCAGTATCTGTTCCAATAGCAAAGTCCACTATATTAGATGATACACTAGCAGCAGCACCAGACGATGATCCACCAGGTACACAGTCAGGGAACAACGGGATTCAGTATATCGTTTGGACTCAAATTTGAAGGACCATTAATACCCATAGTTCCCATAGCAAATTCATCCAATTTTGTCTTACCAACATACTTCAAATTAGTTTGTTTGGAAAGGATGTCATATATGGTAGCATTAAATGGGGATTTATAATTAGATAACATAGAGGAATTGCATGTTGTATTTTCATTAGTATCAGAAACACATATGTTATCCTTTAATGAATATTTTAGAATTTGGGACCCCTTCTCCAACAGGGAACGTTCATTGCTATTCTTGATAGACAAAAAAATATTATTAATTAATTGTGTCTTATTCATTCATATAGCGTTATAAATATATATATATTTATAGTGAGAGTGAGAGAGATGTTCAAATTATTGTCGTCATTTGTGTTATCAAAATAATCGACACACGAAAGCAGCACAAGAAGGTAGATTTATTGTTAACTTTCAATTAAAAGATCTAGAATCTTAATTCAAACCTTCCAGATTCCATTCCTTTCAGCAGTGGCTTTTCTTGTCTTGTTTTTTTTTTTGGACGATATCTTATATTCAAACAAAAAAAAAACACATAGTGAGAAGAATGTGAAAAGAATGTCACAGATGTGGGAAATAACAATTCCAGTGGATTGATTATTCAAGTTCCTCAACTCTATTGCTTAAAGGAAACAAATGTTTCAAATTTTATCACTTTCACAGATACAGAGAGAGAGAGAGAGAAGAGATAAGTCGTAAGATTAATGTGTACCCATTGGTCTGCCTACAACTTTGAAAAGGTCGTATAGGTACAACACAAGTATGATATTTAATAAGATTGCTGTTCTATAATGGAAGTTGTTTTTAGTTATATTTATTATTTAAATATTTTGAAGAATGCAGATTGAGTTAACAGAAGAAGATATATGTGGATATGACGAAGGTGATGACGTTGAATGCGGTGATGTTATTGTGTTTGAAAGTAAGAATGGGGTATCTGATAACATTAAAGAGATGCGATCTCTTAAGAGTAACGAAAAAAATATTGATATTTCTAGTGATATGAGGGTTAAATTAGATAATATAGAAAGGGAATTATTATCTTTGGAAATGGAAGATAAATCTGAATCTTTATCAAAAAGATATACTCAGGTAAAAACACTATATAAGAAGATTCATGATGCGTATTACAATATTAATAATAATAGTAGCAGTAGTTGCATTGAAAGTGATGATATGAAAGATTGTATAGATACGACAACAGGTATCAAGTTAAACAGTGATCTATTAGATTATGTTTCTATGCAAAGATTGACAAAGTTAGAACAAAGATTATCAGTTTTAGAAGAATCTATAGGATTTGATAGTTATTCAGATAACGAATTCGAACAATGATAACACTTTAAACATTATTGCTAGAATAAATAGATTATATGCACATTTAGGGTTCATTAAAAATCAATTGGATAAAGAAGGGGGGATATAAATGTGAATATAAATATCCAAGACATTAAAGATAAAAATACTACAAATACAATCAAATCATTTGACAAAATCAATAAATATTCTTCATATATGGATCATGTAATAACTAGATTAGAGAATTATAGTTCCATCTATGACGATATGATTGAGAATAACGTAAGGTTACAACAATGGGATAATAAAATTGAAATTTTAGTAGAACAACAGAAGAAATGGATTGAATTATTAGATAAAATTGATAAGAAACTTGAATCTGATAAATAGTTAGATATATAATGGAATAAAAAAAAATAAGCAGAGGGAATAAAAAGTTGGAAAGAATAAAGCTGTGGAAAAGACCTGTATATATAGAAATGCAACCTAAATCATGAAACAAAAATTAAAGAGAAACAAAAAAAAAAAGAAAAGAAACGTAATGTACATGTTTATATATATATATATCGATTTGAATTAAATTATTCTATTTCTTCTTTCTACCAAAGAAATTTCTTTTCTTTTTCTTCTTCCCGTTCTCCAAATCATTACGAACAGGAGGTTGATACACAGGTTGTTCACCCATCATCATAGCAGGCGCCTGTTGTTGAGTCTGAATCATATTGCCTTGTTCATCATACATTGGTTGAATATTATTGACATTAGTGTTAAAGTAATTAATAAATTCGGGTCTTACATGGAACCCATACTGTGGAGTCTCTAACTGTTGAGCCCAGGTTGGATCACCAGAGACAGCGTATTCAAAGGATCTTATAGTATCCAAAGGTCTTTCGTCACGAGATCTAGTTGGATTGGATACATCAGGTACAGTGATAGGTTGACCGAAAACGTCCCTTAGCAGCTGTTGTTGACCATCTTCACCTACAGAAAAATAAGACTGTCTATTCATATTGTCATGGAACGTGTCTGCAGCCTGTTCAAAAGGTTGAGCTTCTTGCACAGCTTCTAAAATTGGATCTGCTACTGAAGCTGTACGAACTTTCAACCTTGCCACATCTTCCTTTGTCACTTCTACTTTTGAATGACGTCTTTCATCACTGCTACCACTATGGTTAGATACCCCAGATTTTCTCCTAAAATGTTTCATAATGGTTTTTTCTTTTGTTTGTTCTATTTATTATTTCTGTCTATTTTTTTTTTTTTTACCTTCTTTTCCAACTCCAATAATTGTTCTTTCGGGTATATCTGTTATTACTAAATACAACCTTGTTTTACTTCCCTCAACAATATATATATATGTGTGTGTGTGTGTTTCTATCACTTGGGTAATATATGTATATATATTCTTGTCTAGTTTTGCCAAGAAAAAATATCAAGGAAGGAAATAATAAGTGAAGGCGCCTATGGATCAAGTAGTGTTAGATTAGCAAACAACTATACATCACAATATTTTTTCTTTGAATATTCACTTCACTTCACTCCATTTTATTTTATTTTATTTTATTTGTTTGTTTATTATTTCTAAATTTAAATTCTGTCTGCAATTAAAAAAAAAAAAAAAGAAAAAGAAAAAAGGAACAAAAAAATTAAAAGCCCTCGAAAGAAAAAGACACCAAAAAAAATAAACCACAATAAAAACAAAGAAAAAGCAATTTTTCCCGTGTATGGAGAAAAAGAACAAAATTTGTAATCCCACCGTTTTGGATAACAAGAAAATGTAGCTGTTATGGAGTTCAACTGTCAATAGCTCAGCAAAAGTAAGCAAACTAACATAGTCAGTCCATATGTTAATATATATATATATATATATATTGGTAGCGATATAATGTTATGAACATTGAGATGATCCAAAAACACAAAAAAACAAAAAAAAAGAATAGATAAAGAGACCATCACTATATAAACAGTAATAATTTAGTATATATACATATATATATATATATGACTATCTGTTTTATAACGTTGCTGGTGATATTTACAAACTGAACAAAAAAAAAAAAAAAAGAAAATATAGAATAATATTTCATCAAGAATTGGAAAGAAAAAGTAAAAAAGGAGGGGGAGGGGGGAAGAGACAAAGAATATGTTTCTTAAATAAAATTACCTTCCCCATAAACACCCATGACAGATTGTACAAACCCAATGATAGATATTGTAGTAGTGAATAATAGTCTTGTCCCAATAGAATTACAAAATGATCTTGTGTTTTGCAATATTTCAATATTAGAGTCAGTAGATGGCGATTGAGATCTATTTTGGCCTAAATCCACAACAGATTCGTTTGTAGATGGATTAGATGTAGTAGACTCGTTATCATCAGTTATCTGGATTGGTTTGGGACCACTACCAGTTACATTTTCTTTATCATGAGTTGATTGTACTCTTAACTTACTTTCAATTGATCTTTTCAAATAATATAAATAGAGATTCGATATTGGGGCAATCAGCATCCCATATAAAAGATACGGATGCTTCCAATAGTCTGGTGCACCGAAATAGCTTAAACCAAAAAAGGTAGTAGATAAGCCACCAATAACATTACCAAACTGGAAAACTTTATTGATGATTTGTTTTATTTGTGCTTTATTAATGATATCTAAACCAGATAAAATTATTGATGTGTGTTTATTAAATGATAATATGGTAGTAGTGGATAGTATACCTGCATATAGTCCGAGTGATGATATGGCAATAGTTTTAGTAATACCTAGACAAAGAGACATATTCAATATATATATATATATATGTATGTGTGTGTGTGTAGTTATTGATTTGCTTGTTTAATTGCTTGGTTCTTTCCTCTCTCAATTATATTAAGATGGATTAGTTTACTACTTTATTCGTCTATATAAATTTAATTACTAGGATAAAAACAAAAAAAAAATGAAAAACATATAAACAAAGTTGCCAAGATAGGACCCCCCCCCACTTTTATTACCATTATCTTAAAAGAAATAGATATGAACATGATATATATAAGTTTTACAGAAAAGGTCACACACAATTCTTGGGATTAATGCAACAATGAGAATGTAAGTGAAAAAGAAAAAGCTTAAAAGTAAATAAAATAAAGAAAATTCACATTCTAACGTCCCCTTTCCCCTTTTTTTTTTCCTTTCCATATTTTTTTAAAAAAAAAAAAAAAAAAACAGAAAAAAAAAAAGAAAAAATAAAAAAACAGAAACAGAACAAAAAATTTCTGTGTAGCTAAAGAATAAGGGCTCTTTTTCTCCATCTTTACGATAAAAGAAGATTGTAAATCTTGGTCCTGCTGTCTCTTCTATAAACATATATCTGCATCAGTTATTAAGATACACAAGAGAAAGAGAGAAGAGAGAGAGAGAGAGAGAGGGAGGGATCCAGACTAGTTTTTGGATACGGAAAAGTATTTCAGTTCGAATAATAAAAATGAATACATTAATCTTTTTAACTGACATATAGTATATTTATATAATGTGTCACTTATAAAACTGAAAGTTTAGGTAGAACAGATTATAGCTTGTTGTTTTGAATGGTATGGTTACCAAGGTCTTTAACTTTAAAGTAATTTTTTTTTATTTTTGTTACAAAGTGAAACGGCTATACAACTTTATGTATTTAATCATTTGGAATTGAACAGTCCTGTGCAAAAAAAAATAAAAAATAAAAAGAATCTTTAGATACAGAAACTTGTGTTGTATTTTTCAGTGACCGGTACCGCTCCTGTCCAAGATAACGTCTTCCCTCAACTCTGTAATTATCTCAAGACCGTTGAGTGTGTGAGTCGCACGGACTGAAATCAAATGACCGTATTGTATATCTTTTTCTTTTTCTTTTTCTTTTTCTTTTTTTTTTTTTATAAACTAGTTAGTTAGGGTATCTCTCCCGTGAAAGAAAGCTGATCCAAGTTCTTAAAGAGTTTCATTCAATTCGGGGTACCTCTCCCAACTTCTCGGCGTGTTGTCCTCTCACCTCAACCTTACATAAAAGAAAAAAAAAAAAGAAAAAGATTCGATGGCAAAGAATGTATGTAGGGTTAAGAACAAAACGAAAGGATAATTACTCAATTTCTTGTTTTTTTTTTTTTACATTTAGGGTATCCATAGGGGATGCTGAGGGAGGGGAGGGAACAGAAAGAAATAGAAACAGTTTAGCACCAATGAAGGGTGATTGGAGGGAGGAAAGAAGTTCAAATTTCTTTAACTTTCTAATTATTTAGAAATAGACAAAATTGAAAAGTAAGCGGAATTTATAAACTGGATGGGGGAAAAAAAGAGAAAATAAAAAGATTCCGAATTAACGGAATTATGATGATTCTATGTTACAATATCCAGGAAAACGGGGGGAGGGAAGGGGAGGGCCGATACTTCAACTTCAACGAAGCGGA
The DNA here is from genome assembly GCA_023309525.1 of Arxiozyma bovina. NCBI lineage: Eukaryota > Fungi > Ascomycota > Saccharomycetes > Saccharomycetales > Saccharomycetaceae > Arxiozyma > Arxiozyma bovina. Next base: position 143,667 of record JAKZLQ010000033.1, on the reverse strand, counting down.
AACGGACTAAACAAAAAAGAAAAAAAAATAATACGAACTTTACCATCGCAAATCTCATATTTTCTTTCTTTTTTCTACCACCACTATTATTATTATTATCATCACCACCATCAGCATTTCCCTTCATAGTGTGGTGTGGTGTGGTGTGGTGACTCACCAAATAATTTCAGTTACGCTTAGTATATTTTTGTTTTTTTTTTTTTCATTCTTTTTTTTTTTTTTTTTTTTTTTCGTTTGGTGAAAAATAATGATTAAACTTATAGAAATATATATATATATATATATATATATGTATACGGATATCTGTAAAACAGATTATTGAATTGTTTTATCCTTAATGTAAAAATCCTTCACGTTTGTTCTGTCCCTTTGTCTACTTATTCTCATTCTCGTTCTTGTCACCCTGTAGTTACACACCTGCAAGTCATACAAACCCTTTGGTGTATATATAAATACACATACGCATATACATACACAAACACACGTACATACATACATATATATATATTTAGAGACATAATGATGAGAACTCAAGCTGCTAGATTGATTGCTAATTCCCGTGTTATCACTGCCAAGAGAACCTTTGCTTTAGCTACCAAGGCTATTGCTACTAAGCCAACCGCCAGATTTGTCAAACCAATCATTTCTACCCGTGGTATCAAGCAAATTAACTTCGGTGGTACCGTTGAGACTGTTTACGAAAGAGCTGACTGGCCAAGAGAAAAGTTACTAGACTACTTCAAGAACGACACTTTTGCCTTGATTGGTTACGGTTCTCAAGGTTATGGTCAAGGTTTGAACTTAAGAGACAACGGTCTAAACGTCATTATTGGTGTCCGTAAGAACGGTGCTTCTTGGAAGGCTGCTATCGAAGACGGTTGGGTTCCAGGTGAAAACTTATTCGAAGTTGAAGAAGCTATCAAGAAGGGTACTTATGTCATGAACTTATTGTCTGATGCTGCTCAATCTGAAACCTGGTCCACCATCAAGGCCTTGTTGAACAAGAACCAAACTTTATACTTCTCTCACGGTTTCTCTCCAGTTTTCTCCGATTTAACTCATGTTGTCCCACCAAAGGATATGGACGTTATCTTAGTCGCTCCAAAGGGTTCTGGTAGAACTGTTAGATCTCTATTCAAGGAAGGTCGTGGTATTAACTCCTCCTATGCCGTCTGGAACGACGTTTCTGGTAAGGCCCACGAAAAGGCTCAAGCTCTAGCTGTTGCCATTGGTTCTGGTTATGTCTACCAAACCACCTTCGAAAAGGAAGTCAACTCCGACTTATACGGTGAAAGAGGTTGTTTAATGGGTGGTATCCACGGTATGTTCTTGGCTCAATACGAAGTCTTGAGAGAAAACGGTCACTCTCCATCTGAAGCCTTCAATGAAACCGTTGAAGAAGCTACCCAATCCTTATACCCATTGATCGGTAAGTACGGTATGGACTACATGTACGATGCCTGTTCCACCACTGCTAGAAGAGGTGCTTTGGACTGGTACCCAATCTTCAAGGATGCTTTGAAACCAGTCTTCCAAGACCTATATGCTTCCACCAAGAATGGTAATGAAACCAAGAGATCCTTAGAATTCAACTCCCAACCAGATTACAGAGAAAAGTTAGAAGCTGAATTAGAAACTATTAGAAACATGGAAATCTGGAAGGTTGGTAAAGAAGTTAGAAAGTTAAGACCAGAAAACAACTAAGTTTAGATAAGGAAAGAAAAAAAAATATAGTAATATAATACTGAAAAAAAAAATTTTTTTAATTCATATACCTCTTATTCCATCTCATCTCATTTCATTTCAATTTCATTCCATTTTACTTTTTATTTTTATTTTTTTCTTTATCTCTCTATGTGTTTGTGTTTCATAAATTCCTTTTTATTCTGTGTATTTCTAGTTTCTTTAGACTTTTAATAATAATAATAACATGTCATTAGTGCTATAAATCCATCTTTTTTTTTTTTTCCTTTTCTTTTCCTATCGAGATGTATAATATTATATTATTCTCTTTAGTCAATTGAATTGACAATAATGATACTTCTATCATAACATCGCATACTAAATTTATCTATCTATCTATATATATATATTTTGTTTTTTATTTTACTTTTGTTGTATTTATATTTGTATAGAGTTTTTTTTTAATGAATAAACCTATTGATGATTGTTAGAAATACGAAGAAACATTCAGAATGAGGATCCTTCTTGACAAAGGGTACTTCTACTAAGTATACTGTGCTACGAAATATCAGTAAATAAATGAATCAGTAGGGACAAAAAACGCTAACACACCAATGTTGATGTGGCTTGTTGCCTTCACCTTCTAAAATTGACAAGACATTATTATTTTTACTCTATAGCATATATTATAAGAGCCTTATTGCGACATTCAATACGTGGCGGTTTCATTGAATAGCGTGTTGAGGACTAAAAATGCTCTATTTAGACACATAATGTTATTGTTATAATATATCATTCAGCATTATTATTATTACTTATTATATGAGGATTTTCCACAGCGCAAAAAAAAAAAAAAAAAAAAGGAAAGAGAGAATTCCTACAAAGTATCGTATGGAATGAAAATAAAAATTAAAAGGAGTAAATAAATAAATAAATAAATGCACTTTCAACCGTTGAAAGTTGGTAACGGTGTTTTTATTTTCCTTTTGAATCTTTTTCTTTTCTTTCTTGTTTGTTCTATTTAATGTCGTCCTCGAGGAAGCAGTCCAGTTCTTTGCAAAAAAAAAAATAAAAAAAACAAAAAAAGAAAAGAGACTGGACCACCACCACCGCCCCCAGCTTAGGGTTTAACAGTAAAACTGTGACGCAGCATCCATCAACCCTAATCTCATAATCAAAATGGTCTTGTCGAGAATATAATCCCGCGATTTACCTGATTGTTTTCCATTTTCTTTTTTTCCCGTCCTCTCCAGCATAGAATAACTTCTCGAGGAATTCCCCATGTTGCATTCTTTGTTTGTTTGTTTGTTTCTTTCTTTCTTTTGAAAAGGAATTCCGTTCTCGAAACCGAAACCCTTGGTCCTGGTAACATTTTGCTCGACTTTAACTGTACTGGTTAAAAAACCAAATAAACAAGTTATGATTCCCTTTTAGAATCTTACTTAACGGTTTACTCGTAATGAATTAAAAAAATAAAAAAAAGAATAAATGTCTGATCAATTTTTCTGTTTCCTCTTTCCTTTCCACTTCTTTCGTTTTGTTTTGTTTTTTTTTTTCAGTTGGGCTATTATTATCTGTAACACCGACTCTTTCTTTAATCGGGTCCATTTTGCTAATTACTGGTTATATGTGTTAAAAGTAACAAATAATCAGTATTGTGGTGGTGGTGGTCGTCGTCGTGGTGAAGATAGTGATTTATTATTATATCCTCACCATAATATATTCCCTCCTCTTACTAATAAAGTACCATCTCCCTCTTGTTCATATATATGTTTTTTTTTACTCACACTATTCTACAAATTTACTTCTTTTTACATTCTCTTTTCTTCAATTGTCTCATATCTATACATACTACACTTACATATATATATATATATATCTTGTCTGGATCTCTGTCCATTTGTTGTTTACTCTTTCGGTCCCTATTTCTTTCACGGTGTACACGCATATATATATATATATATTCACTTCAATTTGCATTACAGAAACATATCTGCACAAGCATAAGAAATTATTACTACTAAATACAAATAAAAAAAAGAGAAATGGCTCCAGCTCAAAAGAAACAAAAGATTGGTTCTTCTTTAGACCAGCTAAAAGCCTCTGGTACTGTAGTTGTTGCCGATACTGGTGATTTCGAATCCATTGCCAAATTCACTCCACAGGATGCTACCACAAACCCATCATTAATTTTAGCTGCTGCCAAAATTGACACTTATGCTAAATTAATCGACAATGCTGTCGAATACGGTAAAGAACATGGTAAGACCACTGAAGAAAAAGTCGAAATTGCTGTTGATAGATTATTAGTCGAATTCGGTAAAGAAATCTTGAAGATTGTTCCAGGTAGAGTCTCCACCGAAGTCGATGCCAGACTTTCCTTCGACAAGGACGCTACTATTAAGAAGGCCCTTGAAATCATCAAACTATACGAAGAAGTCGGTATCTCTAGAGAAAGAGTCTTGATTAAGATCGCTTCCACTTGGGAAGGTATTCAGGCTGCCAGGGAACTAGAAGCTAAGCACGGTGTTCACTGTAACTTAACTTTGTTATTCTCCTTTGTTCAAGCCGTCGCATGTGCTGAAGCTAAAGTCACATTAATCTCTCCATTCGTCGGCAGAATCATGGACTGGTTCAAAGCCAAGACTGGTGAGACTTATACTCCAGAAACCGATCCAGGTGTCAAGTCTGTTAGAAGAATTTACAACTACTACAAGAAACATGGTTATGACACCATTGTCATGGGTGCCTCCTTCAGAAATGTTGGTGAAATCAAGGCTTTGGCTGGTGTCGATTACTTAACTATTTCCCCAGGTCTATTAAACGAATTATTAGAATCTAATGAACCGGTTCCAGCACTATTAACCGTTGAACAAGCTAAAAAGGATGGTGATGAAAAGGTCTCTTATGTTGATGATGAAGCTGCTTTCAGATTCGGCTTGAATGAAGACGCCATGGCTACTGAAAAATTAGCTGAAGGTATTAGAAAGTTCTCCGCTGATATCGACACTTTATTCAAGATTGTTGAAGAAAAAGTCCTTGCCTGAACTTATTGATACATCATTATCTCACATCATCATCATCTTCTTCTTCTTCTTGTTTTTTTTTTTGGTTTCATATAATATATATCATACCATTATATAAATGTTCCTTTTATTTCACTTAATGATCCGGTATAGTAGTAGTAATGAATATCTCATGTGTTTTATTAAGCTTTACATTATATTATGATTTACCTCCCTCTCCTCCTCCGCCCTCATTTGACTTGCTCTTTCTATATAGATATATCATGCACATGAAACGTATTGAAATTGTACTTTCCAAAGAAGTGATACACACACACACACACATATATATATATATATACTAGCTTCGAGTAACTAAATTATCTTGTAAGTCCTACACCAAACCCAATTCCTATGCATGCAAACACAATTACTAACTCAACACACCCCAATAACAATGATAAAGTACGTAACCAATTCAAATCAATATCCCAGAGAAATCCATGGAATAAACCGATGCGATGTTCTTTATTTAATATTAATTTCATCAATTTATAATCATCAATGCCACATGTGGATCCCATATAAATCATAAAAAATAAGGGTGGAACAATACAGCAAATGATAAGTAATGAGATCATACGTTGAATTGAATAGATCTCCCAAAATTTATAATTTTGTGAATCAAATGAATGAATTGAAGGCGAATCTATATGTTGAATATACATTGGATACCCCATGTTGTCATTGTTAGGAATATTAGTTGTCGTATCAATATTTATACCAGTACTATTAGTATTATTATTATTGTAATCCGCCATTGTACCCTCGGGTATCTCCATAGTTGTGTTACAGCGAAACATAGTTACACCAGTAGGCAAAGGCGGTACAATATTCGTGTGTGGATGGTTTATGGTAGTTGGAGTATTGAATAAATTATTTCTAAAAGTTGACGTTTCATGGATAATCTTATCTGGTTCTGAATGTGCTAATTGTTCTATGTTGGATGTGTTAGGATGCCAGATAGAGGTAGATTCATGTAAGCTGTCTCTCATATCTTCATGAAATGATAATTTCTTAATTGGATTTTTAAATTCATTGGAACCTAACATAGAGACTATATGACTCTCAGTTTTAGGACTTGGTTTCCACCGACTAGGTCCTGATACACTTTGTAAGACTTGCACTTTTGGTATTGTCGTTGAATGAGTAGAACTAGTCGATGGGATTTTTGTATCAAAAGAAATCGAACCATATAAAGGAGTAACTATTGCATGATTTGTTAGTGATATGTTACGTTTATGTGATTTATATGACGGAAATGTTTGTGATGCTTTCATTTTTGATGAAGATGCTACCAAAATTTTATTAATTAAAGATGGTGATCTTGGTACATGTGATTCAGAGGGGGCAATTATCGGTGTCTGTGGCTGTGAAAAGGACAATCTATTCGGTATTTTTAATTCGTGTAGAATAAGCTTAGCACTTGAACCTCTGGATTTAATTGATATACTATCCGTATCTGTTAGTTTCTCCTTCTTTTCCGATTTTTTTTTACTCTCTTGTATGAAAATATTGTCTGGATCACTTTCAGAGTGAACGTAATTGACTCTTGGGGTACTAGTTTTAACCTCTTTCTTTAAAAGTTTAACAGCTTGCTCAATATCTGGTTCAACAGTATCATTATAATCATTATACTGGAAAATAGAAGAGTATGAAGGTTCTGCACCACTCATTTGATCAATTTCTGTAGATGGATTGTTTATTTGAGAGCTATTTCTTGGAAAGATATTTGAAAAATTGGAAGATATCTCAAGGGACAGTGGAGGTGTTCTATTTCGTACTGTTAACTGTCTCCTTGGGAAAGTTTCTTCTTGCATTGAGGTATCAACTATTTCATCATTTTGGTTAACTGAACTCAATGTTTTGCTATTGCGTTTAGCAGTGATTGAGGAATCAGGATTTTGAGTGGGCACAATAGTGGATAGGGTCTTTATACTGTCACGAATATTCCGAATAAGTGACTGAGAATTTCTTATACGGGTATCTAAAATTTCTGTATTTTGGGTATCAATTGAATCCGTTGAATTTCCATTCATACTATAGGCACTATTTTCATTGTTAGTGATATTAAAATGTGTATCTCTTGTACTTGTTGATAAAGATGGGATGTTGTCTTCATTAAAATTATTATTAGTAGTAGATGTTATGGATTCATTTGTTTCAAAGTATTCTGTGTTTCCTGTACTCATTGATTCTAATGTGATTTTTGGTCGCAGTAAAAGATCATCTTCCTTGTGTCGCAGTATTATCTGATGGCTCTCTATTTGTAGTAGGTGATTGAATGATATTCACTGTATGAATATTTGAGGAATATGATGGATTTGTAGTGATAGTAGGAGAATTTGCCTTTGAAAGATCGTTGTGTACAAATGGAACATTATCATGAGTATCCGTCAGATTTGTTGACCTAAAAGTAATGTTTTCTGGACGTTTATTTTCTTCATTATTCACCAGACCAGTGTCTATTCTGCTGTTGTTATTCGAACTACCTATATTAGCATTGCTACTACTGGAAACAACATCCGACCATAATGACGCCGATGAAGATGGTATATTTCCATATATAGAATCATCAATGAAAACCATAAAACTGTGGGTGCTTGTACGGTTTATGATATTTAATTGGGTGCTACTTATTGTTTGTCTTCTTGAATCAGGGGATTCCTCAATGAATAAAGAGGTTCTATAACGATTTTTGTTGCTATTGCTATTATTAATAATATTTTGCGAAATTCTATCGGAGTCATCTCCCGAAAAATATGATTGAGAATTATAAGAATATGAAGAAGGACTGGAGGTCATTTAAGAATGTTAAATAAAAATGAGTGTGTAATATGTTTGAGAATAATAATAATAATAATAGTGGTATTGATGGTTAAGATTAAGCGAATGAAAAATAATTAATATATATATATATGTAAATAGATAGAAATGAGTATTGTGAATCAAATAAACAAATATTTCATTGATTGAATTTAATTTTAGTCTGTATGAATGTTATAAATGTAATGATACAATAACTAGCAGAAGAACTGATGGACCGTTTGACTTTTATTCCTGCTGTCACTAAAGGGCAAGCTGTGGAAATATATAAAACACCAATAATATAAATATATGTCCCCGATGTGAAATGAAGTGTCCTTGGTCACCTGTAGTTAGTATTTGGGTGTGTAACCTGAAATAACTAATTTAATTGTGGGCAATTAAATTACATGACAGAGAGTTCTAAGATATCGTCTGTTACTCACTACTCTCCCATCTTTTTCTTTTAGATATCTCTTTCAGACTATGAAATTTCTTTGTTTGTTTCTTCGAGAACCTTTCGGTTTGCAAATTTCGAAGATTTTTTTTTGTTTAAAAAAATGTAAACAAACACGGACAATGGGGGGACAGAGAAATTGACAGAACAATAGAGGAACGCGTCAAGCAGATGGCCGTTAGACAGAGATCATAGATTGGAGAGGTTAAATCACTTAATGTCTATCACTGCGGTTAAAGTTAACAATTATTCTAGTGTTATCTGGCACGTTAGCTAATGGTATGGGAGTAAAATAAGAGAGATAGGTTTCGTCTCTATATTTTAAAATAAATGGCAGAAAATATTCAAAAATGAACTATAAATAGTTATTTATTTACGTAATTTACCTATCTGGTATTAATTTAATCACTGAATTTATTTCTAGGTCTTTAGACCATAATAACGGTACATGCCTCTTTCTACACAACCAAATGTTTTATACTCATTGACAACTTCAAAATGGATCTGATATCTCTTAGTTGTCACCGGATCGTTTGAATCATAGATAAATTTTTCAGGATGTTGATAATAATCAATTTTAGTTTTATATAATTTGCCAATATCTGAAGTACTATTACCCTTCTTAGAAGGTGACTGACTGCTTAAACCATCTATATTATTACGGGATCTGTCATTGGATGGTTTCAAAAATGACTTAAGCACACTTTTGGTCTTATTCTGTTTAAGAATACCTGAGTTATCACTTTGAATGCTATGCAAATTATTACCCCTTAGCATATGATTAGAATTCTGATAATATGGTCTTAGTAATTGTAATTGGGATCTTCTTCTTTGTAATTCAGGATTATTCAAATACTCAGCGTCATTTTCAATTTGAATTGGATGCATAGTAGGAATATCATTGATATTATTGCTTATGTTATGGCTATTTTGTACCGAATAAGAGTGTAAATCATGTATTGATCTATCCCAGTACAAACCAGTTGGTGTATCATGACCTCCATTAGGATGTATATGTGAATGTAAAGATAGATTTCTATCTTCAGTCGGTCTTATTCTAGGTCTTCTATGATTATTACCCTCAAAATTTTCTTGTTCCATTACTTCCTGTCCCTGTTCCTCTCCTTCTCTTCTTCCTCCTCCTCATCATCATCTTGTAAAAACCTCCACCCACCTGGTGGTAAAGTAGGTCTTCTAACGGGTGGTGTTATATTACCAAACGCGATACCACCATTTCTTGTTAAGAACTGGGATATCGGTGGTTTATAATCCTTATAACATTCTTTTCTACGGACAGAACTTTTTATAACTAAGCCACAACTTAAAGATATTTTAGTCTGTGCAAATTTCAAAAAATCTGGTTGTTTAATAATTTCAATAATCTTATGACCACTCGAATCAAACCGTGTCCCTGCTTGACTCTTTCTTTCAATATCATCTTTATTTAGATACGGATCACATCTATAAATCCAGTGTCTTCTACCATACGATACATCCAAAAAACATTTCCATTTAACCACTTTATTTCTCTGCGATTTATAATCATATTTCACCGAAATAATCTCATTGTCATTATTTAACCTTTCAATCTGTTGCCAGGTGTCAAAATTGACTTCAATTGCACATAGTGAATCAGAACATGTTAGTAAATTAGGATCCTGAATCGTCCACTTAGTTATGTATGAATTTCTTGACAGATTAATAAATTTTAGCTTTTGTTGTGGTTGTTTGCATAATTCTGTTAAATTAGGGTATTCATTTATATATTTAATTGGGGATAAAAATTCCACTAATTTGTCAATTGGTATATTGTTTCCTCTAATACTTAAACTTTTCAACTTAGGGAAATTTAATTTTATAAATATTAAAGCGTCAGCACATTTATAATAATATTTAGTCTTCACAACTGTGGAAAATATTGTTTCCCTATGACTATGGCGATAGTTATAAGGCAGCATAGAAGCAGTTGATTGAGATGATGTTGGGGTATTGGTTCCAGATATAGAAGGAGCCATAGTTACTTGATGTAATGGCAAACCATCAAGATTCAAATATTGCAACGTTTTATTGTGACCGTATTGGCAAAGTTTTTTCAATAAAAACATTGTGTGAACGTCATTCCATAAAGCTGAATGAGAAATATCACTTAAATTTAACCATTCTAAAGTGGAGGCATTATTCTCATCAGTGACAGCAGGGTGATGAGAAAAAAATTCTAAAATGGATCTTGAAGTTAACTGTGAACATGATGCAAAGGACAGATGAGTTAAATTTTTTAAATGTGGTAAATATTGCATCAGAATTTGGCCATCAATAGACGTATGTGCTAAATCTACTTTTTGTAAATCAGGGAACAGTTTTAATAGTTTGCCTAAAACGTGTTTTGGTAAATCTGTACAATCATTTAATCCCAGACAAGTTATTTGTGAGTTGTACACAATAGGTTCTGGAATAACAGTATTAGAATTAGGATCAGAAATATTATTTGAGATTGGTTCCGGTGGATATAATTTATTTAAAGCATTAATAAAACTCTTTGTCAAATTATCGCCGGAACAACCACAAAAGTCTAATATACTCAGATTTTTGCCAGGTTTTAAAAGCCAATAAATAATATTTTCATCTAAATCTTCTTGAATGTTTTCACATGCCAAAAATTCTCTTAGATTGGATTCGGTTAATTTTAAAAATTTAAGTAAAGTTTCATTAGTTAAATTTTGGATCGATTTATTCATTTCATTTGACCTACCAAGACCAATCGATGTCAATTCCTGGAAGTCTGCAATTTGAATAATATTTCTTAATTGAGGGCAATGTTCAATAGATTCTAATAAATTATGGAATCTTTTTGCAGTCGTGAAATTACAATGTTTATAAAGCAAAACTCGACATATATGATAGAAAGTTTTGTTGACAGTTAGATTACTCCTTAAAAAATTTCTTAAATTTTCATTAAATTTTTCTGATGTTGGTGGATAATCGTTTGACATATAATCTTTAAATTGATAAGTTAAGATTTCATAAATGATTTCTGGTGGAATAGTCTGGGAAAGACCAAAATTACCTGTTTGAATATTTGTTGACACATTGCTTGTTGCCATATTATATTAGTAGGGGTGTATAATGATGTTGCTATTTTCTCTTATTTTGTATTAACAAACGATATGAGGATTAAATAAAACTTTTAATACGTTATGATTAGTTGTTTAATTGAATTACAATAGTTAGACAAAATAAGATTAGCAGTCACACTTTTATTTGAGGGGGAGGGGACGTTTGTTTGTATGTTTATGTTTGAATATGTATGTAAATGTATAGAATTACCATAATTGTTGTATTTTATATATATATATATATATAATTTCGCATTTTTAGAACCTTAAATTTCTTCACCTTAAGGGATTTCTCTTTTAGGATCAGTTTTTTTATTTTTTTCTGTTTTTTTAAATTGTTGTTGTATCTCGTTACTAATCCTGATTAGTAATAATTGCAGGAGGAAACAGCATTCCGGAAGGAATTTGGCAGCGGAAATAATACCGAAAAACTTTTTTTTTCGGAAGTCCATGATCCGCAAAAGAATCCACAACGGAGGTACAACTCCGTGTCAAACGATAGTCGTACGCCTTTTACACAGTCATCTATCTCTAAAATCTATCTGTAAATAAATAATACACATACATATGTATTAATGGATACTGGCGTTCAGTTGTCATTAATATAGTTTACATAAAGGATATCTATATCCTTTAATATCCTAATAGAACATCTTGAAATGGAATGGAACTCTGCTACCCGTTTTTGAAATAAAAATCCTCCAAAAGACCTTAGAGATCTAACAAAAATTACAATGGACTTCACATTGTGTTTGATATTCTATCTAGTTGAATAGATGGCGTGTCATGATTATTGTAGAGATTGTCACTGTTCTTCACTAATGGTACTTTTCTCTAATGCCTCCATATACGAACAATTTGTGGTTATTAAATATAAAGAACTCAATGGCTCATTTTTCTTTTCTTTTTTTTTTATCTGTACTCTTTTGTTTTTTTTTTTGTAATCGAGAAAAGTAAAGCGGAATTCCTCATGATTATTAGATTCGACAAAAAATTACAATAAATATACTCTCAGATACACGAATTAAAAGGATTTACGAACAATCTAACGGTTATTGATGTTTGGAAGGCCAAATTCTATCACTAAGTTGAAAGTATTTTATTGACAACTATACAATTCTTTAAAACAGTTTGTTAAGAGAAGTTGCATCATTATCAGTAGAACGAAAATAGTAACTAAGAAAGAAGAAGAAAACCGTTACAATATGTCTCAGATTTTATCTCAAAAGATTAAAGTGGCTTTAATCCAATTGAATGGTTCTAGTCCAAACAAAGTGGATAATTTAAATAGAGCAGCTAGATTTATTGAAATGGCCATGCAAAAACAGCCTGATACAAAAATTGTAGTATTACCGGAATGTTTTAATTCACCATACTCAGTGACTAAGTTTAGAGAATATGCAGAGATTATTGACAATAGAACTAAATCACAATCTATTGATTTTCTATCAAAAATTGCCTCCAAATACAATATCACTTTAATTGGTGGGTCTATTCCAGAAATTGATCCAAACACAAATAAAATATATAATACATCACCAATCTTTAATGGTAAAGGTGATTTAATCGACATACATCGTAAAGTACATTTATTTGATGTTGATATTCCTAATGGTATCACTTTTAAAGAAAGTGAAACTTTGTCTCCAGGTGATAAGTTGACGACTGTTAAGACCCCTTATGGTAATGTGGGTGTGGGTATCTGTTATGATATGAGATTCCCTGAATTGACTACCATATCAGCAAGAGAGCCAAATAACGCATTTGCCATGGTTTTCCCTAGTGCATTCAATACCATCACTGGTCCTATGCATTGGCATCTATTGGCACGTTCTAGAGCTGTTGATAATCAAATTTATACAATCTTATGTTCCCCAGCTAGAAATTTGGAGAGTTCATACCATGCTTATGGCCATTCCTTAGTATGTAATCCAAAGGGTGAAATTATTGCAGAAGCTGGTGAAGGAGAAGAGATCATTTATGCTGAATTGAATCCAGAAGATATTGTTAATTTTAGACAAGCTGTACCACTATTAAATCAAAGAAGATTTGATTTGTATGAAGATATTTCAAAATAAATTGAGGCAATATAGAACTGATAAGAATTGGCACCTTTGCTATTATTGTTGTTAACAAACATTCTTAACGTAAGATGTATATATTCGACGATTATATATATTTTTATTTTGGAGGACGTTCTTCTAATATATATAGGGTACATAAATATAATGACATAAGGTAATACAAAATATGTAACAAGTAGTGGGGAAAATATTTTGGATTGCTGTTTACTTCATGTTTCTTTTATATATATATATATATGGAAATGAGTATCAAATATTATTATTATAAGTTACAATTTGTCATTGTATATATTTTAGGGGTATTTGTTAGTTTATTTATTAAAACACTTGGATATCCCATTTAAGCATCAATGGGTAAAGCATCTTGATAATAATTCTACTATCGAGATTTTTCTGCTCTAAGAGTCATAAGAAGATGTACCTAAGATATTACTGGAACAAACGGTGACGGTTAAATAGTGAATTTATTAGTATACTTATTATTATTATTACAATTTTTTACTCTCTTTTATATCAAGTATAAAAAATAAATATATATATAAATAAAATAAGATCACTTAAAATGTTAAGAGAGAAAGTATAATAACCAGCTCTTTACTTCTTATGTTTGTTCTTTATATAATTTCATTTTTGGAACAAACAATCTACTCTCGTATAGTTATGTACAAGTATGTATTTGCTCACTTATAGAAAGTTTACAAAACTCCTTAGTTATGTTGGACATACTAGTATTCTTCTTATTTTTTTATTGTATGTTTTTATTTTACTCTCCTTGACTATTTTCTAGTCTATATACAAATACAGAATATATATGAATCTAATTATACTGTAAGAGTTGTTTTAGATAAATGGATGAATTATATCAATTAGTATAAATATAAACACTCTTACTTAAGCTCTATATAAAACTAATTAAATAACCCTGATGTAACTTGTAACTTGTTCTTGTTGAACTTGGTCGTTGTATGATATTAAGAGTTACCTCTTAATATCAATAATAAGACACACTTGAATAAGATAATTACCTCTGGCCTAATTCCTCAATAATCAAAGGCGTCTTGTCAGAATCTGATATAATTATCACTCCCTGAAAACCTTCTAATCAGGTTCAATACAATATACGAGCCACTGCGCATATGGCTGTACCAATGCTCCACCCAGACACTCAGGTGTTACCCGCAGGATCGCGTACGTTAGATTCCTAGCAGTTTAACGTTCAAATTTGTTTATTATTTTTATGTTTTTTGTTACATTTAGTTTTAAAAAAACAATATATTGCATCTTGTAAGTGTTTAAATATAATTAATATCCATATTTTAGTATATTACTTGTGATAACCCCTTACACCTACATGCAACACATATAAGTAGACATGATCGCTGAGTAGTTTCACGAATTTATGAGTTTATGAGTGTATAAGAATTTTGTTTTGCTTATGATTTTATTATATAGTATTTAATATATAATTTATATAGACAACCAAGCGAAATGAAGCCCTACTAAGCAAGTACATAGTTATATATCCCTAGAAGAGAACCTAACCCTAAGCCTTTTCTATAATTTTTAATATTATATTATAATAACCCTCTATACCAATTACTTATTTTACACAAACACATGTTGTATAATGGAACGTTGCTGACAAATATGTTTTTCCCAGAGTCGCTGACAAATCTATTTTTCTATAGTGATCAATAAAATGATGCTGGCAAATACATTAATTATTGTCCAGATCTGAACTGTACCTTAGCTAATATCAACTTAACATAGTTTGTCTATTGTTTATATACTAGTTAGCTGTCTAAGCCATCATCATGTCCAAAGACATATATAAAGGACATCTTCTCCAACATTCAAGTCTCATCTACAGTTCACTCTTCTCTATATAATATTTATATATAATATATAAGAACAACAACAATAAGAAGAATAATTATTATACATAGCTTAATAAAATAGCCGTTTACTATATTTGCTATTAAGACCGCATAGTAATTACTTTACCATTTGTAATAATTACTGTCTTCGAACTATTATAATATCCGTTTGATATTAATTACAGCTTTCGTATTAAATTATTTTAGATTACCACCTACACTTTACCAAAAAAAGCAGCGGAGAAAAGGCAATTTGGCCGAGTGGTTAAGGCGTAAGATTAGAAATCTTTTGGGCTCTGCCCGCGCAGGTTCGAATCCTGCAGTTGTCGTTTTTAAGATATGCATTTTTTACTATAATTGAAAGCGTGATTCGAAAAGGTTCGCGGGTCGTTCCGCCCGCAAGTTTTGAGCTTTGGCGGAATTACTTTTTGACAATCGGAAGCGGAATGACGGGATGCACTGTTCCGCAAGGTCCGCGTAACTTTATTCACCACGTATGTTAGAAAATCTTCTGTTACATAGTGCTAAAAGGTTAGAATAATAAAGGTATACTCAGTCACAGGAATAACATAGTTCTTTTGAATACGTTTCAATATCCAAGAAGAATTAATTATGTTTTATTTGAATAAAGTAAAATATTTCTATTTGCATTATTTTAAATTTGTCGTGCTCTTTATCACACATATATATATTATATCTAATACTTGCATAACCCAATCAATATTAGACTTTACCCAGTATTTAGTTTATTGGTTTATTAATCACCAAAATCATCAAATATGATCACACTAATTTATTACGCCAGAAATAGCAAGTACTCTCAGAAATTCTTTGCAATCTAATACACCTTAGGGGATTTTGGTTACTTGTGTGTCCAAAAATTTTGCATAAGATTATAAATAACTTTAAAGCTAATATATATATAACTAATGTAGACCAATTTAATTTTCTAAAGAATAGAAGTCGTTCAGAATACATCTGTTAATCAGTTTTACTTTAAAACACTTATATCTTTGGAAATTTTGAGACATTATTTAGATATTACGAGTTGTTCTAGCGTAAAATTGAAACACGAAGTCGTTATGTGATGGAATGTTCTTAAATGTAAAAAAATACATCTACTGTGCAAGAAACAAAGAGATGAAACGTGTATTAAGGAATTAGATATGAAACTTAAAATTAATCAACATTATATTCTTCCTTCAGTTTTGAATTAACTTATTACTATTAATATCACTACAGTCGACACTGAACAAAACTTCAGCAAACTTAAAAAAGTTTACAAAGATTCACATCAGAATTTAAATGAAACAACAGCAGTAACAGAATTGGCTATCTTTAATACAATAGAGACATTTAACCTAGAACTTTCTATAGACGAGATACAAAATCTATCACTGAAACAACTGATAGACAATCCTTTGTCTGTAAGTGAAAATTATAATAAAGAAGACTTGCAGTTACTGTTTCTTTTTCATTAAAACCTAGACTATAAACAAACTGTATATATAATATTTGGAATCAATACATATATATATATATATATATATATATGTAATTGTATCTACATATTTCTAAAATTAGTCCCTACGGAATGATTTTCCGGTGTGTCGGAAATGTAATGACAGAACGGTATTTTCCGCCAGGTCTGGGTAAATATTTGCGGAAACATCGTTCCGAACCAGGCTTAAGATAATCGGTTACCATTCTATAACCCCTTTGTATGACTAAACGTTCATTTACCTAAGCATAAAAGGAAGCATACAACCAAGTCTTCTCAAGTTTTCAATTTAAGTAAAATTTTAAATAGACAATCATAAGAGAAAAAATTATACTTAATTCCACGATATATTACTTATTATATATTATACAAAACACTGGTTGTTGTTGTTGTTGAAGATGAATCATGCTACGATTTAAAGAAAAAATTAGTAAACTATGCATAACATACTGTTTGCTTTTGAGAGCAATTCTACATATAAAATAGTCGTATTAAATATATGATCCCTTCAGTTAATAATAATGTGCACACACTACACTAGGCCTTTACAAAGATGAATTTATACTCACATTATACGTAAATATACTTCTACTAAGAAGGGTAAGATTATTACAAAATCTTGTATGTTTAGTAGTATATGATTTTTTGTTTGGATAAAGAGTAAAAAAAGTTAAAAGGGTTTAGGGTATTAGCATTAAGCATGGTTGTTGAATAATTAAAGTGTATATCCATCAACTCTAATAATAAGATTACAAGAATTTTGTTCTCTTTCCAAATTATCTCTTTTGAAGGATAGGATTAGAATCCGGACTACTTGTAGTAATTGTAGTTATGATAGCGATACCGCTGGAATGAAAACAAAAGAAAGAAAAAAAGAATCTAACACAATATGATTGTTCAAGTGTATAACATTCTCCAATTTCAGGGCACTTTCCAAATTAGGAAACTTGTTGCTACAGGAACGTGACCTAAATGAAGTAAATAAAAGAGATCTTTTAAAGCTAGGCAGTGTTTTATATCAGGTCGTCATTTTTGTGAAAAAAAAATATTAGCCCCACTTTAATGAAAGATATACAAACATAAAAACCACTAAGTTCAGTAATTTTAAATATGATAGTTTGTTTTTACCATAAACAACCGTATGAATTTGGATATTTAGAAATGGAAATATTTGATAATTTTGTGAAGACCGAGACAATTTTTGTTCCTGCTGTATGTTTTTTTTCTTTTTTTCATTTATTTTTTGTGGAATTTCCATGAAAACAAAAAACAAATGAATATAATATGTAAATTTAAAAAAAGCATGACCTTTATGCTTTTCTCTTTTTTTTTTTCCACCTTTTTCCATAAATGTCCAAAAAAAAAGTACAACCCTGTATTGCTACAGATTTAATTATCTTGTAAAAAGTGTTCATTCTAAAAAACCCTTTATTATATATATCAGTTGAACTAAAAATTAAAGAAAGTGAGTGCAATGTATATGGACTAACCCGAAATATTTATGTCAAACGCAACAGTATTATGTAAAACCCTAATTTAAAGTCATTTATTCAACGTAAAAAAACACCTTGAAAGGACTTGAAACAATTACGTAAACATATACTTTAATTACTACATAAAAATACGATAAATAATCATGTAAATTCTTCCACAAAGGAAATAATAGATAAAATCATATAACAAAAAAAAAAAGAATAAACTGAGGGTTAGTCATCAAAATTGAAGTAAAATGAGTTTATAATTAATGGGAAGTTGCAAATTTCATGGCCATTTACTATATACTAATGAATGACCATCAATAATGTTGTCCTTTTAATAAAGCTAATTAATCGTATGATATAGTAAATTAATTGCATCTATTTAAAAACATATAGGTCTATGGATCATTTCGATGTTGGATTTGTTAACGTACATAAAGAGGCTTTTGCTTGATATACCTCTCTTACCTTAGACTTCTATTTCTAGATTTTAATTTTCTCCCCAGCACTACAAAGAGAACATATCAACTCATTGTGTTGTATTATTCGATATTATTAGATTTTGTTTTATCTCACTAATCAATATTAGTGTGATTTATAGATTTTGTTAACGAAATAATTTTTTTTTCCAATTTGCTTGATAGGATTTAAATAAATTGAATAATTTATTTTAGTAACCAATTTTTTTTCATCCTTTTATAGATCACTCGATAGACCTGGACTCAACAGCGAAATATTTAACTATTAATCTTTGCATACTGTTATAATTTTAATCCATTTCATAAAAAATGTCACAAAAACAAGAGGGAAAACCACCAAAACAAATTAAATATCCATGGTGGTATGGTGGTGTTGCAGGTATATTTGCCTGTGTCTGTACACATCCATTAGATTTAGCAAAAGTCAGATTACAAGCGGCATCTTTGCCTAAACCAACATTAGTGGAAATGTTAACAAATATATTAAGAAATGAGGGTGTTCAAGGGTTATATTCAGGACTTAGTGCAGCTGTCTTACGACAATGCACCTACACTACTGTTAGATTTGGTATATATGATCTATTGAAGGAACATGTAATTCCACAGAAAGAATTAACAAATATGGCATACCTTTTACCAAGCTCTATGTTTAGTGGTGCTGTTGGTGGTCTAGCAGGTAATTTTGCAGATGTCGTTAATATCAGAATGCAAAATGATTCTGCCTTGGAACCTCATTTAAGAAGAAATTATAGAAATGCATTTGACGGTGTTTGGAAAATCTATAGACACGAAGGTGGCGTGAAGACACTATTAACAGGTTGGAAACCAAACATGGTTAGAGGTGTGTTAATGACAGCATCTCAAGTGGTCACTTATGATATTTTTAAAAACTATCTAGTAACTAGCCTAAATTTTGATCCTGCAAATAAGACTACACACTTCTCTGCCTCATTGTTAGCAGGGCTGGTGGCCACTACAATCTGTTCTCCAGCAGATGTCATCAAGACACGTATCATGAATGCTAGCAAAGCTGAAAATAAATCGTCGATTGAAATATTAATGACTGCTTTACGTACAGAAGGCCCATCATTTATGTTTAGAGGTTGGTTACCAAGTTTTACTAGATTGGGTCCATTCACTATGTTAATTTTCTTTGCTATCGAGCAATTAAAGAAACATAAAATTGGTGTAAAGGAAGAAGAATATGTGTAATACGAATGCATCTCGTGTTCGTTTATCTGTATCTTCTTTTAGTCCTTAATCGACTAATTAGTCCATCTATACATATATTTGATGATTTTATTCGATATATTTAGTTGTTCAATTAATTTGCTTAAGTCAACTCATCCTCAAATAGCATATAACTACGTAATAATGTCTGAATATATATAAATTGGATAAAACAGTAAAGTGAATCTACGTATGATCTTTTTTTTGTACTACACTACCAGTAATCGTCAACATTAACAGTAGGTTGTAGAAAGATTTTCCTCAGAAAAGCATCACTGAATACGAATAGAATTTTTTTCAAAGAAGATGAAGAACCTGAAATAGTTGTAAAAATTTAACAAGAACACTCAAAACGATAATGGCTGAAGGATAAAGCAGAGTGTTCTCTGCTTCTTCCTTATATTATTAAATTGAAACGAATAATCGAATTCCTTGACCTTCAGATTCAATTACTATTATTGTATTTTTTTTTTGCAGTTACAGTCTTTTTATTTCAGTGATATTGGAAATTGTTTGAGAAACTGTAACTTACCTATATTCAGTAACGGATTAAAGATTGCCTTTGTTATTTAGTTATATAAGGCATCTAATTAGTTCAAAACTTCCAACATACTCTGTGAAAGCAACTACTTTAATTTGAATCAATTGATTTAACACAGAATTTGAAAGTTACAATCACACTTATAGTTACGATTATAGGTATATTAAAGTACCATAGAAGATAAATAAAAATAAAGATGTCTACTGCTGAAATTGCCCAACTTTTAGAAAACACAATTCTAAATCCAGACGGTAATATCCGTCTGCAAAGTGAAACACAATTAAAGACTTTATCAAATGAAAATTTCTTGCAATATGCTGGATTATTATCCCAAGTGTTAGTTGAAAAGTCATATAAGATGGAAGCACGTATCTTAGCTGCTTTATCTTTAAAGAATGAGTTAATTGCCAAAGATTCTGTTAGATCTAAACAATTTGCTCAACGTTGGATTACACAGATTGACACTAACTCTAAACAAATTATTAAAAATAATGCGTTGCAAGCTTTAGTATCTTCTGAGGACCGTGTGGCAAACGCTGCTGCTCAACTGATTGCTGCTATCGCAGACATAGAGTTACCAATTGGTGATTGGCCAGAGTTAATGAAAATTATGGTTGATAATACTAATCCAAGTCAACCAGAAAATGTTAAAAGAGCCTCTTTACTATCATTAGGTTATATCTGTGAAAGTGCAGATCCTCAATCCCAAGTTTTAATATCGGAATCCAATAATATATTAATTGCAATTGTACAAGGTGCCCAATCATCTGAACCGTCTAAGGCAGTCAGGTTGTCTGCTTTAAATGCTTTAGCAGATTCTTTAATATTTATTAAAAATAATATGGAACGTGAAGGAGAAAGAAATTATTTAATGCAAGTCGTTTGCGAAGCCACTCAAACAAATGAAAGCGAAATCCAAGCTGCAGCCTTTGGTTGTCTTTGTAGAATTATGTCTTTGTACTATTCTTTCATGAAACCATATATGGAACAAGCTTTATATGCATTAACGATATCTACCATGGAATCACCAGATGATAAAGTCGCTTCGATGACGGTGGAATTTTGGTCTACTATATGTGAAGAAGAAATTGACATTGCTTATGAATTAGCACAATTCCCAAGTTCTCCGTTACAAAGTTTTAATTTTGCTTTGGCTTCTTTGAAAGACGTTGTCCCAACTTTATTGAAATTATTAACTAGACAGAACGAAGATTTTGAAGATGATGATTGGAATGTCTCAATGTCTGCAGGTGTCTGTTTACAACTATTTGCTCAAAACTGTGGTGATGCTATTTTGGAACCTGTGCTACAATTTGTTGAACAAAATATCACTGATTCTGACTGGAGAAGACGTGAAGCTGCCGTTATGGCGTTTGGTTCTATCATGGAAGGTCCAAATAAAGATCAAAAGATATACTATATTCATCAGGCTTTACCTGCTATTCTAAACTTAATGAATGATCAATCACTTCAAGTAAAAGAAACAGCAGCCTGGTGTCTTGGTAGAATCGCTGATATAGTAGTGGATGCTATTGATATTAGGGAACATCTACCAAATGTCATACGTTATTGTGTTAGTGGATTAAGTGACCATCCAAAGATTGCTTCCAATTGTGCATGGACCATAATTAACTTAGTTGAACAGTTAGCAGACCAAACTCCATCCCCAATTTTTAATTATTATCCAGTTATTGTCGATTCATTAATTGCAGTTGCTAACAAGTCTGATAATGAGTTTAATGCGCGAGCTTCTGCTTTCTCTGCGTTAACCACCATAGTAGAATGTTCGAACAATGAAGTTGCTGAAACAACTGCTTCTATTTCTAGTTTTGTTATGGATAAACTAGGGCAAACTATGGCCGTAGATGAATCTCAATTACCTATGGAGGCTCTTCAAAGTTTGCAAGAGTTGCAATCCAATATATTGACAGTTCTTGCTGCTGTGATTAGAAAGTCACCAAATAGTGTTGAGACTGTGTCTGACATGCTAATGGAATTATTTATGAAATTATTAGATAAAAAAGATTCCACGTTTATCGAAGACGATGTTTTTTATGCGGTATCTTCCTTATCATTCTCCTTGGGTCCAAAATTTGAAAAATATTTAGAAGCATTTTCTCCATATCTCGTAAAAGCATTAAATCAAGTGGACTCCACTATTGCAATCACTGCAGTGGGTTTTGTGGCTGATATTGCCAACTCATTAGGTGAGGATTTTAAGAAATATGCAAGTGCATTCATGAGTGTTTTAGGTCAAATGATTTCCAATTCTAACTCCAAGAAAGAATTAAAACCGGCAGTGTTAGGTGTATTTGGTGACATCGCTTCTAATATTGGTTCTGATTTTACTCCGTATCTAAGTGATGTCATGAATTTATGTGTTGCTGCTCAAAACACAAAACCAGAAAATGGTAGTTTAGACGCTGTGGACTATTACATCAAAGTGCTTGAAGCAGTATTAGATGCTTATGTTGGTATTGTTGGTGGTCTTCATGCAAGTCCACAAGCAATCTACGAATATGTTGGAACTATTTTCCAATTTATAACGCTGGTAGCAGAAGAACCACAGTTATACAGTGATGACTCAGTTTCCAGATCTGCTGTTGGTTTGATTGGTGATATTGCAGCTATGTATCCCGATGGGTCTATTAAGCAATTTTACGGTCAAGAAACTATCACTGATTTTATTAAGAAGACAAGAAGCAATCCAACATTTTCTCAGTCTACTAAAGATACCGCAAGATGGGCTAGGGAACAGCAAAAACACCAATTAACTTTGTGATATTAACTGAACTGTTTGTTGAAACATTCCATCCTTTTTACCTTTGTACTTCTAATATTTCTAACATTTCCACCCTTTGCATGCATTATTATCATTATTAAACCCGTGTACATTTCTTCTATTTCAATCACCATTGATTGAAAGTGTATATTTTTTTATTTTTTATTTTTATTTAACCATTCTTTCTTTTTATTTTGTCCTTTTTTTTTTTGTCTTTCATCTCTTTACCTTTCTTTCATTTACATTCATTATTATATTAATATCATCTTTAACTTTTTTTTTCATTCCTAATGATATTCTTTATTTCTTTCTCCTCTTTCTCGCATAGTTTTACTTTTGCCTTTTGTATTTTAATATTCTTTTCATGTCATTGCATGATATTCTTTACTTTTATTTTGCCAACATTGTAACATTTTAATTTTTTGATTATCTTTCTTTATTCTCTGTACATTTTTTCACTCATTTTTTTTTGTAATTCTAAATCCAATGGTATTTATCAGTCATACTAACCTTGAATAAATATAGATAGATATTTATAGTTAAATTACTTACGCAAGAAAATTATTGGAAGTTTCTTATTTTCTTTGTTTTTATTATTTGAGACTATCATATATATTGGAACTACTGTTTTATGTACATTTTATTTACTGTTTAGTTCCCCATTGAATTTGTGAAGAATATTTAACTATTGACTATTGTATTCTTTATTAGTTTTAGTAAAAGTTAACGAAACAAATTTTTTATGAAATATCTATTTCAAATATGCTTTTTATAGTTGGTGTTTTAGATTTATATATTTAAGAATATTCACAAAAGATATAATAAAAAATCAATATTTAAGATTAACGTACAAGTCATTTACAGAAGTTAAGAATGACTTGTAAAATTATTTAAATGAATATTGAAGAATGTCATTGTTATAGAATTTCCTCACACATGTGTTTTTTTATAAAGAATATATTTAGAATTTCATGTGTACAGGAGAATGTTGTTCTTCGTAAAGGTTACAGCAATACCCATTTAAATTACTAATTTGATATGTTAAAATGTCAAATAAGATAAAGGAATATAAAAGATTCCTTATTGTTGCTACAAAACTTTATTATTTTAGGTAATGGTTCTTATTACCAATAGTTATTTTTCTATTAATTAATAGGGATTCTTTCTACGGTATTACAAAATGGTCCAAATGTAATTTCTGTCAAAAATTCTCTTGAAAATTCCAACTTTGGTACGTCTAATACTGTATATGCCAATAAATACCCATATAATACCCTCAAAGTGGACTCATGTGCAATGATCAAGACATCAGTATTCATATGTTCTAATTCCAATAGAAGGGACTCCATTCGAACTGCTAAATCATGGTATGATTCAGCTCTTGGGTACCTATAATGATAGGGATCTTTTAGGAATTCTGTATGTTCATTTGGATATTTTTCTTTAATCTCGTCTAATGTCATATCAGCAACGCTACCCGGTTGCAGTTGTTTCAATTGACTTCTTTCTTGTACATTAAACCCCTTTTCAACAAAAAACATACCAGTGGTGTAAGTTCTCTTCCTTGGCCCAGCCCATATGACTAAAGCATCTGTATCCACTTCCTTTCCTTGCCTGTGCATTTTAACTCTATCTAAGACCAACTCAGTTAAAATTTTGGAGTAACGAATCCCTTCTTCGTTTAAAACTTCATCGTTTTTATATTTATCAGAGTCACTAGTTCCACATCTAGCTAGGTAAACACGACTAGTCTTATTTCTTAAATTCATCAAAAAGAAAACTATTTTGTTAATTAGATAACCAAATTGGTTATTATGATTTATAATTAGCTGTTTACCAAAATTGATATATTTTAGGAAATTACAGTTTTCATCGGGCGTAATATGTTCATATTGAGTTTCTTTTATTAATAACTTCTTTGTATAATAATCAATTGCATCTTCTTTTCTCCAATTTAAATATTGATTAGATTTTAACGCTATTTCAATATTCTCATTGACTAAATCTGGATCAGTCACTATTGATTCAATGAATAATACTTTGACATTAATATTTTGAAAAAGAGACACCAACCTCTTTCTATCAGACTTAAGGATATTTAAGGAATCAAAGATTGCAATT
The DNA here is from genome assembly GCA_023309525.1 of Arxiozyma bovina. Classification (NCBI taxonomy): domain Eukaryota; kingdom Fungi; phylum Ascomycota; class Saccharomycetes; order Saccharomycetales; family Saccharomycetaceae; genus Arxiozyma; species Arxiozyma bovina. Next base: position 118,451 of record JAKZLQ010000033.1, on the reverse strand, counting down.
TGACCTCTTTTATTCTCAAAAAAATCGACAATATCTTTAAGAACCTCATCGACCATATCTTGTTCAAATTTCAAACTTAGAGCAATATTTTTGTTACTTTTGTGTCTTCTATATTCTGAGACATGGAATGATCTAGTTCTTACCCCTAACCATCTTGTATACCTTGTCATTGATACAGCCAATAAAGTCTTAGCTGTGGCAGGTAATCCAACTAATGCAATCAGGATGTTACCGGCATGAAATAAAGTCCCTGCTTCCGTCGGATATAGTTGTCCTGGTGCCATTGGATATCCACGGTCTACTGGTTCATGGACTGCATCCTTTCTGTAATCTGAATCATTGGCCAAGATTTTATCTTTTAAAAAATTTTCTTTATTGTTTTCATTAACACTCATCCTTAACAATATTCCCCTTAATAAATCTTCGTAGTATCTTTAAAATTGAAAGTCCGAGAGTCGATTTCTTTTTATATATATATATATTATATTTTTGAACGTCTGTATGTATGGAATAGTGTTTTAAAGATACACTAGTCTTTTTATATTTTTTTCTTATTTTGGTCCTTGGTGGCTATTTAATTATATTTGGGGAACACCTTCTATGGTAGTTCTAAGAAATTGTTTGAATTATCTCCTTCCCTCTTCCTTTTTTTCCACTTACTGTTAATGTTTCAGATCCCTTTAAGTAAAAATTCATTTCCTTTGTTTTCTTTTTCTAATAATTTCAATCTGCGATTTTCTGTTTCTCTCGCTACAAGGGAAAAGATCGTTAGGAGGAAAGGTTGTGAATGAATGTTGGAAGTGGGGGAAAGGACGAAAGACGGAAAGAATTAGCCATTTACTGTTATATAATGTAGCAACAAGACTGAGCTTACAGTCATGATAGTCCAACCAATAATAATATACAAGCTGGCTTACTTCTAAGTCAATTTACTTGAGGATATAGGAGTAAATGAATGCAATTGGATTTAAAGTGGTACAAAGTAAACCAATAATAATAGTCATAATAAACAAACAGTAATAATATACAAAGTAACTCCGATTGCTCGAAACATTACCGTGAGACGGCTACTCATGTATATATATAAGATAATAAAATACTCTTGTTGAAAAGTATTTCTTCTGTTTTAAAAATTAAGGTATTGTTGTTGTTATGTATATAGTTGTAGATATAATTATAAATACAGACAAAAAATGGAGATTTATTGAAAGATACAAAAAAATGAAGAATGATATTTTATTAATTATTTAGAATCTAAAAAAAAAAATTTATTCTAATTTACCACCCTTTCTTTCAATTAAAGCCTTTCTGTCCTTGTCTAAGTGTAATTTGGTAATAACGACCTTAGATGGGTGAATGTTAATTGGAACGGAAGCACCGTTAGACTTTTCCTTAGAGATCTTGTCAACTTGAATAGCGAACTTTAATCTGTAAACGGAAGAAACCTTACCTTCTTGACCCTTCTTGGCACCTCTAGTGACTAAGACTTCATCATCTCTTCTGATTGGTAAGGCCTTGATACCGTATTGGGCTCTTAGTTCCTTGGATAATGGAGCAGATAATAAGACACGACGAACAGAAGATGGAGCGTTGAAGTAGGCCTTTCTGGACTTATTTCTGTCAGAGGAAACGTCTGTTTAAATTAAAAAGCAAAAAAAAAATGAATTAAATATTGATTCAATAAGCACATATATATCACGTTTAGCAGTTGCATATACAGTGAACATGAAACAATAATTTCTATATGTTAGTAAAATGTTTCTTTTTTTATTTGATTTCCTTTTTTTTTACTACCTGGCTAATATAGTGGAAAGGTATTATCTTGCTTAAAATATTTTGGAATCAACGGTTTAAAAAAATAAAAGAAAAAAAAACTATACCAATACATGGTAATAATAGGAATCCATTTTCTACGTTATCTATCAATAATATTTGTTCCCTTGCTTTAAAAATAAAATAAAAATCCAGACTTCATCATGTTCCAAAAAGTTTGTCTCCACAGTATAAGTTGCATGTAATCGATTATACTCTTATTTCGTAAATACATAGTACCCATAATTGTCTAATTATTGACTATTGTAGTCTCCGCTTTTTCATTGACCCACACTTTTCAAATGCCTAGTTGTATTTTACTTTATCTATGACGTAGAAAACATACCTAAAGATTGCTTAGCCATTGTGATACAGTTATTCCTGGTGTTATTACTCAAGTGCTTCTGAAAATGAGCTAAACTAGGTATACAAGATACGGAATAGTCTTCGAAAATACCGTTATTTTAACCGTAATACACAACAGACATCTACTAACAATAATAATAATAATACTAATACCTACTGCATGTGAGCAATTGGATATTACAAGAGGTCTCTTAGACGGTAATAGAGAAGGTACTGCCCCTCACCTCAGTAACAAACACTCTGTGTTGCGGTAGGGAAAGGCAACGGTGGGAGAAAGTCCAAACTTGCGCTGTGTCTACTGGGAGTCTTGTGTGTTCTTTCGAGTGGGACCGTCTTGCCAGGTTGCCACACCAGGGTTCTGTCTCCCTCTACGTTGGAAAGCAGGAGGGGGAAGCAGGCAGAGAACTCAGCAAAAGAGTAAAAGAGTGAAAGAGAGAGAAACAAGAGGAAGCGAGAGTGGGGTAGGACCGATGTGCTTTCCACAGATGTTTTTAGAGAGACACTAACAGAAGAAAGTCTCGCCTGTCTCCTCTATTCCGAAAGAGGCCAAGTAGGAAGGATCTTCACTGGGGCAAAGGATTACAGGCAGGAGGGGGACCCATCATCTGGTTCCCATTACTCTGTCTTGAAAACATAAGAACAGCTCGTCAGGTCGCCTGCCTCTATGGGAGCCTAAGTCAATGAGAGTAACCAAGCAAAAAAAAACAACAGTGTGTGTTTTGGAGAAAAAACCCTGCAAACGGACTCCTAAAAACTGCAGAGAACAATCTATACACCTTTAGATTTTTCCTGTTTCATTTTCTTCCCACGTTTTCCTTTTTTTTTCCCCTCTGTATTCACGCTCCAATAGGGTTATCCATGAAAAAAAAAACAAATCACTTTCCTAAAGTGGGAATATAAGTGTAAAATAGAGATATCCATTTCATTTTTTTTTTCCTACAGAAATGAGTTTATGAAATGTATGGGTGTTATTGACTGTCCGCAATCTCTTTTTTATATTAATTTTTTTTTTTCTTTTTCTAACCTGTTCTGTTCTGTCCTGTTCAGATGGAGGAATTAGACATAAAAAGTATATATAACGTGCTGTTGGTTGATTTTAATCTATTTAAAACTGTAGCTTCCTCACATCTTCCTAGGACATCTTGATAATGTGTTTTCGCTTGTGTCATCTCTTGAAACCTATCATTAGGAAGCATAAATGGATTAGTATGAAACTCACTTATTGCTAAATGTTCTGAGCAAAAAAAAATGGTTTTAAAGATATTTATTCAAAATTTTCCGCAGAATACAAAAATGGCATATAATGCTAATGAGTCTCAAGATTATTTATTGACAGATTGCCTATCACTATTTTTATTTTTTTTTATTTTACTGTGAATAAACTGCTCACATTATCAATATGCTTATTTAAAAAGATGGTTTCACCAGTAATAACTCATAGTCCATATTGTCATTTATATTAATAGTATGGAAGGTCGGAGAAATTGGGTTGTTCTACATGATCAACCTCATATTATAAAAGTAAAGCCAAAAAAGAAAGAAGTAATAACAGAAGTAATAATGTAAGATGTTTTATGGTCATACAGGTGTACAAAATTTCAAGAAATTAATTAGCAAAAATCAAGCCCCTCCCGGGACTCGAACCCGGATCACAACCACCGGAAGATCGCATGCTAACCATTGCACTAAAAGGGCGTTCTCAATAATTTGTTCTTTTTTAAAACTCCGTATTTATCGATATGTTTTATCCATACTTGTATAGGGTAAATCTTGAATTCGTTTATTCACATTGGGTTTACTTCTAGTTATACTATAATTCTGCATAGTTCGCCATAACATAGAAAGTGATTGTTACATAAAATCTTTAACTCAAGCATACATCATAACAGAATTAAAATAAAAATTAAAGCATTTTCTTTTGATTATTATGATTTTTGAGAATATAATTAAACGAGTAAAGAGGTAAATGTATTAGAAAAGCCAAAATAGGTAGTATAGATTTATATTTTTATGTAGCATACTTTTGAAACATGCTTCTGATGGGATTTGTAGCTATAAGTGTACGTGATAATGACAGGCATTATTAAATTATAAGAAACTTGTTTCTTTTTTATTCTTATTTTATACACATATACACTAGCTACACAATAATCTACTGTATATTTCCCTTAACTTCTCCTTTTATCCTTCTTCTTTTTAATCTTTCAGATATTTAAAAAAATACTATGGTGAAAAATGAAATATTTTCTTCATATTATGGCACATCTGTACTTCGCATAATAGGTGTAAAGGGTTATCTCAAGTAATATACTAAAACATGGATACTAATTATATATAAACACTTACAAATTATTCTGTCGTTAATTCTAATTAGTAAACTAATTATATAATTCTTATTATTATTATGAATATTATTCTTCCTTATCTCTTAGGTAGAACCTAATAGGTATAATAAGAAAGTTAATGCTGATAATTACTTTTGGCACACTCTCTCAATAATCAGAGGTCTCTTAAATAAGTTTCTCAGTAATTTGCCACCAATGGCTAATCCGACGATCTTTTGTTCGTTCAATACACTCACAGCCTGAGCCCAGAGTTTCGACTATTCCAAATCCTTCGCCTCGACATCAAATGTTACCTGCAGGGCTACGTATTTCAGGATTTGTAATTTGGGCTTATTACAGAACATAAGCAATTTGAATAATAAATATAGATAAACCAATAGGAACTATCATTCTTACCACCAATAAAAATATATATTTGCAACTAAAAACATGAGAGTAAATGCCATATCTCAGAGTTGAAATCATATATAGAATAAGGGAAAAAGGGTAAAGTACTAAGATGATCTCATACTCCTCTAAGAAATATATCATTCTTAGAGTAAATTTTCTGATAAGCAGATTGATAATACCTTTAACATTATTCATAAAATATGGTCGAAGACGCCAAAGAGATGTTTAAGAATATTCTTTATCCAGAGGACACAGAAGTCCTTGTTGTAATTTTTCTCTAAAAATTTCAAGTAATTTTATTTTATTTTTATAGTTTGCATAGAAGAGACCAAAGAATTATAATAATAATAATAATAAATATATTAAAAACTTTAACATTTAATTAGGACTACCAGTTTCTGTGACATTTTTGGCACATCTTCTTATTTAAAACACATGCTATTGAATTGATATTTCGGTATTTTTTTTATATACATGAAATTATAAGAAAGTTTTATATAGGAAAGTTCATGGTATGTGATATTCGAAATAAACAATGCTGAGGATAAAAGATTGTAGAATAGAATACATTGAACTAATGAGATTTTAACAGTACATAATCTCATGATGATATATCTTTCAGTAAAAATATCTCTATGGTAGAATTATCATTAGTAAGATATTTTACCATTGCTGAGACTCAAATGGAATATTCCAAGATTCCTAATATGTTAATATAGTGGACCATCCATTACCCCTAAAATGAATACAGTGGGAAACAGCAATCAAATATGATATTAGATACTCCTTTCCAAACATATATAAGGAACATGAAGTAATAGATAATCCAATTGTTTTCCTCACTGCTTTTTACACATTTTATACTTTATATTACCTTATGTTATTATATTTCTGTAACCTATATATAATGGAAGAACGTCTATAAATGCTTTATCAATAACTAAGTATTTCAATTAGAGAATAATATAATAACTATTATTATAGAAATATTGCAAAAAATAGAACAAAATGAGGTTTTTTTTAACGTATAACATTATCACATCAAGACTTAGCGTGCACTATGTAACTTTCTCTAAGATTATTAATTTAATAAGTAAATATTTTAAAATATATCAATTCATTGTTACTAGAAATCTGTAATGCACAGTCTAAAGTTATGTAATTATGAAAGATAAAGGAATAAATCCTCATAAGACATGTGTTAAAAACAAAGAATATATAAATCTGTGAAATCACACATATATTTCTAGTATAGATGAAGGAATGATAATGTTATTCTTTATCTATCTAATATGGTTTCTTATAATTATTGTGTTTCCTGCAAAGAAAATCACAAGGAAAGTGGACATATTGATGTTTCTATTATAAGATATATATAATTATATGTGGGAAGAAATGGTAAGATTATTCAACTCAGTAGTGAGGTTGGACATGGTGATATAGTAGATCTGTTAATTCAATGGATAATAATATAGTGGTGGACTCGATAGTGAGACTAATTCAGTTTTCTTCCTATGTGTTACAACTAGACGTTATTATAAACTCATATATGAAAAAATCTATTTATTTTTCTTCTTTCTGTGTGGAATTTTTTTTTACAAGATTAAAAATTTGTTAAGATAAAAAATGTACTTTTGTCATTGGAGGGCACTGCTAGCATAAATAATACTTTACCAGTATAAGATCCTCAAATTGGAAAAAAGCCAGCATACCGTCCATGCTAGAATTGTGGATAGTAATATTATAATCTTTAATTTATTTCATCCATGATGAAGTAAGTTCCTCGAATTTCTTGATGTCGAGTGGCTTGGTCAATATGTCAGCTTTGTTATATTTGGTATTAATATATCCCACTTTCATATTGTATTAATCTGTTTACTTTCATTATTGAAACAAATTTTACAATAAGGAAATTCAAACTTACACTATAACAGATAGCAAGAACGCAACATAAAACATCAATGAAGGTAAAGAGATAGAGTACAGAAATGTTTTTTGATGGAAACAAGGCATTTTGATTAAGAAAGGATAATAAATAATACAATCATAAAGATTGAAGATATTGACACAAAATATAATAAAGTTGACATATTGACAAAACTACTTGATAGTAAAAGATTCAATGGATTAACTTCAACGTGGATGATATAAAATAAAAATTTAGAATCTGATCTCCCACAATTCTAGTATGGGTAGTATGCTAGATATGAACCCAAATTAGGTAAAAAGCCCAACAATATGTATGGCATATTTCCATCTTATATAATTAGCAATTATCATAATATATGTATGGATATTTTGGATATTGGGTGTAGCCTAAAAAAAAAAATTCTGTTGAAGTTTCATAAAAAAGGAAACATAGTTAGGCGCTTCTTTTTGTTTTTTTATTGTATACAGAATATTGTCTGCTTTGTACTTAACATATTTTCAACCATATTATCAAGTAAAGTGCGTTTAATAATTAACTTGATGATATTTTTGTACAGGAGAATCAATTTAGATAAGTTCAACAATGACTTTCACTATTTAACTAAACTCTGTTTCAATAAAGGAATGAAAATGAAAACAAGAGAGAGAAAAAATATTTGCTTAGCTAAATTATGGATTTTTGACAAGCACATACAACTTAACTTTTTATCCTCCTAAAGTATCATTACAACATCTAAAGTACTACTTCCTTTTTATTCATTTACGTTTTTCTAGCATATATCTATTAACATGCAAGAGGCTGTTGCTTTCATGATTAACCCTAAGTATATTTGTGTCGTTCCTTAGTGATATCTAGAACATAATGATAGTTAAAACCAAAAATACAAAAATAAAGAACGAATTTGTACATTTGTACATTTTTTTTAACTTGAAATAACTTTTGTTATACGCCGTACCTTTATTGGGTATATATTACTGGTTGGTTAATGTGAATACAAGTAAATTAGTACACAATATTTGTTTGATTTCAAATTCTAAATAAATAGAGCTAATATATATAATTTATAAATTAAATGAGTAAATTTGGAGCTGAATTTTAGGATATTTCCCTTCGAGTGTGTCGTCGTTGTTTTTTCTGAATGACTATCCCCTGATATTTTTTCTTTATTGACATTTATTTTGTTAAAAACACTCGAACATATGTCATCCTCTTTATTGATTTTGAAGGTTTTCCTTTTCCTTGGAACTGTTTTAAACGTTATTCCTTCTGAATCAAAGGGACATATGTTTGTATTCTCATTTCGTTGCAAGAAGAGTTTTGATATTTCTAGTGATAGCTTTTGTTCTGTTGAACAACCCGAAAACTCTCCATAATAACCTAAAGATCCATCAGATTTTATATCTGTACAGTCCACCTCCCCACAAAGGTATTCGAATATACTTTCATAATTAACCGCTTCCTTTGAAGGGACAACAATACAGGGTAAAGTTGTGTCAATACATGAGCATATCTCTTCATTTGGGGTAGGTGGCAATTTTTCATTGGCTTTCCAAAATGGTGATAAGCTTGGACAATTAATAGAGAAATTGTTCTTGTTTCCCAATTCTTTGGTGTAATTTTTTTTTGTAATATTTGTAGAGACACTTTATTAAAAGCAGTGGAAAGTGTTTCAAAATCATCCAATTCATGAATAGATTGATCATCCTCACTCAATTGAACAACACCATATTTGTTTTCTTCTTCGAAATACATATACACTATTCCACCAGACCAAACTTTTACCATCTGTGGTCCAAATAATGCATTTATTTCTGTAAACGGTCTTGGCCTTATCAAATTACATCCAAATTCAGAAAAAAAAATCGGAACTGGATAGTTCTTAAACTCTTGTGTCCTTTCTTTGTAACCACTAATTTCAAAAGAAGAATATCCACACCACTCATACATATTTATTCCGTAGAAGTCTACTTTTATGTCACCACAAATAAAAAATTTAGCTAAAGATTTTCTTGTATTTATATCATCGTTTGTAGAGTATCCAACAGGAATATTTCTATATTCTTTTTCTCGAATATAATTTTTTGTATCTCTTATGGCAGCTTTTACAAATGTGCTAGCCTCCGTATTACTTAAATCATTTGTAACTTCATTTCCAGCAAAAAAACCAAGAATATTTTTGTATGTATGCATAGAATCAATTACAGCTTTATATCTATTCCAAATTGTTATATCCCAAGTTGGATTGTCTCTATTAATGGAAATGTTAGGTTCAGATAAATCTAAAATAACATATATTCCTGAATTCATTAAAGCGTTCATACATATATCATGTTTTTGTTGTGGGTCAATAGCATATACTCGAATTGTATTTATACCTAATCTTTCAAAGTATGGAATATCACGTAAACAAATGTTAGGGTTTCCCAGAGGATCAATGTATTTGGTATTATTTTCTGTAATATAATCTTCTTCAAGACTATCTCTTATATTTACTAAAGTAGCTAGTTCCGTAAAACCCTGTGCTTTTGGTTGATAAGCAATTCCCTTAATAAAGAATTGATTATCAGTATCAGAATAAAAGAATTTATTTCCATAAGTTTCGATTGTAGGAAATTCCTGTGATATATGTGAAAGACAAACTTCATTTAGTAGTAAGTATGCAAAAATCCTTTTAAAGGTTATCAGCATTATATATACTATTATGACTTGTTTTTTTCTTTTCTTGATTGTTTAATGTTTTAACATGTCTACTTTGTTCTGTGGGTGTGTTTATGAAATAGATTTACTTATTTTGTGACATCTGCCAATGATTTTCTCCCGTAACGAAATTTTCTTCAAAGAAAGAAAATAAAAAAGTGAAATGTCAAAAGTAACTAACATCCTGCAGATTATCATAATATTACATCAAAGCAATTACACTACAATCACAGACAAATTAACAACATATATGATGTATATTTTATTAGGAATAATTAAAATACATAAAACTTGCCTACATTTTATATATATGGACATAAATAAACAAATAAACATACTTTACTAACTAATAACATAATTGTATTTTGTAGCCTCTATCAATTTTTGTTCTTTGGAAGTGACAAGAATATTTATAAATTACATGGAATTTTGCTCACTTTCATGAATTCCTCTATTTGATAGTAGACCAAGTCTTCATGGATATTGTCGTAGTGAAGTAGTGACTCTTGTAAGTAGACATGCCGAAACCCGTGTCATTGTTAGATAAGTTTCTTGGTTGGAATAAATTATGAGTTACACCAGTCAGACTCTTACCAAGGTCATGGACATGAGAGGAAGCAACAGCTGGACCAACAATACAAGCAGCAAAAATGATCAGAACCAAAAAGTATAAAGAAGCGTATTTTCTTACCATACGCTTACGTAAACGAGCTTGTTTCAATGAATAAATTGGTGGACGAATTTGACGCGATGGTTTTAACCAGAATAACATAACAGAATGGAATCTATCAATTTGTGGGATTAATAACAGTGGTAAATGACAAATCAAAATAATATGACCCAACACAAAATCTGCAGCAAATTCGGACAATTCAACAACCTTGGCAGTTAATTCTCTTGATGGTTGAGACCATGCTGCCCAACCTAAACCTTTACCGTACCACTTACCTGTCCAGAAAGCAGTGTTAGCAGAATCGTTCTTGAATTCTCTTGTTAATAAGAAGATAGTCATAAATTGGAAAATTAATCTTTGGCATTGAATGCAAGTAATAACACCAATTAACATTCTGGCAAAATTGAAACCTTCCAAAACCCACATAACAATAAAGAATACAATATGAACAATAACGGCTACCCCATGTGCAATACCAGCCATAACAGCACCAGTTTTCTTACAACATAAACCGAATAATGGCCCAGAACACATGGACATACCCATACAGAAAAACAAAACCCCTAAATTGACGGCAATAGGTGCTAATGTACAGATAATGATTCTTAAGACAGAATTAACAGTATCATCAGGACCATTCTTGACACCAGTTTGAGCGTTTATAAAAGTAAAAGCCATAAAACAGCCACCAGCGTAAATTGCACATGGAATTATTTCAGCCACAATTAAGTTACTTCTATGGGCTCTGGTTGCATCACCAGCAGTCTTTTCAGATTCATCACCAGTTAATTTACGTTTGAAACCTGTAATACGAGCTCTTGACATTCTAACATAACCGATCCAGGAGTTTCTATGGTATTTGCTATTACCTCTAGATAACCATCTAATAAAATCTCTATAGTCTAAGAAGAAATCTTCCCAAGCAAATTGGTGTGGATTAAAGATAAATGGGGAAAACATTAAAGCTGATAAGGAAGCCCAGAACCACAATAATGCAGCTTGCCAGTGTGCCACTGTACTAAATAGTAACATTAACATAGACCTAGAGCCCATATAGATAGCTGATCCTGCAAATCTAGAGTATAAAATTGAGAATGGAATACGAGATGTTGCAAAACCACGACCAGTTGATATATAACGAGCACCACCAACAGTTAAATCACTAACTAAAGCAGCAGAATAAATCTGACCAGCAAACACTTCGAACATGGGTGATAAGGATAGCATATGACGTGCAAATCTTTGAGTTGCCTTCCATACACCACGTTCTATTAATTCTTGGATAACCATAGGAATAAAAGCAATCCAGAACACAATGAAAATAGATAAAGTATAACGTCTAACCCAATCAATAGCTGGAGCTAAATTGTAACAACCAATTGGATATAAGACATCGGTAATTGGTAGGTTTCTGTTGTAGATACAAATAATTGATTCATGGGCTAAAGCATGTAAATTGACTAAAGTTAGCATGAACATTTGGACAGAAATTTGAATAAACAAATTGTTTAAGTGGAAACCAGGGTGGGCATAGTAGAAAGTTAAGAAACGATCCAGTGGTAATTGGGTACCTAAATAGTAGTATTCACGAGACAACATTTGTTCACCCATACCAGCACCAATCTTAGTTTGGAAATTCAAAATTGTACCAAAACCCAAATCTCTACCTTTACCACATTGATAATATTCAACATGCTTAATACGACCACCACGGAGTAAGGCATTCATACCAGCATAAATATCTTCGTTCAAATGCAAACCCTTTTGGGCCTTAGAAACACCACCTCTTGTAATCATGAAAGTACCATTAACAAAATCCGGATGACCATAATGTAATTTACCACCAATTTGAGATAAAGTACGAGCGAAAAGAGTACCAAATGTTTGTTCTTTACCTGCAGCAACATCACCTAAAACACCAGAATTTTCAGAGAAAATATACTCTCTAGCACCAACGATAGCAACTGGATGATTGGTTGTCTGTTCTTCATATTTCAATTCTGGAGCATATGGATTAACTTGTTCAACATTTAATTCTTCGAATTCAGCTAAGACAGATCTGATCTTTAAACATTCTTCTAGATAGTTATCTTGGTTAGCATCAATCAGTTGGATATATTCACCTCTGTGGAAGATAATAGCATGGTTCTGATTATCAGATTTACCGTCACCTAGAATTGGATTACCAGATAATTGGACTCTAAATTTAGGACGCCTACGACCGTTTTCCAGGATTTCACAATGACCATCGATTAAAGCAGAATATATTCTTGGATCTTCACCTTCATTTAATGGAGGTTCTTCATCTAAGTAAGCAATTTGTAAATCAGGATAAGCTCTCAACAAGAATTCAGCGTTTTCTAATTCATGTGGCTTGAATTTGGCTAATCTTTGCATTGAAACCAAAAACTTGAATTTTCTTCTTGCCATCTTCTCCAATTCTCTTTCAAGACCGTCAGCATTACCACCAAACATTTGAACAATTTCGGGGTTCTCTACACGGTATAATAACTTAATAGCTCTAGAATAGTTCATAAAACCGGAAACAGTACGATACAAAGTTTGTGATCTTAAAGAAGCCCAAATTCTTGTTCTCAAGGTGTATTCAGGAGCAGCAGATTTGAAACCGATACAATAGAATGGTAAATCATCAATTTGTGCCTTCAATTCGTCAGACTTTTCTGGATCATTTTCATCGTTATCATAGGCAGCAGTCTCTTCAGCTAAAATCTTAGTATCCTTGACAAAACAATCCCACTCAACAGGATGTAATTGTTTCAAATATTCCAACAAGGTAACTCTGGAGAATTGATCATCTTCACGAATAATTTCTCTTAAAGAAAGTAAGATTCTTTCAGCATAGTGAGGAGTCAAAACAGTAAAAGTTGGCATGTTATCAACAGGTAAAGGCTCAGGAATTGGAGTAGCCAAAGATTGGGCAAAGAAAGAAATACGACGTTCGGCTTCTGAGTTCTTAGGGAAGAATTCAGTCTCAAAATTATTATCATCTTGCGATGCAAAGAATGTTGGTGCTCTCAAAGTCCTCTTACCTTCAATCTCTGATGGAACTTGGTGGTATAATAATCTTTGAACGTGATCTATAGCCAATAAATGTTCCCTATACATTGAGATAACAATGGCATTCCAAACTTGCGAGATTAAAACTTTTGGTTTATATTTAATTTCCATATCAGTAGTAGCCAAAATCTTCGAGTAAATTCTCTTTGGTAATCTAGTGAAGATATTTCTCCATGGAGTTAAGATAGAGATACCTAGATAGAACGATTTACCAATGGAGAAAATTGTGTTAACGATAATATACCACAGATAAGTATCAAGGAAGAATAAAATAAAATCGGTAGCAATCATTAAACCTAGAGTGATTTTTCCCTGTTGTCTACAGATTTTAGCCCCCCACCAATATTCACCTGTACATCTCATTGTCATAGTTGATAAGATTCTTATTGGATCCCTTAACGATAAAATTAAGAAGAAATATGATTCAGCATATTTAGCAGCACCAATGGTAAACCAAACAAAATAAGACAACCATCTATCTAAACCATGTAATGGGGCAAACGACGCAGTAAAAGTTTGAGATGCTACATAACGTCTCGATTTGCTATTCATATAAGAAGTGAAAAGACCACCTAATGGCATAACGGAGAAGAAGATAATAGTAGCTACAGCAACGAAGAACATGACAGCACCTACTACATGAGCTGCAGTAGAATAAACTGTATCCTTATCATAAATAAAGATAAAGATGATTGGACCCAGATTTAAAGCAAATATACCTACAAGGAACCAGAACCTACGTGATAGATGTTGTGCACCAGCCCATTTTCTTGGAACAAACATCCATTCAAAGATTGTGGCCAGTATTTGAATCAGTGATGCTACGGTACCACCTAATGCAGCAGTAGCCCATCTATAAGCTGCCAAAGGTTGATTATTGACTAATTGTTGATAATTATGAGTGTAAAAAGTTGGAGCATTATAGGCCACATACATCCAATAGATACAGATATGCATAATCCAAATACGATTAAAATTGGTGACCAAATGTAACCAGGAACGTGTTTCCTTAAACGTCTTGAAGAATACATCTTTCCATTCGACATCACCAAGTCTTAAATAACGTTCTTCTGCAGGGATATCAATCAACTTAGTAGAATCATCATCATTTAATATAATTTTAGCAATCCCCTCTGGGTACCAAAACAATTGATTAACATCATCGTAACCTATAACGTTAGCATGATCCTTTTCACGTTTAACAAATCTACCATCTTGAACTTCGTAGACTTGATCTCTGATGAATTTATAGATTGGAGTGATGATTCTATGTAAGAAATCACCTTCAGGCATTGGTTCAGTTCTTTGTTGACATAATGGGGATTCTAAATAATCCAGCCCACATTTAAAGATAAAACAAAGACATTCTGGTGTAAATCTGACTTGATTAGCTTCCCCCCACATTAAAAGATATAGAGCAATATGACGAGTCTTTTCGAATGGAGTTAACACGTTCATTCTAGCTTTCCATCTAAAATCAGCAGCTTCTAAAGAATCATCACCTTCAATTTTTTCTAATGTGATCTCTGGAGAATCACCGTTTTCGACAGATTCCTTCATAGCTTTCTTTGCAGCCTTTTTAGCTTTACGTCTTGATCTCCAAGAACCTTTCTTTTTGCCACTACTACCGCCAACAGACATATTTCTGAAACCCACAGCATCATCAAGATCCAGTTGTGCAGCAAAATACCATTTTTTATAATTTGCGGTATCACCACCAATATAGTCTGCGTGTAGGGACAATAGGGCTTGGTCAGGCGACATACGAGACGCACGAGAATCCAAAAGAGTCATGAAATGGTCGAACATATTTCTCATTGAGTCTCTTTGAAAACCAAATCTATTAGTCAAATCGATGAAGATATCTTCAATTTGTTCGATACTTATTGGAGCTTGTGGGTCTGCAGTCCATGCAGGATATGGATCGTTTGGCAAAGCCATAGCAATAGCATTAGGATCGTACATTAATGGGGTAGAAGAGCCTGTGTTCATATTATCACCATAACTTAACTGAGAAGGAGTATATTGTTGTTGTTGTTGTTGTGGATCTCCATTGTTCATCATATAACCATTATTTGGTTGTGGAGGGCCATACGATGAGAAATCAGAAAAATTTTCCATATTATCTTGGGACATCATCATCATATTAGGAGGTTGGTTTATATCTTGCATGTAAGAATCATCATAGTAGCCACCATTATTTATTGGCATCATGTTTATTGGTTGGCCATATTCATCATATTGCTGTTGTTGTTGTTGGGGTTGTTGTTGTTGTTGATAATAAAAATCTTGATTATTATGAGGATCTTGATACCCACCCTCATTATTGAAATTTTGGGTTGGATTAATATTGGGGTTGTTATTATTATTGTACGACATAATAATAACTTAGATGTATCTATTTATATGTATATGTGAGTGCGTGAGGATATATGTATGTGTTTCTTTGTTGTTGTTGTTGTTTTTTGATTTATATAATTTAATTTTTTTTAACTATACTTATGATTCTTACTTAATACCACTGGTAGTTATTTATAAAAAAAAAAGGTTTAGAACGAATATTTTATATTAATGTTCAATAGAATAATGAAGACAAAATAAAAGAAAAAAAAGAAATAGAGAATCTTTATAAAATTTTATTCACCTATCTTTCTTTTTAACAGTTTTAATATATATTTGTTTTATTTGTATGTAGTTAGATAACCCAGTAAAAAAATAAACAAACAAATATATATATTTATAATAAACACTTGGATATTTATGAGGGTATTTGCAGGAATACGGATAAGTTGTCACACTCACACTCACGGTTGCACTTGCATATACACACACCTGTAGATAGATGGAAACAAATAGACCAAGATAGCTTTTTTTTTTCTATCCTTAGTTAACATCTAAGAGAGAAGATAATAAAAGAGTATAAGACCATGGAAAAGTATGTAAGTATGCAACAAATACATACACACACATACACAAATATACATCCAAGAAAGAACAGAAATTACCCAGGCACCAAAGCTAGTGTAAAGTATATATATAAAAGCACGTTAAATCGAATCAGCAGAAGGATACATGGGTAAACAAATAAACAAATTGTAAGACAGAACAGATTAGACGAACAAGAACAAGAACAAGAACAAAAAAAAAGAAATAGAAGAACGTTGCTTGTGGCTTTTATTCTTGGTAAGAAGTTCGATCTGTTTGTTACAAATCAAGCTTTGAAAAAGAAAAAACTGAAAGGAAGGAAGAAAGAAAGAAAGAAACCGTGCCCGAAACTGACACACGCACAGTGTGTGTCTGTGTGTTTGAAGTCGAGTCGAGAAATATAGAAATGTTAGGCTTTTGTGCTGCCTCTGTCTCTCTTTCTTTCTCTCTAGTGGTGAATTAATTAATTTTTCTCAATGATTTCAAGGAATCAAACAAAAAAGAAAGGGAAAAAATTTTTTTCTTTTTTTTCTTGTTGTTTATTTTTTTTTTGTTATTATTTTAAATAATAATAATAATAATAAAACAATCGTGGCAAAGGGACCTAGACCATACGCCAAAATAAAATAAAATAAAATAAAAAAAAAGAAAGGAGTCTCGAGATGTCAGGCAAAACAAAGGGCAATACGCGAAAAAGTTGTGAAGATTTTTTTTTCTTTTTGCTTTACTTTTTCTAAGTTTTTCAATTGCTACAAATGGAAATATATGACGCGAAAAGCCTTTTTTTTATTGCCCTAAGTTTCGTGTCTTGTGTGTGTTTTTCTTGCTTTCTTTTTTTTTTGTTCGCGTTTCATTCTTTTTCCTTTCTTCATCTTTCATTGTCTATGAGTTTCTTTTCTTTTCTTTTCTTTCTTCTTTTTTTTTTTTTTTGGAGTTTTTTACGCGTTTAAGTCTTCTTTAATTGCGGTATTTGCCAAGGTTGTGTAGATCTATAATTTATCAGATTCCCTGTTATATACATATATATATATTTATATTTATGTTTGCATGTGTACGGTACAGACCCTGCCTATAGCCAAAGTTGCTCTGGTTGTACCCCCCCTCCCCCCCTTGCAATTGCTACAGAGATCGCCAATATTCTGGTTCGTGTATATGCACTCACCTATTCAATCACTAGCAAAAATCTGTTTGCTTGTATACGTATATATATATATATATATACATAAATAGATACCTAAATGATTAGGTACTGATATATTGGATGAACAGTAAGACCTATAATTAAATAAATATCTTGAAGTATAATATCCGTGGACTATTGACTGTCAGAAAGAGGAAAACAAAAAGAAATGAAGAAGTTTTCATGTCTGGAACGGAGATAGTGTTGCCTCAATTAGGGAAGCGGGTGGCTGGTATAGACTTGTTTCTTATATTCACCTCTCTATGTAAAAATTTTCCATACTGTTGCAAGTATATAACTGTCTTGTTGTCACTGTGGTGTGTGTAGTGGGGTTTTTTTTTCTTTTGTTAATCTTAATTAGAAAAGGAATCTATGTTAGCAGGTTAGAGTTTGCTTTGTAATTTTGATATAATTATAAAACATTATTTGATATATATATATATATATGTATGTATGGATGCGTGTGTGTGTGTGTGTGTGTGTGTATGTATGTATATATATCTTACATCATCTGTTAATATTCTAATGTTTTATAATGAAACTTCTTATTTTTTGTATTGTACTAATCATCCAATTATATAATCTCTTATACCATGGACTTGAAATCATTAAATTTTCACTTGTCATAGGTAGTGATCTCGGTAAAGTTGTTGGTGATGGTGATGGTTTAGTACTATTTCTATGGTAATATTCTGTTAATAATATGTCTACTCTTCCTATACTTTTTAAAATTTTATTCATTGGTAATAACAATTCTAACATTTTACTCTTCAAACTTATCTTTATATACATTTTAATATATTGATCCAAATAGAGGCGTTGTATCCTTTGATTATCAATAATCAGATTCAGTATAAATATTTGTAATTTTAATATTTCATATATTTCCTCATTAAAAATAGTTGAATAATAATTGTCAATCCATCCTTCAAAGTTAAGAGTTTTATCCACTTGGAAAATTGTTCCAACTCGGTTTATTATTTCCTCCCTTTTTTCCCATATGTCTTCCTTTGTTCGGTCAAACATTATAGCAATTACTTTTATGATTATACATTTTAATATTACTGTTCCATTTCGATATAGTATTGTTACATCGTTATATTCAATAAATCTATAAAATACTATATTATAGTTATTTATTAACTGATCGATCGAATATAATAATATAAGTTGCTCTTGTTTTCCTAAATACAGACTATCACCATTCTTATATCTGATTGCTTTGGTGGTTATTTCTCCTTCAATCGAAAAATTAATAACACTTTTATTGGAACAATCTAAAATCATTCTTTCTTTCTTTTTTTGTTTCTATCTCTTTCCCTCATTACCATTTAATCTATAATTAATTATTAATGACATAAATACATATATATATATATATATGTGTGTGTGTGTGTGTCATTATTGAGATTAAAACATTTTCCAGTAAGGTCGACTTTTTTTTTGTGACACCTGTCGTGTACAATGATATCGATATTCTTAAATGGATTGATATTTCTTTTTTTAAATGATTTAAAGCAAAGAGTAAAGGCTTAATGCGGGATTATGATAGAATAGATATAGGGTATTACAATATAGTAGTTACTTTAACACACGTACATATATATATATATACGTATGTATGTATGTATGTATGTATGTATGTATGTATGTATGTATTTCAACTAATGACTTTGGTTTTTTACAATACTGCAAAGGGCATTGAATTAGAACAAGAGATAATTAAGGTTCGTCTGACCTATTGAATCTTCTTTACACAAAAAATAACTTTGCATAATATAACTTTACACAAGAATAAATATGAGTGGACCACCGGCACCGCCACCTCCACCTCCACCTCCTTCTATGGCTCCAGGCATAAACCCACTCGCTTCAAATAAAAATGATGGTTCCATGCCTACTCCTGCTCCGTCAGTAATGCTTAACAGAGATGCCCTCTTGGGTCAGATTAGACAAGGTATAACATTAAAAAAGGCCGAGACAAATGATAGATCAGCACCTCAAATATCTGGTGGTGGTGTAGTCTCTACTCCATCGAACTTATCAAAAAGCAGCAATAACAGTAATAATCATAATCATAATAATAATAATACAACTCTTTCTATGTCAGCTCCTCCTGTCCCTCAATTGGGTGATCTCTTAGCTGGCGGGTTGCCCAAATTGAAGCATGTTAATCCAAATTTGTCTACTCCAACAACTGGGCCTGTTCCACCAATTCCTAATCTTCAAGTCCCGTCTATCCCAAAAAGAAGACCTTCTAAGGGAAAAGATTCAACACCCCATGTCCCATCTAATAAACCTGTTGGAAAATCACACCAGAAGAAAAGTTCAATTTCGAATGAGGCTCCTCCGCTACCCACCAGTGCACCTCCAGTCCCAACAAATATTCCTTCTCTACCCACTGCTACTGCGTCTTCTTCTTCCACATCTATTCCTTTTTCTGTCCCTGCTTCTCCTCCTCCTCCACCACCGCCAGCTGTCCCAACATCAGCAGCTCCTCCAATTCCAACTACCACTACTACTACTACACATACGTTTCATATAAAAAAACAATCAGTATCAAGTTCATCTCCCAGTTCTCCTTCTTTTCCTCCTCCACCACAACCGCCTGCTTTTGCTGCTCCTTCAATACCAAATACCGTTGTTTCATCCGAAACACAGCAGATACCTCCGGCTCCTCCGGCTCCTCCAATACCTATACCCACTAAATCAAATGCAACTTCAACACCTCCAGCTCCTCCGGTCCCTCCTGTCCCACCTATGCAAGGATCATCTGTTCCATCTGTTCCATCTGCCCCTCCACCACTTCCATTATTAAACACATCTTCCACATCTCCAGGATCAACCCTCTTATCACCGCCACCTCCTCCCCCTCCTCCAACAATGCCAAACCTATCAGCATCAAAGGACAAATCTAAAATTAAGTCCAAAAAATCTTCAAAGAGTGACTCTTCAACAAATATTCCAGTAATCAGTGGTGGTCCATTGCCATTTTTAGCAGAGATTCAAAAAAAGAGAGATGATAGATTTGTAGTCAGTCAGGATTCAAGCTATTCTACTTATGTAGAACAAGAACAGGTGACTCAATCAAATTCTGCTTCTGGTCCTTCTGTTAACAAAACACCCACAGGTGCCACTAGTAGTTCAATGTCATTCTTAAGTGAAATTGAATCAAAAGTGAAAAGTCATTCTCATTCAGATGTGGATAAATCTAAAAATACACATTCTGTGCCCACTAGAGCCCCACCGTTACCAACTGTAGCTCCTCCACTTCCTACAACAGCTCCACCAATCCCCTCGTTTACAGCAAATGGACCAACTCATGATAATACATCTTTAGAGATTCATAACTCTAGTTTCTCTTTTGCAAATGAAATTTCATCACAAATCTCAAATCAACAGAAAATTAATCATGTTACATTTGATAACAAATCTAATGAAAGTAGGAAACCCCCAATACCAGCATCAACACCCCCATCTTTGATGTCGACTACTCAGGCTCCATTACCACCTGTAACTAGTGCTCCGCCATTGCCAAAATCGTCCCCACCTGCCCCAATGACTCATGCTCCAACGGTTCCTTCTCCACCTTCTACTCTAGCATCTGCCATTCCAAGTATAGTCCCTTCTCCTCCTGTTGTGTCATCTTTTTCAGGTTCACCAACCTCAGGTACTGAAACCTCTTTTGCACCAAATATATTGAGTCAACAAGCACAATTATCACATACAGCAGTATCACAACCAGCACCACCACCACCTCCTCCTCCTCCTCCTTCATTACCAACAACAAATACTACAAATAATGATACTGCATCTGCCACCATTGGCAATGATTCTGGCATTGCAACATCTTCTACTTCATCCGTAAAACATAGATTATTTGCCTCAGAAGAAAGTTTCTCAAATACAAAGATTGATGCATCAGCATATACCATAAGTGGATCTTCTACAACAAGCAAGATATCAAGTGCTGCTAATAATAATACTAATTCTGAATCAGTAAGTGGTAGCAGTAGTAGCAGAGTGAAGATAATGATTGATGATTCTAGATTTAATTGGAGTATAAATGAATCACAAATGCCTGCGCCAAGGAAGTTTCAAAATATTACTAAACTATATCCAAGTGGGGGTGGTAGTACCATCCCATTAGATTTATCTTTATATGAATAGCTGAAATTTGATACAATTGGACATATATGTATATACATGAATCTATATAGAGTATATTTTTGAAATATGGTGTTTTTTATGTGTTGCATTATTAATCCCATCCATTAACCCATCTCTCTTCCCAAAATTTAGTATCAAATGATTCTTTACCCAATTTGACATTTATAGAATTATGATACTTACTTAACCATTGACTTAAAGTATATCTATTAGTAACATCAATAGGATTAGACACGATGTACTGTGTCATATTTTGCCCATGTTCCTTTATAGGATAAACTTTGCCAAACAATTCCAAAAATCTTTTCATTTCAATTCTCTCAGTTTGTGTTGGTTCATTTTCATCAAACCTAGAAACAATACTGTGTAACAGCATCCAAGAACTAGTCCCTATTTCTTCTTTATTTGGTGGTGGAATTTTTCTATATGATCTAGACCCAGGTATTAAACCTAATTTCGAAGATTTCATATTGCTGGTGGTAGCAGTGGCTGTGGCTGCTGCTGCAAATTTTTGATCCAATTTTCCTGTAGCATATTTGAAATCCAAAAGGGTGTTACATGACCTACATGGCTTGCCATCTTTATCATAAATGATCTTTCTGCCAGTCAACCCAGTAGTTGGAAACTTTTTGGTTTCAATGGAGTTATTATTATTACTATTATCTAGAGGAGATTCGGACATTTCACTATCTTGTTTCATTTGTTCATGTTATGTACAATTGAGTTGTCTGCAACTCTTATATGCATTGCTGTCCGCTTCAGACTCACTCAAGTTATTTGATTATCTCAACAAAGATAATGTAGATAGGTAAACATCCTCTCTGTTTGAAAAAAGTGTTCGAGAAACCATTAACCTGCTACAATTATTAATCTTCTTACTAATACTTTCTTTTAATCCTTTAACCGAAAAATTTTTACTATTTATTTTTTTTGTAAATGTTGCGATGAGCAAAGTATTAGTAAAGAGAGTGAATGAAAAATATGGAGAGATAGACTACAGTAGTTTAAAAGAGAGTGGCAAGATTGGATCAGACAAGACTTAAGGACGTCTGTTTGTTTGTTCATTTAGTTTTGTCGCAGTTTACTTGTATCTGTTTGATAATTTTGCAGTAGTTTTTTTTTTGTTCGTTTGTTTGTACTCTGATATACACTAGGATCAAGTATGTTGAAAAGACAAAGTATTAATATCCCAGGTGTGCTTCTAGATCAATTAAAAGAGAGGGATTATTCTAATGATGTTAGATTTCAGAATAAATCCAACAACAGTAGAAAGAGAGGTCCTTATAAACAATTGAATAGAAAGGAGAGACGGAAACAACAAAGAGTAGAGAAGAAACAGAGAAGAAGTAGGACTGGGACAGTAAATAGCATAAAGAAGGATACTGATCAAAGAAGTGACTTTGCTTCTGACAAAAAACGGTTAAAAGGTAATAAACCAGATAATAGACATAGTAAGTCAAAAAATGATTCAAAAGTTGAAAGAAGAAGCAATAAGAAAGGACAAGATAGTGATGAGGTGAAATTGCCCTTTTCTTCTGATGATGAATTATCAGAAGGTGATTTTGATGAATTTGGTGAGAGTGACTTAAATGAAGAAGAATGGGAACAGTTACGAGAATTGGAAGAAGAAACCAGTGAAGATGGTGATAATAGTGGTAGTGATGATGACGAACCAAGAACTGCTGAAGAAACTATGGCTAAATTGAAAGAGTTGCAAAGGCTTAAAGGATCCAAAAAGAAAGAGCATAAAGGTATAGAATCTATCTCTAAACTAAAGGATAAAAAAAAATCACATAATAAAGATGATACTGAGGTCGTTTACCCATTGACCCCAGCTGAAAGAGCTGCTATTGAAAGAGATGAAATGGATATGAAATATTATGCTAAAAAATTGAATTTGAAAGGTAAAAAGAAAAAAATTCATGCCAGAGATGAATTTGATGCAATTGGTGGATTATTGGACGGTCTTGATTTCTTTGAGAATTACGGGCAAGATGACGATGAATATGGTGATTTTGCAATAGACAATAAGAATAGTGCAGATGATGATGATGATGACGAAGTTTCAGAAATTAGTGAAAGTGAAAGTATCAGTGATGGTGAAGAATCTGAAGGAGAATCTGAAGAGCTCATTGAAAATCCATTCTCTTCTGATGATGAGCTTTCTGAAAGTGATTTTGAAGAATTTGATGAAGAAGATTTAGATGAAGAAGAATGGGAACAATTAAGAGAATTAGAAGGTAAGAAATCGAAGAAACGCGACGAGAAATTAAAGAAAGAAAATCCCTACGTTGCAGCAACATATTCTTCTTCTGGTGCTAATGAAACATATATTCCACCATCATTAAGAAAAAAACAATTAGAAGTTGCAAATGATGAGTCTGCTCTTATTTTGGATATTAATAAAAGAGTTAAATCATCATTTAACAAATTGTCTGATAATAATATTAATGTAATTATTTCTGCATTAAACGAATTATATGATAATTATCCTAGAAATTATGTCACAGAGGTTATTACAAATCAAATATTAGATGCAGTGGGTCAAGGTATTAGACTATTGGATAGTTTTATCATAAATTATGCTGCTGTAGCATATTCTTTGTTTAGATTAAGAGGTTTGGAGATAGGTGCATCCTTTATACAAAAAGTAGTAGAAATATTTTTATTGCATTATTCTAAGAAACTTGAAGAATTACAAAATTTAAAGGCTGATGATGTTGTAAACTTATCAAAAGAGTGTAACAACATTATTACATTATTATCATACTGCTACAACTTTGGATTCGTTTCCTGTAGATTAATATATGATATGATTAGAACTTTTGTTTCAACGCCCAATGAACTAACTATAGAACTACTGTTACGAATTGTGGCCGTATCTGGACAGTTGATACGAGGCGATGATCCATCTGCTTTAAAAGACATTTTATCTGAATTATTAAATAATGTGAAGACTTTAAAAGAAAAAAGTCCAAGGTTACAATTTTTATTGAATACATTTTCTGACTTAAAAAATAATAGATTGAAAGCATCAATGATGGCAGTAGATTATCAACCTTTGAAAAAAAGTATTAGTTCAATTATTAAATCCACAGTGTTAATTGAACCGTTACAAGTATCACTAGACGATATTAAAAACGTCGAAGAAAGAGGTAAATGGTGGTTGGTTGGTGCATCTTGGAGGGGTAACATGAATTCTGCATTTGATCAGCATAATAATGAGGATTCTAACAATAAAAAAGGTAAGAGTAAGAATGATGAGGAGATACAAGAAACTATATCTCTTGAAGATGATTTATTAGATGATATTCCTGATTGGGATAAGATTGCAAGAGAACAAAGAATGAATACTGATGTTCGTCGTGCCATTTTCATTAGCATAATGTCAGCACAAGATTATGTTGATGCATTTGAGAAGTTGGAGAAGTTGAATCTTAAGAATAGACAATTATTAGAGGTCCCAAAAGTTATGTTGCACTGTTTACTTGCAGATGCAGGGCAAAATGGATATAACCCCTACTATGCGTTGGTCGCTTCAAAATTAACTAGACATCATCATCAATTATTAAAAGCATTCCAATTCTTATTTTGGGATACCGTTAAAAAATTCGAGGAAACTTTTAACTCAGATTCAGAAGATGATATGTTTGACAATGAAGATGATGAGGATGGTAATGACGAAAAAAGATTAGCAAATATTGCCAATCAAGGTAAATTTTTCGGTTATTTGTTCTCTGAAGGGATATTAAAATTAGATAGTTTCAAACATGTTCCTATAATGGGAGGTTTGACTAGTGATGGTACTTTATTCATTGAAGTTCTATTGTACTTTGTGATGTTGTTAATTGGTAAGAAGTCAGAGAAGGGTAAAAAGAAGGATCATGATGGAAGAAAAACTTTCGAATACACTGATGAGCATTTACTTTCATTTATTGGAAGAGGCATTAATATTGAAAATAAGCCTACCATTTTAAAAAGTTTGAAATGGTTTATTAGTAAGAAATTAAAATATAAGACACTTTTGGTTGGTAAACCAAATGAGAAGGCTTATATCAGAGACAAGAGAAGAATAGAATGGGCCACGGCAAGATTTATTAAATTAATTGAGGAAGAATTTGAGAATATTAGTATCTGAATAACAAGGGATATTCAGTCCTCATGCATCGTTGGAATTTATAAAATATACAGCAAGTGAATAAGAATATGAAAGGAGTTATCTATATAAGAATCTTTCAAAAAGTTAAATCTATAATATTTTACAATGTTTTTTCTTATATTTCACAAATATATTACTTACGTAGTTGTATTATTATGTATCATATTTTTACATAACCTTTTTTGCATCTTCGATAGATTTGATAAATGAACGTCCATCAGCTTTTTGTTTGAATTTAATAATGTAAGTAGTCAATTTACCGTCAGCTCCAACTGTAGGAGTCTTTACCAGATTTTCATTCTCTTCGGTTAACGGTGTATAATTGAAAGATTTCACGACTGATGTATTCAATAAAATATTACCCATACCATCAGATCTACATAATAATCTGACTTTGGATTTATCCTCTTTGTTTTGTAACAGCTTCATTTCACCAACACCACGAGAGTCATATGATTTGGTCTCGGTATTGAATACCATTAATTTCGCTCTTTGCGAAAATAAATTTATTTCATCTTCTTCCCCATTCTGAAGTTCTATTGGAGTAGAAGTTTTTTGTTCAGTGGTAGAATCATTTTCACTTTGTTCATTTTCAGTAGTGCCTTGTTCAACAGCACCTGACTCGACCTTATTTGTCTCATTCTTCTCATCTGGCTGTTTCGTGAAAGATGTAGTTTTTTGCTCAAAGGGTAAGTTAAATTTGAAACCACTAGATGGGGTAGTGGTGTTGTTTGTTAAACCGGTGGATGATTTACCAAAGTTGAAAGATGGAGCTGGTGTAGAAGAGCTATTAATACCGAAAGTAAAAGCTGGTTTGGTTTCCGTATTTTTGTCAGCAGTGGTGGTTGTGGTATTCAAAGAAGGTGTTGAATTTCCAAAAGTGAAAGTTGGCTTAGTTTCTGTCTTTTGATCAGATTTTGAAATTTTAAAAGTGAAGGATGGTTTTGAATCAGTAGGAGTATCGTTCTTTGTATCTGAAGTGATGGGGGATTGACCAAAAGTGAAATGTGATTTTTGATTGGTTTCTTTATTATCAATAGAAACAGTAGTCGAAGATTGGCCAAATGTAAAAGGCGATTTGCTGGAATCAGTAGGTTTATTATTAGTATCCTGACCAAAGGTAAATGATGGTTTGGTAGTGGAACCTGGTTGAGCAAAAGTGAAAGATGGTTTCTTCTCATCTTTATTAGTATGTATTGGTGTCGATGTTTTATCATCCTTTTTATTTTCATTTTGTGAACTAGATATGGGGCTAAAGAATGGTTTCTCATCTTTTGTGGTTGTATTATCAGATTTGGAACCAAATGCGCTTAAAGAAGCTGAAGGACTTGAGGTAGAACTCAAAGAAAATCCAGTAGGACTAAAAGAAAAAGATGGTTTTTTCACCTCATCTTTTGTTATTTCAGAATTTTCTTCTTTTTGGTCTTGTTTCGATGAGAAACTGAAAGCTGTGGTAGGTTTCTGTGTAGTTATATTATCTTCCTTAGATTTTGTTGGTATAGAAAATGAAAATGTGGGTTTTGAAGTTTTCTCTTTTGTTTCATCTTTATCGTTCATATCCTCATTATTAAAAGTTTCTGGGTTCATTGTATTGTTAGTGGTAATAGTTGTGGTAGATGATATGTTTTGACCAAAAGTAAACACTGGTTTACTTTTATCCTCGACTTTTTGTGCATCATCTGTCTTTTTGACACCAAATGAAAATGATATTGGTTTATTTTTCTCTTCAATTGTATTGTGTTGTTGATCATTTGAACTTGAATCCATGTTTTTCTCAGGTTCCTTAGGTTTTAATTTAAATACGTCACTTTTAACAGTACCAGAGAAAGTGAATTGGGGGCCTTTAATTTCAACATCAGCTTCAGAATCACTGTCCTCCTTATCTTTAGGCTTTTTAGGACCAAATGAAAACACAGAATCTTCTGTAATAGGTTTTGTATTTATTGTAAATTTAGGACCTTCAATCTTAATGTCTTCATTTTCACTATCGGATGAGGATGAAGATGCGGATTCTTTTTTATTATCTAGAGGTTCATCATTCTTTGTGGCAGTATAATTAATTGCAGGAGCAGGTTTATTTAAAGTAAAAGTGAATCCAGAAGAAGGAACTGTTGGTTGGGTGGTTTTAGGTGGCTCTGCTTTCACTTGTGGAATAGAATTGAAAGAGGAAACACTACTAGTTGTTGATTCTGTAGTTTTGATGGTTGATTCTTTATTAATATCATTTAAATATTGAGTGTATTTTGTAAATAAAGATGATAAATTCGAACATGGATCAGAAGAAAGCACACTAAGAACTTTTGATTTGAACTGTTCATTTAACGCCTTTAATTTTGCCGGTTTATCATTACTGTTGTTATTATTGGTTGTGGTAGTGGTGGTGGTGGTGCTCATCGTTGGTTTGAAGGCATTAGCAAAAGATAATTCAGTGTTCGCAGCAGTATTATTAAATTTATTAGAAAACATCATTTTCCTTTTTGGCATGGCTATTTTTCTTTTATTCATTACTTCAGCAGAAGCAAAAATGTTATTATTTGAACCATTGGACTCATCATCACTGCTGTTATTATAGTTTTCCCTTGTAAGCTGATTTACAGCTCCTCTTTTACTCATTACTGTTCTTGTTGTTGTTGTTGATCAAATGCAATCACTAAGCTTGGGATATGTGAAATGAAACTCCTTTAAATAACTGTTTGAATGAAATTTTTGTGACTATTGCATAATAATACGCCAAACAAAGTCCAAACAGTATCGCATAAACCAGCACTTCTAACAAATCGTTTATATCGAATACTTGTAAACATGCAGATTGTCTATCAATTGAACTCTTTTCTTTTCAATTCCTTTCTATCCCAAGAATATTTTTCATCAATTAAAACGAGGAACGAAAGAAAGAAAGGAAAAAAAAAAAACAGGAAAAAAAAATTCTGTTTTTACCTGTTCGATCAAGCAGTTTCCTAATTGGGAAAGAAAGTTGTTTACTCAGAGAAAAAACGTTTTTATTATTTTATAACCCTAACATTTTCTGCGTAGATAAATGGGAATTCCTTTTTGTTATTCATAAAGCCCTGAGATTGTTTATACTTTCAGGTTGTAAATTTCTGTATATTCGACTCTGAGAATATTTTTAATGCAAAATTATCCCACATAAAAATCTTTAGCAGGTGGGGAATATCTTCAATCCTTGTCATACAGAGATATATAAGACTGAGATGTCGAATACTGATGGTCATCTAGATGGACACAAGCCAAGTTACTGGTATCAACTGTGAATATCAGTTGATAATTTGTCTATATTTGTGTGACCATAGGACTAAAGAAATTAAGTAATTGGAAGACGATTATAGATATCGTTAATATAAGTAATTGAGAACAATGTCGTTAACTGCTGTTAGACAAAGACTTTTAACTATTAATAACACTAGAGCTTATGTTGAGTTTGAGCCAAGGGAGACAGTACGGTTATATCAGGACACAAAGAGGTATTTGAAACATGGAGATACTCAATTGACTTCCGAACAGAGATTGTCATTAATGGAAATGTTATTTTATTTGTCAATCTTTTGTAGTGAAGATGTGGAAGCTCAAATCATGTATAATCAGATTAGTGATATGTTAGGAGAAGAGTCGTGCAAATTACAAGTCATGAAAGCCACGCTTTTACAATTTAATGATTCCATTGATAAGGCAATTAAATATTTGGAAGATCTGATACATCAAGAGTATGAATATGATACAGATATGGCAAGTTATACAGTATTATCTAAAAAACTGCTAACTTTGAAAATGTATTATAGTAATAATTATAACAATAATGAAAATAAACAAACCAAAGCATATTGGAATACATGGATAAAAGAGATTAACATTCTAATTGAGAAAAGTCCGTTAGATCCTGAATTATGGTGGTTTTTGGCTAAAATATACGAGACAAATAAACAGTTTGATTATGCAATTCACTGTTTACAAGAAGTTGTGTTAATTATGCCTTTCAATTATATTGCATTTGCCAAACTGGCCGAAATTTATGTCTATCATTCAATGGACACTAAAATAAATCATAAAGATAAGATAGAGATCTTGAAGTTAGCATTAAACAATGCTCTAAGGTCAGTGGAGTTGAGCGAGACCTTTTTGAAGGGCTGGACTTTAGTAAAATTAATATGTGAAAGATTGAAGGATAAGGATAAAACTAGATTGGTCAAGTTGGCTAATAAAAAATTAAAAGAAATTGAAACTAATTCTAATGATTCTGATAGATTTATTGCTAATTATGTTCTTTCCAAATGATCATTCATGTATGTATATGTATACCTATATATAGAAATGTGTCTTAATAATGGTGATTTAATCACTAAATTTGAGATATTCACATTCTCTAGTTTTTAATGGTATATGTTTGACAACCCAATCACTATCTCTTAACAGTGCTTTAGGATCCATTGAGTTGACTATTCTACTATATCTTTGGAGAGTCTCATTGTCGCCTTCATATTTTTTAAACTCTCTGATTATTTCATTTGTATCAAACTCTATATAAATCCTGGTATCGTAGACTCTTAGTATCACATCATCAACATTAAGAAAGAATCTCATTAATAGTAATAGCCTTTCATTCATCACTCTAATCTTACACGTTAATAAGGATATACCATTATCTGCTAATTCATCCTCATATAATATCATATCATCGAAGTATAAGATTGGATCTGGGCGTGACAACTTATCTATCGGTAATTCTACAGAATCATCTCTCTGGAAAATATATTGAACATCCCCACTGTTATGTATCGTTCCTTTATATTCAGTAGTATAAGTCCAGTCATAATGTTTCACTATCTTTAAAAGTTTATCGATTTCAACCTCATTGACATCAATTTCATAATTCTTC
Organism: Arxiozyma bovina; assembly: GCA_023309525.1. Taxonomy (NCBI): domain Eukaryota; kingdom Fungi; phylum Ascomycota; class Saccharomycetes; order Saccharomycetales; family Saccharomycetaceae; genus Arxiozyma; species Arxiozyma bovina. The sequence continues at coordinate 87,835 of JAKZLQ010000033.1, read as the reverse complement.
TTGTTTATATTCTTGTTTTGATTTACACGTTTTTTGGATTCGATCCAATCTTTTGAATAAGCAACACGGATCCCTGCATCTTCTAATGATACTAATTTCAACGCATCTAAAGCATTAAATTCAATTTGCCAATTATGTTTTGCATTTTCAATTTTAATAAAATTATTTCCAAAGACCATCTCAGGTAACGCTTTTAGTCCAGGCAGATGTTCAGATTCCCATTTCTCCAGTTCTACAGAACTTAAAATAGGTTTTTTACAAGAAGTTATAGTCCAATTGTCGATTGAAATAGACGGTATATCTTCTAAGGGCATTCTTGCAGCTGGTGATGGAATGATCATAGTTCCACAATGTGAACAAGGTGGATTATTTGGGTTATTACACTTATGACGTAATTTTGTTAACTTCGCAGGGGCTAACATTGGTGGTGCCATTGCTGGCATCGTATCCGATGTGGTTCTACTGTCAGTGGGCATATTACTAACTAGTACACTTTTCATATCCACGTTAATATCGGTAGTTGTTGTAGTTTTTCTTACTGTTGTTGTGCCAGTGGATGTAGTAGTAGTAGTAGTAGTAGTAGCGGAGTTGGGATTTCTGTTAGATGGGAAACGAGCCCTCACTGTTCTTGCATGCATTTCTCTAGCAGCGTTAATTGTGATAGTATCAATTCCTTTTAATCCAAATAGTCTCTCCCCCGATGGGGTATGTTTGGTTTCTTCTTGGCTCATAACTTAGAATCGAATATGTTTGTATGTATATAAGTATGTATGTATGTGGAAAGTATTGTGTTATTAACTGATAAGGATGGCTGGGTATCTTACTTTAATAAAAAGTTCCTGGATATTTGTTTCGAGAAGATATTGCCACTAAGATCAAATAAAGCAAGCTGGTTGGGAAATGAGTAGATACATGTGCATCAAATAGTGTCTCGTTGTATCTGTCACAAAGGGAATTTGACGGTAGGAAATTTTTTGAAACCTTTAAGGTGTCAACCAACGCCTTAAACTTAAAATGTAATTAATCAGGGTGTTTTTCGAGAATGGAAAATGCGATTGCGTTTTTTGGTAAACTAATCAGTAACCCTAATTAGTTTTAGAAATCCAAGCTGTCCCACATAAAACAAAACATTCCAACCCTAATATGCATCTGAATTTTCTTTTTCCTTAACTGGATTTTACAAGTTTTATTATAGAGAGGCATAACCAGAATGGAAAGTTCATTTTAATATACATATATTATACATATGCATAAAGATATGTCTGTGTATAGTATTAGAAACATATTGGTTAAGTGAATGGCTATAGAAATAATAACGAGGACTATTGAGTAGACTCAATATTGTATTGCAACTTTCAATTATTATAGTTATTATTATTACTACTATTACTATTATTAATATGACTGATAGATTGACACAATTGCAAATATGTTTGGACCAAGTAATGGAACAGTTCTGTGCTACTTTAAACTACATTGATAAGAATCATGATTTTGAACCTGCTAATAAATTTGAAACAAAGATGACAGATAAGCATGCCACAGTTGCTCCGAAGGAAGAATTTACAAATACTATAGACGAACTATCAACAGATATTATATTGAAAACAAGACAGATTATTAAGCTGATCGACTCTTTACCCGGTGTAGACGTTTCTGCTGATGAACAATTACATAAGATTGATTCTTTGCAGAAGAACCTGATTGAAGTGGAAAAGAAGAAGATTGAGGCTATAAGGAAGAAAGAATCACTTTTAAACGAGGTAGATAGTTTAATAACAACGTTTGTCTCGGGACTTACAGAAGCTGCACAATCCAAAGGACATGACAATATTTATTGTTACAATCAAGGACCCAGTGAAGATAAAACTGAGAAAAGTGGAATCAAACTAGAGTCTATGCATAATGAGGTAAAGATAGAACAAGAACTTTCAAAGGATGACAATGAAGTCACTGTATAACGACGAACATTAAAAAAAATAAATAAATAAATAAATAAATGAAGGATAATACAGTACATTAAAACATGTTAATGGAACGAATTCAGACAAGTTGTTAAAATTATATTCATATATGTATGTAGGGTATACAGGTAGGAATTCATACAGGGTATTTATTGTATGTGTTCTAAGTTGGCTAATCTATATAGCATAGCAACGTATAAAGGAATTAGCATTTTGGTCCAAGGAAACCTCTTATTAATTGTGTTAAGTGTTTGAATGAAGACTATGAATCCTAAAAGATAACTAGGGAAGTAGTTTATAATTGTCAATGTGTCATTAGACCGACTCTTAGTGTACACATAAAAATGTAAAAACCAACCTAAGCAGCATTCAAATCCAATATCTTGAAATAATAAATTATCTACTGAAATAATTTTTCTTTCTCTGGACTGTTGTTTCCATGGATTCCATGTTAAAATGCGGAAAGTTAAGAATATGCTAAATAACAAAATACCAATAAAGGAAAGAATCCAGATATTTTTAGCTACAACTTCATTTTGCTGAGAATTGAATGGCCACATTCCAATTGAGAGATTTGTATCTGAATTGATAGTTGTGTGGGAATCAACATTCTTCTTGATAGAATAGGAATATCTATATTGTCTAACCAGCCACTCAAATATCAATTTAAATTTACTGTACGAATTAATAGGAACATCTATGATGGTATTAGCTTTAGATTCAATAATATGTATCTGAAACCGAGCTAAATTGTTCATTGCAGGATCCAAGCATAACACTTCTTGATCATAAAATCCCCATTCTGGTAATCGGATATCATGTCCTAATAGAGTACAGTGTCTACCTTGATTAAATAATTTTACTTCATCACTAGTAACATTAAACATCTCTTTATTAGTAAATTTTGAAACAGAATATCCTACTGTTTCAAGAGTCCATTTTTCATCTGCATTACCTTCATAATCAATATCACCAGTAGTACAAACCAATTTGTCATATTCTTGTTCACTGACAGGAGGAGAGGAATCGGATGCCCTTAATAATTTCCCAGTCAGCTTATGTCTTAACTTAATATCATCAAATTTACGCACTGTTTTAACAGGAGCATTAGGCAAAGCATTTTCAACGATCCAATGGGTCCATTCACTTTCTTCGTGTGATGATAGTGTGACAAGATTTTGATTATCCCTGTTTTCTGTATTACCATCTGATGAAACATTGTAGGAAGTTAGGTAGCCTCCTAGAGATGCAGAATGTCTTAAGCTTATAGTATCGCCAAAGTAAAGACAGTGGTCTTTGCTTGTACGCAACGTACTATTACGAAGGTATGATTGAAAATATGGAGATACATATCTGGAATATTCTGGTGAATCTATTTTGAAATTAGTAATCTGATGATAATTTATGCATAAAAATATTTGTAAAGGAAACACGACAATGAATATAAATTTCAAAGTAACCTTCTTTAAAATTGAAAACATACTGATGCTGATATCATTAAGAGTATTCCAAGTATCGAATAGAGAACAACAAATAATCCAAATCCATGTGACAAACCCTAATGTTTTTGTGGATATGGCTACTCCTAAGAACATACCTATATGAGCTAAATTCATTACTGTTGGACCACGTTGAATTCTATAAAGTCTCCAGAAGTAAACTGTGCCAAGAAACGATAACCAATATACAACATTAACGGATAAAACTATGGACTGTGACCTGAAATGAGGTAAGTAGGAAATAGCACACACACTGATTATTGAAAGTGTGACTGAAATATTATTTCTTCTTAGAATCATATATAATAAAAATAGTGATAAGCATGCCATTATTAGAATGCTGTATTTTAATTGAATTATTTCAAAATAATTCAAAAGAAAACTAAATAGTTCCACAGCAAATGGGGGATTAGTTCCCAGGTAAAATTTGTTTCTCTTATTTAATAGAACCAAATCCAAAATTTTGGCTTCTTCATTGTTAAATGTATATTCAATTTTCCTAACCATATAAAGGAAGTAAACAATAGAAAATGTGATCCCAATTAAAGGATCTAAAAGATTTAACTTACCAACATTAAATTTAGAATATATATTTGAAGGTATATAGTCCCTATGCGGACCTTTTTCTGTGAAATGCTGCTGGATTTCTTTACCCATGTGTAATAATAGGATTAATGCTCAGTAGATGTTTTGTTGAATGGAATAGTTGAGATTGGGACTCGATCTTATTAGAAGCAGAAGCTTTGTTATTTCTTACTGTAGATCTTTTTTTGCTTTTTTAAAAATCAATTTTTTTTTATTTTTAATTCTTTAAATATAATGCAATCTCTGAATACTTAGGAAAAAGCGATGAAGGCTTGACGTAGTTCTTCATTGAAGGTCTAAGAAATATATTTAATTTATTATGTGAATTTCTCTTTGTTTCGTGAGATAAGAGTTTAGTGGACTAAAAATACATGAAGGTGATTAATCATATAATATTTTGTAATTTATCCATTCATTATTATTTTGGTTAATATTTTTATATATCTTTTCCATTACAGTTTTTATCATGGTTGTAATGGAACTTTTCTCTGATATTATGCCCTTCATTTTGATTAGAAGAAATGTTTAATTAATCTATATTTTCAGTGTCTCCTAAATTTAGCTTTTTGTGTAATTCTTTTGTCTTTGTTTGTGCTACTGGAGAACTTCCTCGAAATTCTCTAATATCAATATTAGAATCAAAGCCTACAATTTTTTTACACCCCCTTAAACTTTTCCTCTTTCTTGTTTGTCGACTAGTTCTTAATGAAGATATTTCATTTTGATTATTAATATAATCTTTCATGATAGTTAAAAAACGTGCTTTGGTGTCATGCTGTTCTGTGTCAATAAATTGCTGATTTTCTTTTAGCACTAAAATAAATTCATTGAAAATTTCACTCTTATGAATATCAACGTTTGGCTTTATCATTCTTTTACTATCATATTCGTTGTGTTTTGTTTCATTTTGGAATGACTTAGATGTAAGAATTTTTGTTTTATCATCTAGTTTGTTGTTATTATTAAATAATCCCACTTTTTCCTTTAGAGAGGTCTCTAATACTTTGGTCGAAACAGCACCTTTGTTTTCAAGCAGTTTGCAGTCTCTCTTAGCATTATCAGCGTTGTTGTTTAAAATTTTTCCATCTTCTTCTGAGTGTTGTTTTGAAGTGATGATATTATTTTTATCTTTTAAACCAGTAATATTATTCTCCATTATTTTATTACCTTTTTCTTTAAAGTCCTTAAATATAGTATTATTTGTAGATTTTTCTGAGTTCTGTATTATTCTTTCAGAACATTGACCTCTATGTTTTACAGAACTGATGTTGTTACTCACTTTTAGAGTATGACATTGAGACTGTAAACAACTTTTGACTTTTGAATGACCTTTGCCACTAACCATATTGTTCAAGATGATCTGTAGCAAACTAATTATTTTAATGAATTAGGTGCTTGTCCTTTAAAGGTTTTTCCAAAAGATATTAGGTTTATTGCTTCCTTTCTGTTGCTTGACCTTTTTTATATGGGCGGTTAAAATGCTTAATATATATTTAGGAATTCCGGATATTTTCAGGTAAATTCATATATGTATATATATACTGGGACAAAAGGATTTTCATTTTAAAAACAAGAAATATAATGTAACAGTTTGAATAAGATTTGAAGAATTAGTATTAATGTTTTAGAAGTTTTTATGGGATGATTTGTTCGTATTCAAAAAAGAAGAGAAAAATTGGATTAAAAATAGATTAAAACTGTGTTCATTTATGTCGAAGCTGATTTTATTAGAAGAATTCTCGCAGATAGAAATATTTGAACCACAGAAATGTCCAAAATATAATTGTTTATCCCAGCTTGTTGTTTTAACTTATGAAACAGACAATAATTTAGGAAAGCATGAGACAATTCTCACAATCATAACGATTGTGAATGATAAAAGGATCACTCGCAGTTTTTATGGTATAATACAAGTTTCATGATAGTTACGTGATATTATTTTAATAATCAGTGTTAAAACATTTGTTGTTTGTCTTTGTTTTGCAGAGGTTCAGTATTTATTATCTTTTATTTTTTAAAAAGTTTTAATTACCTTGGAGTGTGTGTTGATAAACACACTAATCTGATACCAAAACATAATCTTAAAGTTTTTAGAATAAACAAATTTTATAAAGCAACGGAAACTTTTTTTTTAGAATATAAACATTAATACTCAAATTCATAATAATGCGAACCTGAAATGTTACAAAAAATACTGGAAATAATTATTGATCGTCGTTAGACATATTTGTATATTAATAATTGATACAGTTTTTCCATATTTTCTATACAAGCCATAATAAATCAGAAAATAATAATTATTTACAAAAGGTGGACAAAGTTTGGGCAATGTTTACTTTTGTCTATTCTAGAAGTCCCTATTTTTAATCAATTTTTTGAGCATGTTTGTTTCTCCTTTGTCATTTATTGCCTGCCACGTATTTTATTATCATTAATGTTCAAAGTATATCATGTTTCGCAATTCCTGTTATTTCTTCTCACATAACCCTACAAAACATCCATTGTTTTTTTATCATATTCTTTCAACAAGAATGATATTAAAAAGTCCATGAAATGAAATTTTTGACAACTGTTATCAACATATTTAAATAAAAAAATAAAATACTCAGGTGTTAAAAACAACTAATCAGCAAACATAAATTGACATCATCTTTTATATGTATTTTGTTTTATAGAACAAAGAAAATATTATCAATTCGATAATGCTTACTCTATTATTTAATCTAGATAAAATTTCAATAACAATTCAACACTAGATATACATTATAATATACTTTTTTCTATTGTACACATACATTAAAAAAACAAACATTAAAAAGAATACTATCACCTTTGTAAATCAATAATAACCGAATAGCCTGTCTTATGACTATGAAGAATTGCCCATCTATTACCCCTAGAAGCTTCCTTTGATAGACTGTTATAGATACTAGTTGCAAAACTTCTAGGCGTAGAATTGTTGGCTGAACCAAATACCTTCCTCAACCATTCTTCCTTTTGAGCCAACGATGTTATTGCTATAATCTCCATAGTTTCATCCCTTAAAGCGTCTATTGTAATAATAGGAGCATTAGACAGACTAGTTACAATCACACTTGAAGCTTTTCTTGCAGCATCTTCATAAACCCATTTTTCTCTTTTATTAGCCTTTTTAGATCTGTTAGCCATATTTGGTACATAAATCACCTTTTGATTGGTTGAATATACTTCATCATTATGTTTATCTCCATCTTGACTGCTACTTGCACTACTACCCTCATCCCAATGATTATAATCTTCATGTTTATCACCAAATGACAACGTATCTTCATTAAATCCTTTATCAATAATATTTTCATGTTGATAAAGCTGTAAAAATTCATCAACATCTAAATCTATATCCAAATTGTTACTCAACTTTTTAACCTTTAGTGGCTTATATTTCCTTTTATGCGATGGCACATTGTATGATTGTTGTTTAATCAAAATTATCCACTCAACACCATCCTGTTGAGCAGAAGAAACAACATCATCTACTGTGTACGAATTGTATAATAAATCAGCTCTTATATCTTTCTTCCATAACTGATTTAATATTGATACACCAATTGTGTCTAAAATTGAATTAGAAAAACTTGATATTAAAACATCACACCTACTTGGTTTCCAATCAATTGCCGTTGATTTTAGGAATTTGTTTCTCTTTTTGACTCTATTTCCACCAGCCAACTTGAAATAACTTTGAGCCACACCAAAGATAGTCTCCCATGCTAAATTAAAACCAACTGCCCGTTTTCTACCAGAGTTTTGTACAGCAGATGGTCTTGCAAAGTATGATATTAAATTGTCATATCTACCACCAGCTGCAATTAGATTCCTATTTGAACCATCGTCATAAACTGCTTGAAACATTATTCCACCTTTATAAAATGCACTATTATAATTACTCAAAGGAGACAAAACAATATTTCTAGAAACCTCAAGAGGTTTTAAAAAAGAAAGAACCTTGGAAACATAATTTAAAGAATCATCCACTTTTTTTAAATGACGACTATCAACCATAATCTTGTGTAATCTTTTCTTTGCTGTCTCAAAATCTAATCTAAAATCTAACAATTCTAGATCATTTAATGCCGTAGAGGTAATGTTCAATTGTGATTTCAATTCATTTTTCACTTCCTTGAAAGTTTTACCAAATCCAATTTGGGATAACATTCTGGATATAATCGACCTTTGAGCTTTATCAATGTTACTGAAATCGAAAACGGCATCTAGTATATCTGAGTGATTAATAACAAATAAGGTGTTAGTTTTTTCAAAAACAGGGAATGCAGTCAATATTTCGTCTATGATTTTAATACTCTCTGCATCATAAAATGATGATTGAGATGAAGAAGCTGAAATAATATCAAAATCAATCTCTCCAAATTTTCTTGGTTCAAGACTCGACTTTAATTGATCGGGAGGACGGTACACAAATTGTAACCTAAACTGTTTTGAAACACAATTGGGATGTTTCGATAGATATCTTGCCATAGGATATGTGAGATCATATTGTAATTGAAGAACAGCACCTCCATGGTCAAGAACTTCATATACATTTTGATTACCATAAATCGGTGCTTTTGGAAAAATACGTGGTGGTTCATTATTTTCAATACCACCATGTTTCCTAAAAATTTTTATTACTTCTTCTGTCATTTGAGATCTCAGTATTTGGGCAAACGGTGCTGTTACGATTTGTTTATTATCAAATAAAATATCATTAGTTAGACTGTAGGATTGAGAAAATAGACTTGCTCTAACTTCTTGTTGCCATGGTGATGATGGATCTGCTAAACTTTTTAGAGCTTCCTTTATGACCTCATCCTGATGCTTTACAGGCAACCACCCACTATTCAGTAATGACTTCGCACCTGGTCTTTTGTTAGGATCATGATCTAATAACAAACTGATAATTTTCTTTTCATTTCTTAAATTATTAACATCAAAATCTTTTGGAAACTCGACATTAGATGATCGAAGGCCCTTAAGTATATTTACTCTTTCCATACCTGTGCTAAAAGGATAAATCATTTCAAAAAATATAATACCAAGAGAATACATGTCAATTTTCTCATTATAACTTCCTTTTCCATTTAAGACCTCTACTGCAACATACATTGCTGTACCAATTGCGGATGTCAAGTTATCGACACTTCCGGCTACATTTGAAGAGTCCAGTTTTGACATATCAATAGATCTTTGAACATTCTTTGCTAATCCAAAATCCCCAATCTTAATATTTCTTGATTCATCAATGAAAATATTCATAGGTTTGAGATCTCTATGAATAATACCTTGAGAATGAATGTAACTTAATGCCTCTAATATCTGACGAAATAATCTCCAATATTCATCTCTTTCCTTATTTAAATTTTCCATATGGATTAAATCGTATAATGTTCGGTTTTCACAATATTCCATTTGAATAAATAGAGTACTCTTCTTTTTTATCTTATTTGTCACATACTTGTTTTGCTTGAACTCATTCCGTGAATGCGCTTCAATTGAATCAGTAGCACTATTTTCAGAATCATCCGAATCTGTGCTATCATCTTCAGCTGACCTTCTACTGCGAATAAATATATCCGATAATTCTGAAGCTATATTTTCATTACTATTAGAACTATTAGCAAACACAATATCTGGATAACCGGAATTTGAGATAAAATCCCAGTTACTATTATCAAAATCCGCAGTTTTACTATACATCAAACTAGAATTGTTAAATAAGTCTTCATTGGTTTCACTTTCATCATCACTAATGACTGATCCTTCGCTCTCTTCACTCGATGAATTAATGGCATTTTCATCTAAAAAATCTTCTTCCAACCATGCTGCATAGTATCTTACAACATATTGATGATTTAAACTAGCTAAAAGCATTACTTCACTCAAAATACTAGACAACTTCTCCTCTGTATGCCTAATTTTTTTGATAGCATAATATCGACTATCCAAAGTGTTACGTGCTTTTACCACTTGTCCATATGCCCCTTTACCCAGTACGGCAATTTCTTCAAAATCTGTAGCATACCTTGATTTAGAAGCTGCGTTTGCTAAAGAAAATCTAGATCCTATGTTAAATGATCTTCGTCCAGAACTCGAATGGGATAGTCGTCTAGTATCATTTTTAGATATCTGAAATGTAGGCAAATCTGTTGTTGATTTCTCAAGTTTTAAGTTGAGTCTATTTATATCAAGATCTATATTAGTTCTTAAAAACTTCATAGGTAGCAATTGAAGAGTATCTAGCCTTTTTTTTGGATCATTATTCAGCATTTTCTCCAGGAAATCTAGTAAACTTTCCTCCATTTCATTATTCTCAAAAAATTCTTCAGGGGATGAAAAATTTAACACGGTATCAACTCCACTGATAATTTGAATAAACAGTACACCCATTTCCCAGATGTCGGTAGTTCTTTGAGGCTTGGGGTTCTTCATCTTTTCAAGTTCTGGAGGACACCAAGACAGGACTGGGAAGGACACTGTTGAGCCTTGTTTATTAGGGTACCTAGATAACATTTGTAAAAGTATATAACCGTATGCAGGATGCATTAACTTAGGTACAGTTGATCCAAAATCAGAATCCTTAACTAATTGGATGGTTTGCACCGATATATACTTATGATATATGCCGACTCTGTGTAAAGCTTCTAACCCTTCCAACATCCTAATGATCCAAATACGTGCCGTTGCTAAATTAACAAATCCAACTGATTGTATCATATCACCAATAGGATAACTCTTGGCATATTCTGTCAATAGTTTTATCTTCCAAACAAATGTAGTATTATTTCTCCCAGTTCTTTCCACTGTATAGCCATATAATCTATTTACATTGTCATGTTTAACTTTCAGCAATGAGTCTAATATCTTTTCCAAATTTGCAATCTCTTTCTTACCATTATTCGTATTAAAATATGTATTGTCCAATTCGATATCTATTAACAAAAAGTAGAAGTCTTCCATAAATTCAGAAGACATCAATGAGTCCGCCAATGGTGAGTCTGGAGATATATATGGTTTTACGAGGTAGTGTTTAGCAAAACACAAAATGTCTGATTGTAGTTTAATAGGTTTTGGATTCACTACAGCCCTAAATTTTAACAAGGAATTGTTTGGTATTTTAGCTTTAATTACTTTAGGAAACACCACAGCCTCTCCAGAGATGATCCATTCTTCTGGTGGAAGCATATTGATTTGATTAATTGGGTTGAACAACATATCATCATCATCCTGCCTCTTTGCAATTTCTTTTTCTACAATTTCATCAATTTTACGCTGTTCGGATATTTTTAATCTTTCTATTTGTTGTTGACTTTCCATTTCCTCCCTTACCATTTTTTCATTTGTTTCCTTAATTCTTTCTAGCCGATCATCCTCCAGCGATTTTGTATTTATCTTATCATGGAAATCATCAAGTTTTTCCTGTGTTAATGTAACAATATCAAAAATATATTCCTGTCCCCTTGATTCCCTGTGAATTTTCTTGTATTCGTCTTTTAGAAATTTCAACTGTGAATCCAAAACATTTTCTACATTCTTGAATGTAATTTCAGGCGCAGTATGGGGATACATTGGTGTCATAGCAATATGTAATGTTAATGAAGATTCAACAGGTTCTTTTTCAAGGGACCGTACCTGTATTTCAAAAGTAATCTGCGGTTGTTTATCCCAACTGGACTTCTTCCTTGTTAAATCCACAAAATCGTCCATATAAATGGATTGAATTGCTTCTAATTCATTATTCTGTATCTCATAATATTGATCCAATGAGAGATTACTTAGTGACATTTGGCATTCATACGTGAGAAATAAAATTAATTGAAAGAGGAATAAACCTTATATCAAGTCTCTATTGTATATAATAGTGGTATTTGCTAATGTTTACAACTCCTATTGAAATAAAAATAAATTATACCAATCAAAGTTCTCATTAACGTTCTTCCCTATCTTTCGGATCTTTTTTTTTTTTTTTCTTTATTTGTAGTTTGGTTATGTTTAATCCAATTCCCAATAATAGTGGTTTAAGGTAACAGCATATACATAACTCTTTTCAACAGTTTTAAGATTGTTATAAAAGTAAAATTTGTTTTTTTGTAAATGCTCTTCAAACAAGTTGCATTACTAGGCTCTTTTAGTTTTTGATGACGTTTTTATTATTGATTCCTACTCATTAAAAAAAAAAAAAAGAAAAAAAATAAAAATTGTCAACTGAATGTCGCAAAAGTTTACTCAACAAAGTAATCTGAGGATGTGTTAGTCATACGTATGGATATTTATATCTGGCTATTTTTTTAATAGAAAGAAAGAAAAAAAGAAGATATCTATGCCTATAGATAAACATCTATATAACCACATATATATCTACCTACAAACATATAGGTAGTTATAGCTAATATTTTAATGATAAAATAAAGATCATGCAGATAGAGGTCCCATTTCTTCATCTTGTGGCAATGGGATTCTTCTTTGGTATGTAGAAGAAGATATAATAGTAGAATCCGATGGCACATCAAATGTAACATCAGAATTATCCAACAATGGTTTGAAGGGAACTTGGCTCGAAATTGATGGGAAATATTTTCTATATATCCCATAAGAGATCAAAAACCCAATAATGGAACCTAAGAAAATATCTACAAAATGATGTCTATAGTCTTGCGTCCTGGATAATGCGATCAGTGAGGCAATTAAAAGAGGAATCATTGCAACGTATTTTCTCCATATTCCAACTTGTTCATGTTCTGTCATTAATTGTCCACATAACCAAAAAAATAAATAACCGAGTCCTGCGAAACTTTCACTTGAATGGCCCGATGGTGTACTTCTAAAACCTTCCAATAAAATGGCCTCATTTTCATTTGTACAAACTTCATCTGCTGTAAATAAAGTATTAATTGGCATATTTGGTCTTGGCTGACAACGATCAATGAAATCAGGTCTTGGTCTACCAAACCAATTCTTAATAAAATTGGTAAATAAGGCGGTTGTAAACCATGAAAGAAATAAGCCTAATAAGGATACATAAAGCACATTCCACTTATGTCTTCTATCTACTAGAAGGTACCAAACTACTATTATAACAACACATGGCAGCACCAAGCTATATATTACTAACATGAAGTCAGTGACGCGTTCATTTAATTCATATGGATGACTTAAAGTGGGATCATTAAGTATAAATTGTCTTTGGAATGGTGGTTGGAAATAAACCGGTATATTTATCAATATAATAAGGACTAGAAGAATAGTATCCGGAATCCTCCATTTAGGTAATCTATAAGCAAAACTAGTGGTGCTACCGCCTAAGGAAAATCTATCGATGGTCATTTTAACTTTGATGTGCTTTAATCTTCTATTTGCGTGCAAATTTTCAAGGGTCTCCAAAAGCAGTATCAAATTATTAAAGAAATATAAAGAAAAAAAGTAATAATAGGAAGTATACTTCTTGTTGATTCAAGTTAAATTAAAGGAGTCCCCAAATACAAGCTGTATAAAACACCAAACTCTTATAATGTTCGCCCTCGAATCAATTAAACAACCAACTACTTTTTCTCAAACTTTTTCCTTTTTAAATAAGAATTATTTATAATTGGAAATTAATCGTGGATAAATCATTCCTCTTTATAATTAAGGATCAACAATCATTGTATACACAGATGCTATATAAATTCATAGTGTCTGTACATATATTACCCAGTGGTCTAAAATATTTTTCTTACCTTTTACTTTAAAGGAAAGGAGAATAATTAAAATGGCTTTTATTTGTGTTTACCCGAGATGCTTCTATATTTTCCCAAGCCTAGGGTTCAAAGAGACAAAAAATGTTTTTCTTATCACCTAAAAAAATACTTGAAGAAAACAGGAAAAATAAAGATATATTTTACTCAAACCTAGATTTACTTTAATTAAACCCTAAAAATTTCAAATGGTTAAATGTATGGGTTTTATCCTGGTGTCAAAAGGTTACAGTCAAATAATTAAAAGACGTAGAGGGAACTTTTACTTCGTGTGTCATTGAGTAACATGAAACACTTCTTACATTTTTTATAATGAATATGCTTCTTACTATGTACTTTTCCACATTTATATTTTGGGAATAGAGAGTAGATACAGATCAGTGCTTGTTATAGTTGGTTTTATATTTTTTTTTTTACTGTTTTTACAGACGCTCATATACTCACTGACTTCGGCGGTTAAATTCTATACTAATTTTTCACGAAGATTTCAAATCAGAAAAGAATATAGATTAGCCTAATAACAACTATAAAAATGTCCAATTTCTTTAGAGACTCATCCTTAGGATTCAAATCAAGATCTAACATTTTTAGCAAGTTTAAAAATAAAGAAACAAGTTCAACTAACGCAAATTCCAATCAAACAAGTATTTCTTTAAATAAGGGTGGTGGAAGTTTATCCTTCACTGACGATGAAGCCGATACATCCATTACTAATACTTTAATGTTAATATCAAAGAGTAATCCAAATTCAGGACTATCAGATAGTCATGGTGATGGTGATCAAACAACACAACAGACATCAGCAGGGTCAATTGTTCCAGGTTCAGGTCAAAAAGTATTTTTTTCCAGTACACCCAAAAATAATAATCAAAATAGTAAAAACTATTCTTTAAACAGTGTTAATTCAGTAAAAGTGGGTAATGCTAGAAATCAAATAAATATAGAAACTATGGGTAATGATGATGATTTTGAAATCACAGAAGTGAGAGAAGTTGAGGAGCAAAACAATAAAGTTTTTTTACCAAATACCAACACTACTGCTACCGCTAATAATAATAATAATCAACTTATTGCAAAAACTATAATACCAACAAGACCCAACAAAGAAGTAGCTTCTTCGACAATGATTGATATTTCAAATTCTTCTTCAAATGATGTTCTATTAGAAGCTTTCACTAATACACAACGAATTTGTTCCAATTTGAAACAAGAATTAATGTTGAAACAGAATGAAAACAGTAAAATGAAAATTAAGTTGAGTTCCTATGAAAATGATATAAATAAAGTTAACATAAAGATTGAAAGCTTTAGAAAACAATTAACTGAGTTAGAGAGTAAAGGCCGGAAATTACTTTCACAGAAAGAAACTGATGATGTCAAAATCCAAAATTTGAAAAAAGAATATGAAACGTCTAAAAAAATAGTTAACGGTTATAGAGATGATATCATTTCATTGAAAACGTTAGTAAACAAGATACAGGATAATAAAAGAGATATAGAAATAGAATCAACCAAGAGAGCAAAAGAAATAGAATATTTGAAAAGGGAATTAGATGACTGTTCTGGACAATTAAGTGAAGAGAAAATAAAAAATGGGTCATTTACACATGAATTAGGGACATTTAAAAATGAAATTGTAAGAGAAATTAAACAACTGACCGAACTTTCATGTGATGACTTATTGAAGAAAAGTTTAATAAATAACAATGAGTTTTATGATATTTTAAATACTGACCTTAAAAGTAACTCCCAAAAAGAATTTGAAAAAATTGTAAATAAAATTGAAGATGTTGGTGGACAACTGCTTGAAAGGTATGTAAAAAATTTTATGTCAGGAAAAAAAATTGAAACAAAACATTAAATATACTAACAAAAGATGATTTTTTTTATATATAATTAAAATTAGATTGCGAGAGGAGTATAATATAATATTGAAATCTTTGGATGATCTAGAGGTATGTTCCAAACAAGAATCTAAAAATATCTCTAATATTTCTAGCTCTTTTAAAAAGACAATTATGGAAAATATAGACTGTGCAAAGAAGACATTTTTATTTGAAGTTTTGAAAGGAAATGAAGTGTCAATTAATACTTTCAACAATTCTTTCCTGGAGCTCACAAAAAACAATCAAATTTTCTTTGATAAAATACAACAAATATATATCAGGCTTGGAGAATATCAAGAAAAACTAGTTTTATCAAATGACTATGAACAAACAGTAAAAGATTTAGAATTGGAAATATGTTCTCTAAAACAACAAATAAATGAAAACATGAGTCTTATAGGTATTAAAGATGCACAAATTGAAGAAAACACTCTTGCATGTACAGAACAAACTTTAAAACTTGTTACTTATAAAGAAAAAAAGAGGAGTTGATGGAATTAGTGAATCAAAATAATATGAAACTAGAAAAATGTGAACAAGAACTCTCATATTGTCGGAACTTGCTTAATACTGAAAGAGCAAATTTTGAAAATAAATTTACTTCACAAAATGAAATAAATAGTGCAATTGTGTCTGAAAACAAGACGTTGAAGCAAAGATTGCAAGAACTTCAAAGTTACAAAATTACATGGGAGCAAGAACAGGAAAGCAAAGTAGATAAATTCCAGAAAATCAATGATAATTTTCAAAAATTAAATGTAGAAGTTATTCAAGTTAAGGCACATGAACTTGAATTAGAAGAGGAGAACAGAACTTTGAAAAAATCAATCGAGTCTAATAAAGAATCTTTTCAAGAAAATATAAGAGAGCTAAAGCTCTTAAGACAAAATATGGATTCATACAACACGGAAAGGCAGGAATGTATAGCTGAAAAATTGTGTTTACAAGACAAAAATGAAGAATACCAATTAATTATAAAACAATTGAAAGCAGATGTTACACGGTTCAAAGACAAAATAAAAAATTGGGAACAAAACAGTCATAAGAAAAATATTGATTTTAAAGAGAATGATTCAAAAACAAATGGTACCCAATACCATAAGGAAAGAAGTAATTCTGTATTTCTTCAAACACAGGTACTTAAAGATCCCATTAAAAAGAATGCACTACAACAAAACAAAATTAATAATAAGAAGAGAATAGTAGCACATAACAAGATTGAAAAGAGACATGTATCTGACAATGATGAAAAGAAAAGATCAATGGATGATGAGTTTGAACTGTCAATTTCGTCAAATGATGATCTCGAACTAACAAACTCTTCATTATTATATGTGAAACCGATGAATCCAAAGATAAAAATGACCAGCAGAAAAGAAAATAAAAAGAAGTTATTGTTAGTGGACGATTTTGAATTGGATGAACCAATATCCAAAAAAACAAATATAAATAAGAGGATGAAAAAATAACAAAATAGCCAAAGAAACAAATATAAGCAGGGATTGGCAGATACATTTTGAAAATAGTATATACATATAAATTAAAATCGCTACAAATGTAAGCTTGTATTTTTTTTTGTCCCCAACCTAAAACCAATTTTATCTTTTAAAACTTTTCAATGTTTCAATTAGTTCATCTTCCTTAAAAAAATGCATTATCTTAACCAGAGAATTCGGTTCATTATCATTTTCAATATGTAACACTGGAATATCGAAGCAATACATATCCCACCAATGTTTGTGTTTATTAATATTAATGATTTCCATAGTTATTCTTGCCTTAGAAAACTCTTCATTTTCATTTAAAACATCTTCAATGACTTCCTTAGCGTTATCACATAACCCACAGTTTGGTTTCCCAAAAAAGGTGAGTTTCAGATGAGAGTAATTTCCATTCAATAAAATATTTGAATTACAAAATTGACGTCTTAGAGGATTTAACTTTAGAATAGGCCTTATCATTTTTTCCCGATATATCTGAAGCCTTAAGCACACCTGCTAACAATGGTAAATGAATGTGTAATAATGTCTTTGGTATATATTTGAATCCCAATCATTTACAATTTTAACAGTTCATAGGAACAGATTTGGTTCATGAAGAAAATAATTCCGGATTATTCTTCTATGCTTCAAGTACAACAATCGATCCTTTAAAATCAACTGTTTTCTAATAAGGACAAAAAAAAATAAAAAAGGCTTTGTATTTTTTTCAAACACAAAGAGTTAGGGATATATTTAATCTTACCAGCTATAAAAACCCAAGATGTTAACTGCTCTAGCTCTATTATCAGTTATTATAAAACATATTTTAAACTGACAATCAAATAAGTGCCAATAATGTCATTTACTAATGCGGAATTAAAAGAAATCGAAAATTTTATTGTAAATTTGTTAAGGGATAAGATAGGTCCAATAATCAAATCTAAAACAAGCACCACATTTCAACAGTATAGTGATAAAGTAAATGCAGTAGATTTGGTTACTGAATATGATAAACAAGTGGAAGCAATTATAAAAGACACAATTAAGAACAAATTTGGTGATAAATTTAATTTCATTGGAGAAGAAGAATATATTCCAGGTAAAACCGAAATTACAAACAGTCCTACATTTATTTTAGATCCAATTGATGGTACTACAAATTTCATTCATGGCTTCCCTTACAGCTGTTGTTCTTTGGGATTAGCCATCGACGGTCACCCTGTTGTTGGTGTCGTCTACAATCCACATTTAAATCAATTATTCCATGCATCAAGAGGAAATGGTGCGTATTTGAATAACCAAAAAATCAATGTCACGAACAGACCTTTAACACTACAAAAATCGTTGATAGGTCTTGAAGGAGGATCCGAAAGAAGTGAAGAACCCGATAGTAACTTTAATAAGAAAATGACCACTTACAAAAATCTATTAAGTGAGAAAGGTGGTTTTATTCACGGATATAGGTCTTTTGGAAGTGCTGCAATGAATATATGCCATACAGCTCTGGGTGTACTTGACGCATACTGGGAAGGTGGATGTTGGGCGTGGGATGTTTGTGCAGGTTGGTGTATATTAGAAGAAACTGGCGGGAGAATTGTCGGTGGTAACCCAAATGAGTGGGATGTTCCTATCAATGGACGTTGCTATTTGGCTATTCGTGGAGGATGTGACAAACATGAACAAAGTAAGTTTGCTAAAGATTTCTGGGACCAAGTCGATGGGAAACTACAGTATCTTCAATAATTATTTGTGAAGGATAGCCATACTTATTGAACTGTAGTTCTTTTTGCTATCTTTTGCTTCCATTTATTTCTTTTTTTTGCTTCCTCTCTTTCCCTCTTTATAATGTGATATTCTACTGTAATCTGTTGAAACCTATATATTGTACATCTCTTTGTATTTTTGCAAAAAATGAAAAATAATCTGTATGAGCGTTAGCTTTTAGACTATCGCAACAAAAAACCATTTCGAGAACGTGCAACTAACATTTACATCAGCGTGTTAGGAAGTATATATAGTATGTACAGATATATAAAGAAAAATATCATTCATGTATCTACACACAAAAGTGTAAATAATTTTCAAATTAATTGTCTAGATTCCGGTCATATATATATATATATATATATATATATATGTGTGTGTGTGTGTGTGTGTGCGTGTGTAATTTATAAAAGATGCCAGATACAGAAATATCCTTTCCACCAGACGCACCTACAATTGATATTTATGGAAACTCCAAACTTGTTCTTGTAGCACGTTCTGCAATCCGTTTCTTATTATCACAAGCAGAATCATCCAATACCGTTATTACAAGAACCAGATTACTCAATGTGATTAAAGAAGTGTCACGTAGGGAAAATTGTCCTAGATATACTTTCAAACAGGTATATGAAGTCATTAATCTTATTCTGATGGACATCTATGGGTATACATTATATGCATTGCCACCCAAACCAAATTTCCAAAAGGGTAATAATAAACCAAATGGATCCAGTGAGGACAAAACAGGGCACAAGGCAGACCATTTTATCTTATTGAATAAATTACCTAATGCACCCAATTTCAACGAATTTAAATTGTTACAAAATATTCGTATTTATGACGAAACTGTGATAAATGAAGAATACATGGGAAATGATATGTCATTGCCCAGTAATAATACATTGGAGAATAAACTGAGTGTTGATCAAGATACAATAATGCATGGATTAATAGGTGTCACATTGACTATTATCCTTTTTTCAAAGAATAATATCTTACACCAAGAACTAATGAACCGATTGAATACTTTTGGAGTTCCAACTGATGGCACCAGGATCCCTATTTTAAACTGGACTATAGAAGAATTTCTAAAGATGTTGGAAAGAAGCGAATATATAATCAAGCTAGAAGAAAAATCCGATCTTGAAGAAGAGAGTATACTTTATCGTGTCGGTAGAAGAACACAAGCAGAATTTACATTAGAAAATTTAACGGCAATGGTCAGGGAGATTACTGGTTTAGATTCCCAACAGGCACCCTCGTTAATGGATGATATTAAATTAACTATAGGAGATGCATATGATTTTAAAATCCAATAAAAGACGCTGTGTAATACTATTTTATTTTTAATTAAAGTTGTCTACATCTTTCAAAAAAACAAAAAAAAAAAAAGAGGAAAATAACTTGGAAACTACGTAATACCTCCTTTCATATTGTTTACTTTTTATTCATATCTTTTGCAAAGATATTATGTTTAATATGATGAAATGGAGCAAATAATAATAATAATAAAAAAAAAAGGGAATAGGATAACATTGCATTGAACTGCTATTACCAACTATTAAAAAAGAGATGCCTATATAGGAATAGTTAATCAGTGATTTGTTTGTTATTATTAGTCATGTTTGATTACAAAAAAATCCTTTAAGTACATAACTTCAGTTATTCCTTATTAGTTTAGTAGAGGACATTAAAAATTTTGCAAATTCTGTTAACTGGGAGCCAATTCATAACTATAATCTATACATATCTGTAAGAACTAACAAGCTAGATAGATAAAAAAAAATATGTATTAATCAATAAGCTATGGTTTCGAGGTTCTGGTAACGAGAGAAAACATTAACATTTTATATTCAAGTACAGAATTTTTTTTCCTTAGATATTACTTACAAACCATTGTACATGATAATTTTTTTCATCTTTTGGGTAAATACTTTTTAATTATTTTTACAAAGTTTACCTTTCAAATATATAATTTTTTAATATTGTTATTAGAGTTCTTAGCAAAAGTCAAAAAAAAAAAAAATAATTAAAAAAGCCGTACATAAAAATCAAGCTTACAAACCACAGAATTTCCCTCGAGAATCACCATACTTTCATTCAGGAGTGAATAATTGAAACACTGGACCAAGTTATGAAAAGTTGAATTTTTCTCTTATGATCATGGAATATTATTCCCTAAAGATAGATTTGCACCTAACTCATTGAGTAAATAGAAAGGAGAAGATTGTAGACCTAAAAATTCTGGATTTAAAAAAATGTAGGTCTTGTCAAATAATTTGTTTTTTTTCTTATTGCCAGAAAGAAAGAAAGAAAAAGAAGCCCTTTTGAAAACTCAATTAGCTAGAAGAATATCGAAATCTCTGGCCAAATGCGGTAACAAACTTTTTTTTTTTTTTTTCTTTTATTTTATTCTTTTAACTTTTCTTTAGACCTCGTTGAATTCGCCCATTTCAACTGGGAACACAATAGATTTTTTCGTTCCCATCCTCTTGTTTTTTATTTTTTTCTTTTTTTTTTTTTGTAAACGAACAAGAAAAAGAAAAACACAACAATTGTAAAATCTAACAAAATATAAACAATCTCTCTTTTTCTTTCTATTTCTCATTTTCTTTTAATTTTTTTGATTACAGTAAAAAAAAAAAACCCAAATATATTATCCGTAGAAGGAAGAAAAGACCACAACATCACAAAAGATCGCAATGAACTGTCAACTGTGATTCTTATTTTAATTAGAAGAAAATTTTCACTTCTTCTATTTTTTCTTTTGCTTTTGCTTTTGCTTTTTTTTTAAACGAGAAATAAAACATCCTTTATTGTTGACGTTTTTCAATGATAATTATCTTTCCTACTAAGTCTAGTTTAATATATAAATATTAATAAAAAGTATTGAAAAAGAGTAGTAATGGTCTTTTTTTTTTTTTTTTTTTTGTTTAACGAGACTAAGTTTTTTCCTCGAGCATCTGTGTTCCTCGACACAACAACTAAAGCATTTGTGCTGACTGGATAATCTTGTCATTCCACATCTTATTGTCAACTAGTAAAAACTTACTTCTTCTCTTTGTGGGCTTTATTTATTTATTTATTTATTTGTTTTTTCATCTAAATATTCTCGAGGAACTCACTTGATTGTTGGAGAACAAAAAAAAAGAATTCATAATATTACTAAAGTGTTTAAGAGATATATCGACATATCTGCATAGCTTATTATAAAACACAAAACCAAACATCTGTATTTTTGTTGTCACTAAATCAAAGATGAACCCTACTGATTTAGTGGTATTGGTGGTGATTCTTCTGGGTGTCCTTATTTACACTAAATTA
This sequence comes from Arxiozyma bovina, assembly GCA_023309525.1. NCBI lineage: Eukaryota > Fungi > Ascomycota > Saccharomycetes > Saccharomycetales > Saccharomycetaceae > Arxiozyma > Arxiozyma bovina. The sequence goes on along the minus strand of JAKZLQ010000033.1, from coordinate 65,565 downwards.
GATACATTAAAAGAACTTTTTAGTTCCAATGATGGTGACATCTCTGTTGCTAATGGTGGATCAAATGACATTGTACAACTGATGCGCGATAATGACAAGAACTATTTGGTTCTTTTCGCATCTCAAACTGGTACTGCAGAAGACTACGCTAAAAGATTTGCCAAAGAATTGAAATCAAAATTCAATTTAAATGTTTTATGTCAAGATGTGGAAAATACTGATTTGGAAAATTTGCATGAATTACCTTCCGATATTGTCGTCTCATTCTTCGTCTCCACTTATGGTGAAGGTGATTTCCCAGATGGTGCTGCCATGTTTGAACAATATTTGAATAGTGCCCAATTGCCAGATTTGAAATTTACCGTCTTTGGTCTCGGTAACAACACTTATGAATTCTTTAATATGGCAGCAAAGAAAACTTTGAAGATGCTATTGGCTGCTGGTTCCACTTTAATCGGTGAACTAGGTGAAGGTGATGATGGTAAAGGCACCACCGAAGAAGATTATTTATCTTGGAAAGAAGCTATCTTTGACACCTTACATGAACATATCAACCTCTCCGAAACTAACAGCGGTTTCAAATCCTCTTTCAATTTTACTTACTTGGATTCCATCGATGACAACACTTACTTAGGTGAATTAACTGAGGATTACTTACCTCATCGTCAAGTGAGAGATGTGGCTAATGCTAAACATCCATTGATCACTAACATCACCACATCCAAAGAATTATTCAAATCCGTTGGTAGAAATTGTATTCATACCGAATTCGATATCTCTGGTTCTAATATCAAGTATGAAACAGGTGATCATGTTGCTGTTTGGCCATTCAATGCCAATGAAAAAGTAGAACAGTTTGTGTCAACCTTTGGTTTGGATCCAAGGAAAATTTTTAATATGACTCCATTGGACCCAACTATGAAGGCCCCATTCCCATGTCCAACTACCATTGAAGCTGCTATTAAATATTATTTGGAAATCACAGGTCCTGTTTCCAGAGAGACTCTTTCCGTGCTGTCCGAATTTGCTCCAAGCAACATCAAACAATATGTTATTAACTTATCCAAGGATAAAGAAGGTTTTGCAAAGGAAATCACTGCTAAAAAATTCAACCTAGCTGATGCACTATTATTTTTATCTCAAGGTGAACCATGGTCCCAAGTCCCCTGGGAATGCCTAGTTGAAACCCTTCCAGTTATCACCCCACGTTATTACTCCATCTCCTCTTCGTCTAATGCCGACCCAACTAAGATCCACATTACTTCAATTGTGGAAAACTCTCCAAATGAATTGACTGGATCACCAACTCTAGGTGTCACTACCAATTTATTAAGAAATATTTCCTTACATATGAATTCCCCTGAAGCTACTAAAATTTTACCCGTCCAATATGATATCATGGGTCCACGTAACTTATATGGTGGAAATAGCTTACCAATCCATGTTCGTCACTCCACTTTCAAATTGCCTACTGACATCTCAGTGCCTGTAATTTTGATTGGTCCAGGTACAGGTGTGGCTCCATTCCGTGGTTTTATAAGAGATAGAGTTCATTCTGTCACTTCTGGTGAGGGTTCCAATATGGGTAAGATAATGTTATTCTATGGTTGTAGAGATGAAAACGATTATTTATATGAAGAAGAATGGCCACAATATTCTACTCAATTGGGTGGTAATTTCGAAATGATTGTTGCATTCTCTCGTATCTCGGATAAAAAATGTTACGTTCAACATAAATTGAAAGAACGTCAAAACGATGTCTTGTCTTTATTAAACCAGGGTGCAAACGTCTATGTTTGTGGTGATGCTGCAAGAATGGCCAAGGATGTTCAACATGCCATCTGTGAAATGATTGCCCAAGATAAAGGTATTTCAATTGAAGATGCTTCTGAAATAGTGAAGGCCATGAAAGTCAATGGTAAATACCAAGAAGATGTCTGGTAAGATAGTTATCTTACTTGGTTTGTTGTTTAGTTATGATCTTTGAATTCATATTTTTTATTTTTTTTTACTTTCTATCATTTTTGCATTATTTATACATTTTCTATTCCCCCCCTCTCTCGTCATTAAGTATTAATATATACGTTGATAAAAGATACTTTAAAATATGATGTTTGTAAGTTCCCTTAAATCATTTACTGCTTAAATTTATTTATTTATTTTTTTTTAATTTATATTTATATGTATATCTATCTATTTTTTTTGTAATTTAAAGAACCCATCGATAGCACCTTTACCAACACTAACTTTTTTCTTCTCATTGAACGTGTTCTTCTTAACCACCTTAGCTGGTCTTTTCTTGTTCATACCACCATTATTTTGTATCCCAACATTTATAGCACTTTCAGTTAGTGCAGCACGATCAATTGATGCTTGAATATTCTTTTTCTTGAATTCATTGTACTTCTGCACAAACTCTTCCATCTTATGTGATTTAAGCAAAATCTTATACGCATCAAACGGTATCAAAGAGATTAATAAATTACAAGCCATAATATATTTAAGACAATTCTGAATATCTTCTGGATATTCCGATGACAAAGGTAGGCTCTCTGGAAAATTATTCACAATCTTTTCCACTTTAACTAATAAAAACTCCGTTATTGTTTCTTTAGTGACTTTATAATATTTATCACCACCTTCTTCAGTACATTGAGCAACTCTGTTAAGGGCATTCTCTAATAAACTCATCGGAATTAAACCCCAATTTGCATCATGGGTGTCCACTAAAGTGTCATGTATATCTCTAACAGTTAAAAACCGACTATCAGTCTTCTTTATCGATTTTTGAGATTCAGGAAAACTTCTTGTAACATATTCTTCCTCTGTATTTGATATACTTTCTTTGTAAAAGACAGAGATTAAACTAAACGCTAAATCATATAACGTACTAATTTGAAACAGACTACTGGAAATAATCTCTCCATCAGATCTATCTGTTTCATTTATCAAAAATGTTGATTTGATAGGTTCACCATTATCATTGTAATGATATTTCTCCGAAGCCAAATTTTCAACTTCTTTATATTTACCACTTTTACTAAATGAATAATCTTGGACCTGGTACAATTTTTCATTATGTATAAATAAATTTAATTGTGGCTTACTTGTATTGTTTGATGGGGTTGGGAATTTAAATATTTCAATTTTGTCTGGTAAATCATCACCATTAGGTAAAAAAATGATTTTTTTGTATGACATTTTGTTTATTAACAAGTAGAACTATGTACAAATTTCTGACAGTCGACAGTAATTATGCCCTCCAATTACTGGGGAATAGACCAGCACTTATGATTATACTTTTCCAATCCCAGCCACAAAAGATTCTCAAAGATTCTTTGTTTAAAAGGTTTCTTTTGAACAGCAAAGCTATCACTTTTTGACCATTCCAAAGAATATTTTACCAATGTCTAGAAAAAAAAAAGATATATAAATGCAAAAAGTTTTACTTGCTACAAAAATACACAAGAAACCAAAATTACAGAGCACCGACATCTGTTGGAGATAGAAAGGTAATTGTATTCAGGTTAACAAAGAGATACTAGACATTATGTAAGATTAAGTATTACTTAACTCCTGTCATGGACTTTGATATTCTATCGAGCTTCCTCCTCATACAAGATTTGGATAATATTTCTTCAACTAAACACGACACTCCTGTGAAGCTGTGGTGCTTCAACACGACTTCTGGCTTTCTAAAAGGTAGGAGAGAACTAGCATCAATGCCCCAAAAACCTGCTTTTTTCTCGAGGATACATTTTAGTAGATGAATGAATAATGAAGTTACATAATAGTGTTACAAACGCAACATATTCGAACCAAAGAGAGTCAGACAATCCAATAGGGGATAACAAGGTGTGGCAGCCACTTAAGAAATGTAAATTTAAATTTTCTGCAAAACCATGTTCAGCTGAATCACTCATAAATGTAAAAATAGAAATTATACCAGCTTTGCAGAATATCTGACTAATAACATCATTAATGTTTTCACATCTGTGATCTAGTTGACAAGATTTGATACGTACATTAAACTGAATTTTTAACGTTTAGATAAATCTGTAAAAAATAGGTATAACCGTATCAGAATTCTTGCTTTTCAATGAATAGACCCATCGAAATCTGGTGTTTTCAATGATCGAGAAGATAGAGTATTTCGGAGCGGATGGCAGTAAATTGGGTAAGAGACCAAAAATATCAAAATGAATGTATTCAAATGGAGTGTAGTCAGTTTGATATTTGGTAGGATGTCCAACAATGTGCTTAACTTTACAGGTTTTATCCTTCATACAGCTAGAACATTAGAAGCTGGAGATATTGGACTAGTCAATGGAATCATAATCAATACCAGTTGATGGTCTTAGCTTAAATAGATTGACATATAGGCTGGACATTAATGTGTTTGAGCAACCAATGAATAAAGCTTAATGAATAGTTACGTGTAGTGGTAACTGATTTGACCGTGTACAACTTGGATGGAACCAGTTAGGGTTGGTGGAGGCAGAAATTACGACTGATAACAGTTATGGGATAAATAAAATAACCTTTAGTATCTTCTAAACACTGCTTTGAAGTGTTGTGATAGATACCAGCTTATAATAAGTTACAATCACTAATCAAGCTAAATGAACAGTGTGCTGACTAAAGAGTTGTCAAAGTAGTAGTTTTGAAATTTGAATTATCCCAATTGAAATGTAGACGCCAACGAGAAGTAATGAGAATGGTGACCTAGTTAGCCATGACTAGCTGCTAGTTTATAACAAGAACAGGTGTATGGAAATAGTAGGAGATATTGATGACAAATATGTCGACCCAAACATCGATGATGAAGTATTCCTTTAAATTTGCAGAAGGAATACAAGAACTAAAAGATTTTTGTATTAATGATGGTGATGAAGGAGGCCCAAATGATCCTAACTCGTCAAATAGATTGTAAATTGTCACTTTTTGTAAAAATAGTATGTTTAGACCTTTTACTTAAGAGCTTTTTAGGACCTTAATTTCTGAGGGATGTTTGACCGTTATTTGGTCTATAACTGGAACAATTTTTTGCAGCATGTCCTTTGATAGAACACATTTGATAAACAATAATGTCATTGGTAGCCGAATAAATAGTTCTAGTTGGAGAGTATTGTTGATGGACTGCAAGGAATTTCGAAATATTATTTAACCCGCAAGTTTGATTATGTTGGTAGTAATCAGCACGAATATATTTGTATTCCTCCTAATGTAATAGCTCTGTTTTTGATTCTTGTGACGATATACTTTTCCACATTACCAGTACTAATAGAAGGGTTATGAATAGATATATGAGATGAACCATCTGCTCGATTTGTCTCACCAGGAATATATTTAATCCTAAAATTAAATTCAAATAACATACTAATCCATCTTTGTAGCCTACTATTACCATTAGTACTCTTCAAAACAGTTTCTAAGGACTTATGGTCAGTTTGCAGTTCAAAAGTTCGACCAACAAGATAATGACACCATGTTCTCAATGCATGTACTATTGCATATAAATTCTTATCACGAAAATGATCAAGGATGGATTTGATTATGACAATTTCAGAAACTTGAAGTTCTAACTTACTGCATTTCTCCTATAAAAATTTAATATGGATTCTAAAAAATACAATTTTAGTGATAGTAATGACTTTGATGTTAAGTAGTTCATAGAAGGATGAATCAAGCTTCTTTGTCTTACCTTATTTCAATAATGTCATTGGGATAGTCTGATCCAAAGTGACTTAAGGTTTAATGAGGTGTATATGAAGCCAAGGTGGGCATTCTAAAGAATTTGCAATACTATCCCAAAGTACGAAATTATCAATTCTCTATTCATACTCACCACATCAAGAAATATACATTACTTGCAAAGAGATAACATATAAAACCCACTTATTCATAACGAAAATGTCGTTACGATCACAGTTCACCACCATAAACTGATGACCTGTTTCAATCTAACCTTAAAGAATAGATGATTTACACTGTGCCTAGTTTATTTGTTTATGTATACACCAATTTAGACAAATAATTGTCCATTAGAATATTGCTTCACCTGAAACTATCTAATAAGGTAACAACGCCAAAAAGAGCTCTATAGGGTTTAAAACAAAGTGAAATTAACAGGTACAAACGCTCCAAAAATTTTCTACTATTCGAATGTAATGTAGTAAAATGGGATAACTGACTATGTTTTTGTAAAAATAACAACTGCATGATATGTCTATTTGTGGATATCATCGTGTTTTTCTTAAGCAAATTTAACTGCTGCCAAAGACTTGATATCAATTGTCCAAATTGAATTCAATACAAAATCGATATACATAACTAACTTAAAGTTGATGAGTTCTACTATATATATTACACATTCCTAGGATTTTAGAAACTAATCCCTCAGATTTCTTCTATTCTAATCAATCTAAGGGAATTACCTTGTCAAAAAGGGTTTAATAACTATGTCATTTCAATATTTAAGATCTAGTCAACAGGAATTATCAATATGTCCGAAACTTCAGCATTTTTCCTAAGAATTTCACATGTTTTGTCATTAAATACTTCGATTACCTTTTCAATATTGGAGATGGAATTATGAATTCCTTAGGTAGTACTAGGTAGGACATTTTGGATAAGTGTGGTCCTAGGATGGTACGATTTTAATTTCTTGTATGATACTTAAATGTACTTATAGTATTAATGTATTTTCCTATAGGAAAATAAATTAAGAAGACAAGTTAACAAAAATTAATACAGAGATTAACAAATAAACTATAAAAAAGAAATTCCTAAAGAATATAATATTGAACACAGTGCAAGCAGAGATAAACATTGGTCAAAAACACAATTTAGATGAAGTAAAATGATTACAAAGGATTATTGGTCGGACATCACACATTACAAATAAAGAATTCCAGATGATAAATTTGTTATTAAACTAATTAAGTCAAGAGTGAAAGGAAAAGCAAAAGATTGGTATACTAGACATGAAGAATCTTTTGAATCAGTACAAGATGTTTTTTCCAAGATTGAGAAACAGTTTGGTATAGCTAACTCGTTGATTGAATTTGCTACACCTTGTGAATGCTATAATAAGGAAGATAAGTCCTTGCATCAAATTTATTATGATTTTCAAGAGTTAGCTGATTCTGTTGATGGTTCTATCCCGGAGGAAACTTTAACTATCGAGTTCTTTAGAAGAATTCCTAAAGACATTTCGGATTATATCAGAAACCAGAAAGTTATAATAATTTTGAGGATAATATATACAACAGGTGGAGTTTGACTGAAAATTTGCGGAATTTTCCATACATATAAACTCTTCAAGGACTACGATAGATAATCAAATCTATTTGATTACTGTATATTTTTATATTATTTATGGTCACAAAATTCACCTAATAATGAAATAAGGATTTACATAATGAATTATAATGCTAATACACTTATTAACTTCCAATATTCTCGTAATATCAAACTTTATCTTACATAAGTTCCTTTAAAAGCTTGAAATTCAATCTTTTATCCACTCATGATATTAGCGAGAATATTAACGCAAATTGCTGAAAAATTGAAGATAATACTACTGACAGACCGACAAAGGATTATAATCAAAGATGATGATCAATACAACCAACAGCTGGATCACAAAAATTAGTCAATGAGTAATTTAGACAATATACAGATCTATATGAGTGGTATGCTGAAATGACAAGTATATTTATAGTATTCAATTATTGATGCTATTTTGTACAAATTCTTTTCCACGCATCTCAATAATATTAATTAGATTATAACTGATTTTTCCTTGGTAATAGAGATTAAAAGATTTATTTATAGAATTATCTATTTGAATCCTGTGTATAGTTGTATAATAATCCTGGGAAAAAAGAACTGAGAAAAATTAATCTAACATAACGCTCAGTAACTGAAGATAAATAATATCTAACCTTATATAAAGCATAGATGATCATTCTTTAAATAAATAAAGTGATATTCCACACAAGGTCTACACAAAGTCATTATACCACCAAGACTTGCAAACTATGTGTGTTATTTCAAAGGGAGACTCTAGTTAGAGAGGAAACAAGAGGCTACATACCCCTCTCACATCCATATTTTTTTGTGTAGAAAAAGCATGAAAGAATAAATATATATTAAATTTACTTACATGAATAAAGTATACCTAATTAAACTTAAAAAAGACATATCAAAAAAAATTTTCTTAAACTAACATGGATATATACCTATGCAAGAACCTCAGAATTAATCCTTGTAATATCCATGTTCTTTCAAGTAAGAAATAACGACTTCACGATCTTTATTGACCCATTGTGCCTTAGATGTAATAGTATCTAAGGATTGAGCTAAACTTTGGTCAAAACCCTTAGTAGATCTGTTGTCAAAGAATTGTTTTATTTCTCTCTTTGCATCAAGACTTGTAAAACCAGATGTGGCGATCATTACAACGGAACCCAACATAGACAAACCTGGTGGTAGTCTTTTTGATAATTCATCCCAATTCTTTTGAGTCCAACTCCATAAGGCTTCTACACCTTCTCTGTGTGTTCTCATACCTTGCATAGGAATGTAAATATCTTGATTTAAGACTGTACCATCAAACAAATAACCTAAAGTTCTCTCCAATAATTCAGGTTCCTTAAACCTACCCAATGTTCTTAAAGCCGCTAACTTTTCATCCGTAGAAACCGGGTTCTTGTATAAAGAATAAATTTTTTCATAATTTTCTTCTCCGCCAATTCTAGCAACTGTGCTGAACACAACTGGTTTAATTAAAGCTGGAATGGCATCCTTATCACCAGCTGCATACTTTTCAAACATTTCAAGCGCAGATTTTTCCACTTGTGATTCTCTGGCAGCACATGCAGCACCAAATAATGCCACCTTTAATCTCTTAGTAGCAAAATCTTCATCTTTAGAGAAATCCCAGCCTAATTCATTCAATTTTTTAGTGACCAAATCTCTAACGAATGCATTGATACCATTTGTAACATTTTCTGGTTCGAAAATCCATGTTGTCTTAAATGAAGAAATACTATTCAAAATCTGTTCCCAGACAACAAATGATTTCTCGTCTCTCCAATTAGAGACCAGTTCTAAGAAATTAACAGTGGAGGTGTAACCAGATGTTGATAGAGCTTTAACATCTGCCACAAGACCTGTACGATCTTCAACAGATAATAAATCTGCCTGCTGACCCAATTTTTTCCATCTTTCATCGGAATATGAAGTAATATAAATACCTGATTGATCACCATTAACTTTAAAGAAGTCTGCATCATCTAATTTAATAGTCATGGATCTTTCCTTCAACTCCAATGATGAGTCAACACCATTTTTAGATTTCAAAGCTAAAAAGACTGGGTATAAAGTTTCATCTTCTTCAGGTTTAACATCACCTGTAGAGAAATAACGATTCTGTGTAAAGGTAATTTGATTACCGTCTTCTTTAACAGTTATAACTGGGAATCCAACTTTCTTAGTCCAAATATTCATAACCTCAGTAACATTCTTACCTGATGCAGCAGTCAATGCATCCCATAAGTCCTCCGTCTTAGCATTACCATACTTAAACTTTTCCAAATATTGTGAAACACCTTTGATAAAAACATCTTCCCCTAACCATTTAGAAATCATTCTTAATAAAGAAGCACCTTTCGAATAAGAAATAGCATCAAATATCTGGTTAATTTCATCAGCTCTTTTCACAGGAACTTCAATTGGGTGAGAAGACCTTAGTGCATCTAAGGATAGTGCATGTTGTAGAGTATCTGTCACATATTGTTCCCAAACTTTCCATTCAGGTTCGAATTCATTACAAGAATACCATGACATCCAAGTAGCAAACCCTTCGTTTAACCATAAACCTTCCCACCAATCCATAGTGACTAAGTTACCGAACCATTGATGAGCCAATTCATGTTGTACAACTTCAGCAACTCTTTGAATACGATCTAATGTAGAATTTTCTTTATCCAATAGTAAATCTACAACACGATATGTTACAAGTCCCCAATTTTCCATTGCACCTGCAGAAAATTCAGGAATAGCAACGTTATCCATTTTAGGAAGTGGATATTTGATACCAAAAGATTTCTCAAAGAAGGCCAATGTCTTAGCAGTTAAATCAGCAGCAAATTGACCCAAATGTTCTTCACCTGGAGCAGCATATACTCTAACTGGGATGCGGAAATTATTATTTTCTACATATTTCAATTCAGCCACAATAAAGGCCACAAGATAGGTAGACATTTTTGGAGTTGGGTTAAAAGTGGTATATTTCTTACCATTTTCAATGACTTCTTTATTGACGTCCATATTCGACAAATGAGTTAATTCAGGGGAAGACACTAATGTGATAGTGAAAGTGGCTTTCAAATTTGGTTCATCGAAACATGGAAATGCACGTCTTGCATCAGTAGGTTCCATTTGCGTAGTAGCCATATATTTTGTCTTACCGGTAGCTTTATCTTCATATTTTGCACGATAAAAACCAGCCATGTTATCATTTAAAATACCAGTAAATTTAATGGTCAATTTAATCTGATCTGTATCTCTGGTTTCATTTTTAATGGTTCCTTGTGGGAAGCTTAGAACGGTAACTTGAGATTCTTTATCAGTCTTTATGCTAGATACATCTGTACCATTAATAGAAGCTGAATGGAACTCAATGTCCACAGAATTTACACTAACTGTGTCAAGTGAAGTGTCATTGACTTTCAAATCTATGGTAGTAATACCATCAAATTTAAAAGTTTCAAAATTTGGTTCCACTTGCAAATCGTAATGCAAGGGAGTAACATTCTTTGGTAAGATTTCACGATCCATGATTGCTCTAAAATGAAAAGTTTTAAAAGGTTTTAATATTAATTTTTTTTGTGATGAATAAATTAATTAAAACAGAGTTAATTGTTAGTTGCAAAGGATCTTTAGTTTCTTCAAGCACAAAACATGAAACAACAACAAAGTCAACAGCTTACTGGCGCATACACATATATATATGTATGTATATGTCTATTCGTCGATTATCAATCAATAAGTAATAGATAAGATAAGATAAAGGGATTAGACACAAAAAAAAAGAAGGCCGTACTTAGCAAAGACACAAATAGGTCACGTGAAAATCATGTGACCTAGTCCATCTGGCTCCCAATAGCTGCCAAATCACTGATATTTCTGCCAAAACGGTGTCATGATAGACAGATAGATGAATAGAGCCCAGTATGTATCATACATGTACAAATATGTCTCCATCTCTATCCAATCTTATAATGTTTTTTGTCTTTTCATCTTTGCCCTTTGTGGATGGGAAGTGCTGTTAACTTTGAATGTCGAATGTTATTAAATAAAAAATCAATATACATACTTTAATTTTTGTGGATCTCTATTACATTTAGAACAGGAAGGTCTGGTTGTGGTCATCAAGGATCTGGTTCCATTAGAAGCAACACTTGAGTAGAACAAACTTTTTCTTTTCATTATCTTTGAACATTGACTATTATTGAAACGTGACGAAGGCGCCAATTGAGATGTATTCCTTGTTTGTAGTAGTCTTTGTCTTAAATAAATTGATGTTGTTGGAATGTGTTGTGATACCATATTAGATATACTAAATGTTTTTGATGCAGCCTGTAAGGCCACGATTCGCCCCTTAGGTATTATTAATTTCATCATCGTACCCCTAGAGATATGCCTATCCTATCTTATTTATTATACCTAATATATATATACATATATATGTTTAGTACTAATAGAGAATAACTTCGTAACAAGGAAAAGAGGAGAGACAATAGACTGAAGCCTGCAAGTGTATTCTGTATATCCTGTTTATAGTAATATCAATATGCTGTAAACTAGTCAACCCAACTCGGAATTTGAGTTCAAAGATCAAAAAAGAAAAAAAAATAATAGAAGCTTGAATATCTTTACAACTCATTCTTTACAGCCACATATATCTAGAAGTTACAAATAGAGATATAGACATACAGAATCCCAAGTCACTGTACTAACAACAAGAAAAAGAAAATTGAGAGGTTTACCCAACCTTCTTGTTACAACGTTCATTTTTCATATACTGTCAAAGATTACTTCTAGAAGTTATTATAATATCTTATATTATCTTCATCACTCTTTCATGGGGATTAAGAACAGCACTATTAAATTTACTTAGCTATCTTTTTTTTTTATTAATCATTATTGTTTAATTCAGGGTGATATCTCTTTCTCTTTCTGCCTTTAAGTTATCTAAGACCTAAAATAGTTACTGATACAATCGTGGTCACATCGAGTCAAAAAAACTTGGATATCACTAAACCTAATATTGTGAAAAGTCTACAAGAATGGTTAGGTTCAACAGTTCTATTAACTCATGAAATTTTGCCTAATAATCCAATTGAATTGATTATATTAAGGAAATTTAAAAGAATGCTGATAATATCTCCCAATATGGAGGTTTCAAATGACATAATGAGGTTATTTCAAAACGAAATCAAACAGAATGATGCAAGTCACACTTTGAAAGACTTGCAGCTCACTTATTCTTTAGCTAACACACATGGAATCAAATATAATCCTAATAATACTAATAACAATATAAATCAAAATCAAAAAGAATATCTTGAATTACCACCCTCTGATAAATTATTCTTAATTAGCCCTCCAAGTTCTCCTCCACCTGAATTTGATTATTCCAGATGTGAAGAAGTGCCTCAAGCTACCCCTAATCCTCTTCATATTAAAGATCATCTAAACTCTACAGTATCACATAGACTAGAAAATAAATCTATTACCCCAAACCCTAAGATATACACTATTCTTACAAGCGATGTTGCCAATATTGTTATCAATCAGTGTGAAGATATAGGAAATAACGATAATACATATTCTACTCTTCAGCATATAAGAACAGCTCTGCCTCCAAAATCCATATTTGATACAGATGAAGAAGTTGACAGCCAAGAAGATACTTAAATGCTATTAGCATTTTTTTGTTCACACAAAAGGAGTTACTACTGATCTGATGGTTTCAGTCCTCTTCTCTGTTTGAGTTTACCAATTAGTATAAAAATGATGTAACAGTCGTTATTGTTTATCATCATGCTGAACCAATTGTAACTTAAAACACACTTTATTATAAAATATTAAATACAGCTGGATGTCTATCAACCAAAATTCCTATATCTACCATACCCTTTTAAATCTTTGGAATGCATAGAAATATTGATTAATATACAAATTTATTAATATACTTTGTCATCACCTTAATATTTAAAATATATTTTAAATAAAACTTGTCTTTTCACAGATGAACTCACAAGCACACTAGAAAACTTTTTGAAGAAAACAGTTCTCTTCAAATTGTGACATACTACTAATACTTATATGTGTATATATGCATGTGTGTGTGTGTGTATATTTTACCAGGCTATATATATCTTTCATATTTATTAACTCAGAAAAGTCTCTAATGCATTTTTTAAAAGGATGATACATTTACAGGTTAAATGCCAAGAAGAAACTTCTGAATTTGAGTTGTCCAATAAACAAAATTTTCTATCAAAATTGGTACAGTAATTTCATAATTCACTCAGCCACATACACCATTTTCCTATATAATAAAACAATTTGTGAGTATTGTAGGTTTTTGCAATTATTTATAAAGAGAACTTTTGTTAACAAGAATCCAACATTTCAAAAAAATGAGCAGATATATGTATTCCCAAATTTAAGCTTCTTCCTCAATTGAAACATCACAATCCTGATGGTCATTTCTTCTCAATCTCCATCCGAAGTAAGTTGTTGTGTAAACACATTAAACACTATATATATTTCCCTTCCTCAGTAGTAAATGTAACTAAGTAGAATATAACAAACTTATTTTATCCATGTGTACTTTTTTTCTCTTTGACACATCCACTGAAAGTACTTTTCTTGTCATATTTGTGACTGTTTGTTTCAAAAAAAAAAACTTTAAATTCTCTCATGTAAACCCATACCTTTGGTATAATAATTTTTTATAGCCTAAATAGGAAACAGCACACTTTTCATCTCTTTTCTTGCGTCTCTAAAGTTTGTTCAATTTTATTTCTGGTCCCATTTTTGTTTCTTGTTTCCTATTTTCCCCAAGTCCAATGGGGAACTCTTCCTTTTACCTTTGTGTAGTCCACTTTGTACAGTTCCGGTAGGCTGATATTCCAACGGTTCATTCTCTGTTCGGTTAGGTAGGTAATACGACATGGTCTCCACCAGTTAAAGTCCATGGGACTCGGATAGGAGGTTCACAGGGAGACTCACGGGGAGCTGCTTCTTGATTCAGCGTGTTTTGTCGCCCCATGTCTACGGTAAACGGTAAGAATGGCATTGGGGACGTAATCGAACAATTGTAGTGACTTGGGTAGTTTCAGAGAGAGAGAGAGAGAGAGTAGACAGAGATAGTGTGTGTGTGTGCGTACGTGCGTGTTTGCATGTATGTCTGTGTGTGGTAAAAGTAGTTATTGAAGTTGCTATTATAACATGTATAGTAATATCATGTTTGATGTGTGCTACAAACGATTTAAGATAACGTTTTCCTTCATTATTGGCTAGGGTATACCTTCGTACCATAAGAGCCAACACATAAAGAGCATAAATATACAGGATGGTATGTACACTGATGATAAAATCAGAAAATTTATAAAAAAGTGACAAGAGTTAGGAGTAAATTGCCATATACAAATGAAAATTAGTGGTAGCAGTTGCAAATATTACACCAATAAGTACTGTATATGTAAAGACAAAGCATTTGGTTTATACTAATGCAATATTTCATGTAGGAAAGAGAAAGAACTTGGTTGTTCATAATAATTCTTATTACTGAGATGCAGTGGAATGTAGTATATGATGATTTTATGGTGTTGTTATTTTCAAGCACATTATCCAGCATGACTAAACAGTGACAGAATATATAGTAATATGATGGATAAACATAAGGTGGAATGTTATGTGGTAGCATGAATATGTACTATTGTATCCAAGTGTTCTGTGAAGAATATGACCTGAAAAACGTGACAAAAGATTACATGAGTCAGCATTAATAATACCAGTATATTTTCTCCTATTTGTTTATTTTTATATGAAAAAAAAATTACATGTGAAGCAAACTCATAAGCTTTTTTTTTTCTTTAAGAAGAACAATAGTTTACTAACAATTATGTTGCAATGGTTAATGCTCTATCTTCTCTAATGCATTATCGTGGCCATTACATACAATATCTATTGGACGTACACCCACGTTTGATTGTTTTGTATATGCGTATATTCTTTTTTTTTTTTTTTTGAAAATAGGTTTTAGTTCAAGATTTATTACACCCAACTGCCGCCTCTGAAGCTAGAAAGCACAAGTTAAAGACTTTAGTCCAAGCTCCAAGATCTTACTTCTTAGACGTCAAATGTCCAGGTTGTTTAAACATCACTACTGTCTTCTCTCATGCTCAAACCGCAGTCACCTGTGAATCATGTGCCACTGTCTTATGTACCCCAACCGGTGGTAAGGCTAAATTATCTGAAGGTACCTCTTTCAGAAGAAAGTAAATGTTGTGTATTGAAAAGAAAATAACATGTATAATGGTTTGTCTTTAAATAATATATACATATTTACTTACATTAACAACAACAACAACAATAATAATAGTATAAAATATCCACTATTCTGAATAGATGGTGAAGCATCGCAATGTGAGTGTGTTGTGATCTTTTTTTATTTTATGTATTCATTTCATAAAACAATCAGTCGTAACTATACCTGTATCTATATCTATTTCTATAAGTATATATATACATATATATATTTTTAGTCGTGAATGGATTTATTTATATTGACATGAAGTATACAAAGGGGGAGGGGGCGGGGGCGGCGATAACAATAAGCGTGGCTTTTACAACAGTGTTTTATATATATTTGCTAATTCATCGATATTTTCCTTGGTAGGTTCTTTGATCTGGTCCAATTCAATTAATCTTTTTTTCAATTCCAATCTTTTTCTACGTTCTTCAATCTTCAAATTTTTAATACGGTCCTTTTCAAGTTCTTTCAAATGATCGAAATCTATTTTATTTCTTATTGGGATCTTAGTCTTTGCTCCATGCGGCCATAGATCGCCCCATTTTGATTTCCTTGCATCATGGTATATTTCCTTTGACATGGATTTGGGGACAATCCAATTTTCGATCTTCCCATCCGGCACAGTACAGACATTTAAGATAACATGTCCCTTTTTCTTAATGGGGGGACTAATGATCCTTGGCCAAGTATCCATCTCTAGAGACGGAACAGCTTTACCCAGGACCAGATACGTGTAATTGACCAATTCGTAGTTGTTGCCGTTGGGCCTGCCTTTGCCTCTTAGATTCAATAGTTTCCTTCTATCTTGATTATCCCAGGATAAAGACAACAATTTGCCACGTTTCAATTCAATGGAGAATTTTGGTCTTTGAACCATTTTTTCAAACGAGATAAATTTCAATCGTTGACTCAGATTTCTGTTGTTTGGGTCCTTCAATTTATAATAATTCAGATTACTCAATTGTAGAGGACATTTGTTCATATGTGAACACGGGGCGATGATAGAATAGTTCTGGTTTTGAATATTGTTTGTTGTTGTTGTCATCTGTGAAAGAATTGTTCTGACGTATAATCAGTTCTCTTACCCTTGCAACGGTTTCGGCACCAGTAGGAGTACCTCTTTCGACAATGACAAGATACCCACCATCATCAGAGAGCAGAGACAAATAATGGTTCAATTGAGAGTCTATTTCATACGGATATTTATTTGGATCCTTCAACATTTGATGGTTCAGAATAATCAAATCATATTTAAGGGAGGTGGGGACAGTTGACAACAACCTTGTCTTTTGAGACTGTTGTTGCTCCACTGGCTGTGCATCCAATAACAGTCTTGCTCTTTTGGCCATTTCCCCACTACTGGACAATATTACAGAATCCTTTCTGTCCATGCCCCAAGACTTCCCTATGCTATTATTATTATTATTATTATTATTATTATTATTTATTTAAAAGATCATTTAAGACAACCATACCAGTAGAAGGACCATGACTTACATCTAGGATAGATTTAGGAGTAAACCCAATCGAATCGAACCGCCTTTTCAATTCATGTAAAACGGAATAACAAGAGGCATAGTCTCTAAGGAAGAAAGCGCCAATAAAGGAATCAGTCTCCAGTGGGGTTTTAACCACAGGGAACATTTCAGTGTCTCTTAATTTGAGATAGAATTTCTGTATGATGCGTCGTAGATTGTTGGGTAGATGCTTGGACATGATGTTGTTGTTTATCACTGCAGCCAGTTGTGGACTCATTATGATCTGTCCTCTAAAAGTATGACCTAGTAACGTCTTTGGTAGATACCTAGATAATGACAATCGACATATTGTGGTTGTTGAAAAATGCCTAATCATTTGATAATTTCTCGACATAATTGGTATAACTATTATTATATATAAATTATTATAATTATACGTGATGCAAAAACAAAAGGTATAAACTCTTCACATATTGTGTTCAAATGTCTTATAATATTAGAACCATGTACAATCAAACACAAGAGAGAGAAGAGAGAGAGAAACACACACACAAGAGATAGAGAGAGAGAGAGAGAGAGAATTACAATTTAACTTTAACTGGATTATAGACAGTAAAAGCTCATTAAAAGTATAACTGCGACCCAGTTAATAATCATAATCACAATAATCATAATCATGATGATAATAGTAATAGTAGTAATAATATTCAATATACAAATCCCTGGGACTAACCCAGGGATTTGACTGCTGCTCGACTGGGTGCAACCCAACCAACAAGGGAGAAAAAAAAAAAAAAAAAAAATTACAGTGTGTTGTCATATCACTACGCACGGAGGAAAAGAAACGACGACGTCTGTGTACTGCTTTTCTTTCTTTCTTTCTTTTTTTTCTGTGTTGAGTGAGGAAGAGACAAAACACACACACAGAAAGAGAAAGAAAGAAAGAAAGAGAGACCGTCCTGGTGGGCGGCTAAACAGAAGCCCACTCCCCCTGTGCAGTGGGTGCATGGGTGTGACGCACTGGCTACACTGGCATTACTTACTGTTTGCACAGCAATCATCTTATACGAGTCTGTGTGGGGGGGGCCCTCGTTCTCCCTCTTCTACTCTTATTTACTTCCTCTCCATCATCGGCTAATAATTGCTTTTTCTTTCAGATACGATGTGGTAGGATGTCAAACACAACACAAGCAGTAAATGATAATGTAGTGTAGTGTAGTGTAATTTTTAATATACACGACAGGATTACCTGTTTTTTTTTCACGTTTGTTTGTATAGTAGAGAGGTAGAAAAAGAACAGGCACAACAACAACAACAACAACAAATTATTTGTCCATTACCCATTGCCCCATAACCTCAGTATAATATGTATTCTATTGTTATTGGTACAGTGTTGTTGATAATACTCTCTGGGTTATGGATTATATTTAAATATTTTCTATCATCCTCAAGAAACCAGAATAGTACCTATCTTTTAGGCAATGATTTAAATATCTTTAACAACAACAACAACAAAAATAATAGTAAATACCTACTTAATTCCCCCACTTTCGTTATATTAGGTCCACAGTACAGTGGCAAGACTACCCTTTTCAATCTGTTGACAACAGATAAAATTAGACCGTTTGTCACATCACAAGAAATATCTATTTCTAATAAAAATAATATTCACAACTTCACTTTGATTGAATTTCCCGGTCATATTAAACTGATCTATAAATGGAAATCTTGGTTGGATTTAATTACTTCCAATCTAAATAATAACAATAATAATAATAATAATAATAATAATAATAATAGTGGAGGTGGTGGTACTGGTAGTCGTACTAGTAGGAACAGTAAATATTTGAAAGGTATAATATTTATGATCGATTCAACAAATGATTTTAAATCAGATAAAAGTAACGACTATTGGGAACAAGTAGCAGAGTGGTTAGTATACCTTCTAGATAGATTAGAACAACTCAACCATCCAACTAATCTATTGCTTGCTTGCAACAAAAATGAAAGTTTCATATCTAGACCACCAAATAAAATAAAATCGTTCTTGGAAATGAAAATTGGTCAAGTCCTGTCGAGAAATAAATCTTCCATGTTAATTGACTTATCTAATAACAGTAGTTACAAGCATAATTTTACTACTATTACTAGTAGTGCTACTAGTAGTACTAGTACTAGTAGTACCAACAATAATAATAAAACAAGATATATCAGAAGTAATGATAGCCCATTACTTGATTTATTTCCAGATCCATCAAAATTTAAATTTGATTCTTTGGAAACATCTGTTGAAGTATTAGGTGGTAGTGTATTGAAACAAAATATTGATCCATGGAAACAATGGATTGAAGAACATTTGTAAGTATATATATATATATATATATATATATATATATGTGTGTGTGTGTGTGTAGGTTCATGATATGATGTGTATCAAATAGTGAGGATTTATGATATTCAGATTTTATTAGGGTTTGTTTAGGGTTTGAGAAGTCTTCTTGTTTTTGTTTTTGTTTTTGTTTTTTTTTCTCTCTCTCTCTTTCTTTCTCGCTTCAATTCAGTGGCAAAAAAAATAATAAGAATTGGATAAAAGAGTTGAAAGTAATAAATGGTTTCACTTTCTTATATGGAATGGATTTAAGAAACTTATATATTATTTTAACACAAAAGTATAAAGTAAAACAGTTAGGTATACGTTAGTCACATATTATATTATAGTATATTATATTATATTATCCCTCTTTTGAGTTTATATATATATATATATATACGTATCGTTTATTTTTTATTATTATTATTTATTTATTTTTTTTTTGTTTTGTCTTGAAATAGAAACCATATCAGAACATTCCAATACAATGAGTGATAATGAAAATAAGAAGAGGACTAACGAGTCTACTTTTTCAACCCCTACAACCGATCAAAAACATACAGTAAAGGCAAATGAAACTAATAACAAGGACAACGACAATGTGGAAGAGCAATTATCTGAAGAAGACCAAAAATTGAAAGATGATTTGGAGATGTTGGTGGAGACTTTGAAGGAAAACAACAATGAGACCCAAATCTACTTCGATTCTTTAAACCAGTTGAAAATGTTTATCAAAAATTCAACAAATTCAATGACCGCGGTGCCAAAACCTTTGAAATTTCTACGTCCAAATTATCATCTCTTATGCCAGATTTATGATAAATGGGTAGACCCAAATTTGAAGTCGTCTTTGGCTGATATTTTATCGGTTCTGGCAATGACTTATTTCGATAATGGTAAATATGATTCACTTAAATTTAGACTACTGTCTAATAATTTTGATGATATTCAGAATTGGGGTCATGAATATATTCGTCATTTGGCTTTAGAGATTGGCGAAGTTTATCAAATTCAACTAGAATCCACTGTCAACAACAACAACAACAATAATAATGATAATAGCAATAAGGATGATATTACTATAAACACTACAACTCCTGATAATAAATCACAATTCATCGCAAATCAATTCTCTAAAGACGATATCGTACAATTATCCTTAAATATTGTTCCCTATTTCTTAAAGCATAACGGTGAAGAGGATGCTGTGGATCTTTTACTGGAAATCGAATCAATCGACAAATTGCCTCAGTTTGTTGATAATGACACTTATAAAAGAGTCTGTCAGTATATGGTCGCGTGTGTTCCATTGTTACCTTCACCGGACAACACGTCATTTTTGAAGACTGCGTATACAATCTATTTAAACCATTCTGAATGGACTAATGCATTGTCTTTAGCTATTAGATTAAATGATATGACTTTAATTAAATCAATCTTCGATTTGACTAATGACCCAATCATGTTAAAACAATTAGCTTATATTTTATCAACTCAACGGATCACGATTCAACTAGATGGAAATAATGATTCTGATAATTCATTGAAGGAAATCATCGGTAACACAAAATTATCCGAACTGTTTCTATATTTAGTCAAAGAACTAAACCTATTGGAACCAAAAGTCCCTGAAGATATCTACAAATCTCATTTAGATAACTCAAAATCTCTTTTCAACAATTCTGGTTTAGATTCTGCACAACAGAATTTAGCAGCATCCTTTGTTAATTCCTTTTTAAATATGGGTTATTGTAAAGATAAAATGATTGTTGATAACGATAACTGGGTTTATAAGACAAAAGGTGACGGCATGACATCTGCTGTCGCAAGTATTGGTTCTATCTTCCAATGGAATCTTGACGGACTACAACAATTGGATAAATATTTGTATGTGGAAGAAACTGAGATAAAAGCAGGTGCCCTTTTAGGTATTGGTGTATCTGCCACCGGTATTCATGATGGTGATGTGGAACCAGCATTATTATTATTACAAGATTATGTAACAAATTCGAATCAAAAGATTAGTTTTTCTGCTATTTTAGGTCTTGGTATTGCGTTTGCTGGAAGTCAAAATGAAGAAGTGTTGAGTATTTTATTACCATTGGCGTCTGACACTTCTTTACCTACTGAAACCGCTACTATAGCTTGCTTGGCTTTATCGCATGTTTTCGTTGGTACGTGTAATGGTGATATTACAACATCAATTTTAGATAATTTCCTGGAACGTAATGTAATGGAATTAAATACAGAATGGATCAGATTCCTTGCTTTATCACTTGGTCTTCTATATTTGGGTCAAGGTGAACAAGTCGATGATGTCATGGAGACTTTAAGTGCAATTGAACATCCAATGACTGCTGCTATCGAAGTATTAATCAATTCATGTGCTTTCTGTGGTTCTGGTGATGTTTTATTAATTCAAGAATTATTGCATCGTTTAACTCCAAAAGTGATGACTAAACAGGGCGAAGAAGAAGATGATGATGAAGAAGATTATGACGATGAAAACAATTCTGCTGCTGCTAATGGCTTAGAAGCATTTTTAAGTCAGCAGAATGATGCTAGTAATAAAGATAGTCAAAATGAAGATAATGACAATATGAATATCGATGCTCCTGAAGAAGATAACAATAATAACAATACTCAAGAAAACGATCATAAGACTCTAGAGCTTTCTGCTAACGCTAGTTCAAGTGAAGAACATGTGAAGAAAGAAACAGATACAAGCAATGATGAGGATAAGTCAAAGGAAAAAGATGCTGAATCTAGCAAAATAGACGAATTGGCATTTGCTGTTCTTGGTATTGCATTAATTGCCATTGGTGAGGATATCGGTAAAGAAATGTCCTTACGTCATTTTGGCCATTTGATGCATTATGGTAATGAACACATTCGTCGTATGGTTCCATTAGCGATGGGTTTGGTTTCCATTGCTGACCCTCAAATGAAAGTGTTTGATGCATTGACAAGGTACTCACATGACACAGACTTAGATGTTTCAATGAATTCTATCTTGGCTATGGGTCTTTGTGGTGTGGGTACTAACAACGCACGTCTTGCCCAATTATTAAGACAAATTGCTAGCTACTATTCTCGTGAACAAGATGTTCTATTTATTACAAGATTAGCTCAAGGTTTGTTACATTTGGGTAAAGGTACACTTACAATGGATATATTTAATGATGCACATGTATTAAATAAGGTTACATTAGCCTCTTTGTTGACTGTCCTTGTTGGTATGGTCTCACCAAGTTTTATGTTAGTCCATCATCAATTATTCTACATGTTAAATAGTGGTGTCAGACCCAAATTTATTATAACGTTAAATGAGGAAGGTGAACCAATCAAAGTTAATGTTCGTGTAGGTCAAGCTGTAGAGACGGTAGGTCAAGCTGGTAAACCTAAGACCATTACTGGCTGGATCACACAATCTACACCTGTACTACTAGGCCATGGGGAACGTGCTGAATTAGAGAATGATGAATATATTAGTTATACAAGTAACTTGGAAGGTGTTGTAATATTGAAGAAGAATCTGGATTTTAATAAAGAAGATTTATAAAAAAAAAATAAAAGAGAGCAGGGAATAGAACAAATGACTACTTGCAGATTATAAAACATATAATGTGGCGATTGATATTATTCATTGTTGATATTATATAATCAATATGTATACACTTCTGTATATTTATAAATAATATGAATGTTTGTTAAGAAATTTCAAAAAATATAAAATATCGTTTTGTTTGTATATGGGTGTATAATTACAAATATATCCATATTACTACATAAATATGAATACTCTAAATAGACATATATCTAGGTAGATATATGATTAGGATGGCTCGTATTCTCTTCTTCACTTATATGCTTCTTCTCCCTTGTTCTTCTTTTTCTTCTTGTAACTAAAATGATATAATTAGGTAAGTTCACTCAAATTCACCAGCTTTAGCAGCCATTAACAGACCTGTAATCAAACCTAATAAACCTAAAATTGAACCAAAGATTTCTACTACAAGAATCTTAACGAAAAGAGAACTATCAGCAGCATCTGATATGGCAGCAGTAGCACCAGTGATCCCAACAGCAACACCACAAATCAAATTTGATGCTCCCACAGTGATACCTGCCCAAAATAATGAATATCCAGTAAATAAATTATTCTTAGAAAACATAGTCTCTGAATTAGCTACGGTCATCTTTGAACCAAACACAATGGCTATAATTAGACCATAGATTGCCACAACTTCACAAAAAATAATAGAAATTAGATTCTTAGTAGTGATACGTGGGGCTCTGACACCGGCACCTATCATAGATGCACCTGTGATAAAAATCCCCCAAGCAGCACCAACTACAGAGAGACCAATACATAATGTGATCCCTAGAGATGCCCACATATATGGGGATGATTTAGTCAAAAATTTACCTATATTGATATCTTCACCATGGCCTTTGAACAGTTTATATAGGACATAGGCAACGATCACTGTGGCTAGTATGGAATTAACCCAAGCTTTTATATGTAAAGAAAAACCTAATCCAGAATTAGTCTTTGATATAGAAGTTGCAGAAATCGTAGACATGGAAATCCCTAATGTATATTTATTTGATATTTAAATGTTTGATGGATTATAATTATTATTTTATTTCTTACACTACTGAAGATTTTAATATTTAATATTTTGATTAAGGTTTCAGAATGTAAATTTAGATATAGATATTAACTTTTTTTGTTATCAGTTTATCTATATATGTAAGTGACATATGTACAGATTGTTCAATTTTGATAATTCAATCTTTTTATTTTTATTTTTTGCCCATTTTTTCTTTTTTCTTAATGATTTGCTTCCCTCCTTCCTCTGAAAAAAGTTACAAGCTGGCCTAACTAGTGTATAATATGTATCAAGAATGATGGAGATAGAGGAAGAAGAACATAGAGAATGTGTTGTCAAATCCACGCATTTTCTATATATGTATATCTTTATAATATAATTATAGAGTTAGTGCTAAATAATTATTAAAGTATATTAAAGGAAAAGAGTTGAGATCATCACCTTGCACACAAAATAATACAAGTAACATATATGAGCTCATATTGGACCATTTATTAGTTACTAAATTGTAATATTTCATGATTTTAATATAAAAAAAAGTTATATATGTACTTATTATTATTGTTATTATCATTATTTAAATTTTATACTTTAATTATATCCAATGATCTATTCTTGATTTTCTTGTGGAGCAATCTTAGAAGCATTGTTAATTGGCAATTGTTCAACAGTGGCCCCATCATGAGCGACATCCAATAACTTCCAGGTACATTTAACGCCATTCTTATCAAAAGTGTTAATAATTTCATTGGCAATATCCTCGAAGTTTTCTGTAGCTAAAGCTAAAATAGTCGGACCGGCACCAGATAGACAAATACCTAATAAACCTTTATGGGTTGATGGTACTACACTTTGTAAAATTTCGGTTAACCCTGGAATTAAGATTTTTCTATATGGTTGATGAACACGATCTTGCATAGCAGGATAAATTAAATCTGGGTTTGGTGGATCTAAAGTTAACGCAGTGGTCAATACAGCCAGTCTTTGTAAATTGAATACTAAATCTTCGGTAGTATACGCCTTTGGTAGAACACTTCTCGAATCGGCAGTAGACAATTCAAACTGTGGGATAATAGCGATACATTTAATCTTTGGGTTCCAATTATATTTCACATGTCTACCAATATCAACAGGTGGTAATGGTGGAACCAAGCCTGTGTCTTCACCACCTGATGGCTCTGGTAAGACTTCTGCTAGTGGGATTTCACGTCTTTCAACTTCTTGTGGGGTTAAGGCCCTTAGGAAAGAACCACAAAAACTACCCATCATAGCTGCAGTGATATTGTCTGGATGTCTTTCAATCATTAAACAGAAATCTAACATTCTTTGCTTAGAGAATCCTAATTGACCAATCTCGTTACCCAACATGACACCTGCTACTACAGCAGCTCCAGAGGAGCCAAGACCACGTCCTAATGGGATTGGATTACGAACATGGACTTTTGTGCCCAATGGGAATTTCCTGATATTAGAACAACGTAAGACGTATAATGCAGTTCTAGTGATTAAATTGGCATCAGAGCTTAATGGGACATTGCCGTACCCTTCAGAATCTTCAGAATAAGATAAAAGACAGTTGTTTGGATCCTTGTTTGTTTCATTTGCCTTTGAAGAATCAATAGTGACCTCCAACTCTAAGAAAAGAGCTAAACCAACACCAAGTACATCATAACCTGGACCGATATTAGCACTGGAGGCAGGAACTTTGATTAAAAACGAACGGGCCATTATTTATACCTGTATATTTATATTTGTATCACTATGTACACTTTTTACAGACTGTGTATTAACTATAATCTGTTACTTGATAATACTATTTATTGTCACGGAATAAAAACAACAAGGAGATAGAAGACAAAATAAATAAAGGATTCACTAGTAGAATATACAAAAGGGTATGACTTAACTACGGGTTGACACCAACAGTGTTTAAATTAATCTCTCATATGTATCGACTTAATCTTCAACGCTACTGTGTGGACTGATAACTTTAACAAGCCTGCACTAATCAAAGTGTCTCTCTCGAAATTTTTCAAGATTCACAAAATTTCTCGATGACTCAAAATAAGTATAATATAATCATGTTGTACGGAGCATTTATCTAAATACCAAAACCTTGAATTTGAACAGCAAGAACATTTTAGCTCAAAGGAAAACTTCGCTTTAATCATGAATAAAAAAAATAGTGGCAAGATAAAAAAAGAGATGTAGGAGGAGAGAAAATAGGCTCATGAGCTGTTGGTATCATCTGAGTCGCATTAACTACTGGTTCAATAGATTGATTGTACTAAGTACTTTAAATCTAAACGATTTTACCCACGGCTGTATAAGATTGAGTTAATAACCTAGTCTTTTAATACCAGTGGATCTTGTTCTTATAGCCTAATATTGTTAGTTACTAGTTACTCTTGACTTACCTCCAAACAATGATCAAGGGCTACTAAAGTAAAATTCGATATTTTTTAAAATATATATATATATATATATATATAAAAGCAATTACTAAGAATATTTGCAAAGAGCTTTATTACATACTAGTGTCCTACCAATTGATACCTGTCAGGAGAATAAAAATAAAAATAAAAAAAAGAAACAAGAAAATTATTTAAAAAGATAAAACAAGATTGTCTATACTTATTATATTGTACAAAGTTGTGTCTAGTAGTATGTGCAGTAACAAGACAATGAGAGTCCAGTGTCTATTCCTATAGACCAAGTATGTCAGCGACTTCAAAAAACAACTACCAAAAAATATAACTTTCATCACCTGTATACTTATGTAATCATAAGCCGCACGCACTGTACGAGTCGGTGTGCATATAGCTGTACTAATCCTCCGACCAAATGCCCAGATATTTCCTATTGGATCACGAATCAACTGTTTTCCAGTTAGGTGTATAACGTTAATAAAGGATACATCATATGTGATACAGAATTCCAACAGTAGTACATTACTAAATTTCTCTTTCTCTCTCTTTTTTTTTTTTAATATTACCTGAAACGGACATGAAACTTTTGTGCTAAAGTTCAAAGACCGGCTCCTCCTCTGAAGAACCAATACTTTAGGGTTTCTCCAGCCACATCTATCTGCACAGATGTATTTAAAATATATATCAGTCTAAAATAGATGATATTTAGATAACGTAATAGTAATTCTTTTTCAAACACTGTCATTTCTACACATTAATAAGAATATCATTTAGAATACCTAATAATAAATAGAAACTTAACTTTTTTTTTTCTGGAAGTCTAGAACTATTGAACATTTAGTAAGTAAGTGAAAAGAAAAGAATTCTAAAAATAAATAGGACGTTTAGGTCTCTTATAAGGGTTGAAAAGAATACAGCAGCGGAAGAGAATCAGCTGTATTTTATTTTGTGTTTTTTTTTTTTTTTTTTTTTTTTTTTTGGAAAACTTTATATAATTATGTAGCCTTTATCAAAATATTACTGTTACTTTTTATTTTTGAACAGAGAAAAACAACAGTTAGGGTACAATCGAAAAATAATTGAATTTGTCCAATTCACAGTGAAAAAATATGAGGGTATAATGCAAATAATGGTCGTTTTTTCAATATTCACTCAAAACTTAGATAATTTCCTAAAGCGGTAAAACGTCCAATTTGAAAACAAATCGGATAAAAAGACTATTGATGAAATGAGATAGGAGTGAAATTGCAAAGACATAGCACATACACATATACAGTTAGAAACAGAAGTAAGTTGGGATAGATAGATAGATAAATTGGTCCTTCTGTTGATCAATAAAAATAATTACAAATAAAAAAACAAATATATACAAGAGACATAATGATAAGATCTGCTATTAGGGATAAGTCAATTTCTTCTAGGACAACTTTGTTAAGGAAAATTTCATTGAGTAGAAAGCTTTCCACGTTCCAATTGACTAAATTAGATAATGGTATTAGGGTAGGGACATCCAGTGTTCCTGGACATTTCACTGCTCTTGGATTATATGTTCAAGCAGGATCCAGATATGAATTACCTGCTGAGCTGAAAGGTTGTTCACATATGATGGATAGATTGGCTTTTAAATCAACATTGAATATACCAGGAAGAACTATGGCAGAAACTCTGGAGCTGTTGGGTGGCAATTATCAAGCCACTTCTTCTAGAGAAACTATGATGTATCAAGCTTCTGTATTTAATTCTGATGTAGAAAAAATGTTACAATTGATGTCTGAAACTGTAAGATACCCTCAATTAACCACGCAAGAAATTAATGAGACAAAGGATTCAATCCAGTACGAGATAGATGAAGCTTGGTTGAAACCAGAAATAATTTTACCAGAATTGTTACATACTACTGCTTATTCAGAGCAATCCTTAGGTAGTCCCCTCCTATGTCCAAGAGAAATTCTACCTTCTCTCAGTAAAGATCAATTAGATACATACCGTAACCAGTTTTATCAACCAGAAAATCTTGTTGCTGCATTTGTCGGAGTATCACATGAAATGGCTATAGATTTAGTACAAAAACATCTAGGCAATTGGAAATCTACAAAACCCGATTCAAAGAGTGGGTATAATAAACCAGCTCACTACACTGGCGGTGAAACTTGTATCCCAGAAGCTCCAACTTTTGGAACTATACCTGAGTTGTATCATGTGCAGATAGCTTTTGAAGGGTTACCTATTGATCATCCGGATATTTATGCCTTGGCAACATTACAAACTTTACTTGGTGGTGGTGGTTCCTTTAGTGCAGGTGGTCCAGGTAAAGGGATGTATTCGAGAAATTATACACATGTGTTGAATCAATACTATTTCATTGAAAATTGCCAGTCCTTTAACCATTCTTATTCAGATTCTGGGTTATTCGGTATATCTATATCGTGTGTCCCAGAAGCTGCCAAACAGGCTGTGGAAATTATTGCTATCCAATTCTATAATCTATTTGCTAATGAACATCTACCTTTGACTCAAGAAGAAGTCAGCAGAGCCAAAAATCAACTAAAATCATCATTGTTAATGAACTTAGAATCTAAATTAGTAGAATTGGAAGATATGGGTAGGCAAATTCAATTACATAATAAAAAGGTTCCTGTTCAAGAAATGATTAATCAAATAGAAAAATTGACACCTGAAGATTTAAAACGTGTTGCAGAAAAAGTTTTCTTAGGCAAAGTAGAAAACCCAGGTAAAGGTACTGGAAAACCCACAATTGTCATGCAAGGTAAAAGAGAAGCTTTCGGTGATGTACAGTCAATACTGAAAGAATACGGTTTAGGGAAATAAACGTATTCTAGCAAATAATTTTTGTTTATTTTTTTGAGCACATTCTAAATAATTCTTGAAGTTGATTGCAGAAAGAAGAGTGACACATATGAATTTTATGTATATGTTAATAATAAAGGGGGAATGTCTCTAATAATTTATATAGTACACACGATGGGATTTATATATATATATATATTTCTGTATTACCCACCAATTATTATCTGTAAATACATACTTTTATATAAAGGGTATCTATTCATTAGAGATAAATGTATACATAAATAATTCCTGTTCATGATTCTTTATTTTAGAATGTTCCATTAGGTATATTGTCTGTGTTATCATTTCTACCACTTGCTTTTTCTTTCCAAAATGCCAGCTCTTTCTCCAAATCTGAGACTTTTTCTTGATAGAAAGAGTTATCACGAGCGAATCTTTTCAAATCCACTTCTTGTTTTGAAACTAACTTTTCTAAATCTCCAAGTTGTTTATTATATTGCAAGATATTTTTTTCAAATTGGTCTCTATCTTCATTAGCTAGTTGAATAACTTCACTTTGTCTTTCATTTTTGTCTTTCAAATCGTCTATAATCATTTCGTAATTTTTACGTTTCTTCATCTCTTCATATTTTTCTTCCGTTTCTTTAGTGACCAATGTCTCCAACTCCTGGATCTTAGCTAACCATTTATTTTGTTCACTACGATCTTCTAACTTCTCCTTTAATGTATTATATTCATTTTGAAGTTGTTCATGATTATTAATTATATTTGCATGCTCTTCCTTAAGATTAATATTTTCATGTTTAACCGTGTCAAATTCTTCTTTGTAATGATTAAGCTGATCTTGTAAATTAGCAAGCAGCCCATCATTACGTTCACTTTGCTCCTTTTGTAAATTAAGCGTTTCTTCTAAATACCTAATTTGTTGTAACAGATCATGTTTCTCTCCATGAGATTGAGTTAACATATCCTTTGTCTCTGTATATTTAGCTTGTAGTTCATTCATATCGTTAATAAGTTTTTCATGATCACTTGTAAGAGAATCCAATTTTGATTTTAATTCATTATATTTAGAAGTTATTTCATTATATTCCTTCTGCAAATTCTGTCCAGTGGCATCAGCAACATCTCTTTCTTGACTCAATAGTTCAGCTAAATTGGTGTAATGATCTACTTGTTTTAACAAATCAGAAATTTTAGCATCAGACTCATTTCCTAACGTTTCCAACCTGTAGTTTAATGTAGATATCTCCTTTTTGAGATCGGTTTCTCTTCTGTTACTTTCGGAGAGAGATGATTTCAATATCTCAATTTCATTCAAATAGTGTGTGTTATCAGTTCCTTTAGCTAAAGCTTCTTTTAAATGATCCATATCTGACTTTAAAAGCTTGTTGATATCCTGCACACGTTTGAACTCTAATATAGTTTCTTGTAATTGCATATCAATATCATTTTTAGCAGTTTCAGTCTCCCATATTGTTCTGTCTTTTTGTTTATTTTGGAGCTTTAATTTATCTATAATATCGGCCATATTCTTTACATCCTCTTCTGCCTGTTGTAAGGAATTCATGTAATCTTTTAATTGGACCTCATTTGCTTGTAAATCAGCAACACAATCCTCATATTGTTGTTTTTGTTGTTTCATCATTGACATCAATGAATTTTTTTGTTTTTCTGAATCATTTAGATCTTCCTCTAATCGAGATATATGTTCATTTAATAGAGTTTCTTTAGAATATAACTGTTTGACTTCAAATTGAAGTTTATTAATTTTCTTATCTGATTCCATTAAAGTGTCTTGTAGCTTATAGTTTTCCAATTTTTGTGATCTGACATCCTCTTCATACTGTGATACAGTTTGTCTATTCTTAAATAAATCACTACTTGATGGTGAATTTCTTGGTACAGACTTCAACTTCTTTTCCAAGGACTTGACTCTTTCTTCACTAGCTTCAAACTTTAACTTGTAGATATTAGACGAAGAATCATCTTTTTGAATTTTATTAAATTTTTCATGTAAAGCTGCAGCTACATTTTCTGCATCAATACGTGCTTTGCTCTCTAAATGTAATTGTCTTTTTAAATGTTGTACCTCCAAGTTTAATTTTTCAATGTTAACATCCACACTGGGAAGTGACTGTAATTCCTTTTCTATATCAATGCCAAGGCTTGCTTCCTCTATAATTTGCCTCAATCTTTTTATTTGACCTTTAGCTGTTTGGTAGTCGAATGACGATGAGGCTAAGCGAGTCTCTGTAAATCTTAATCTTCCAATGAGGTCTTTTTGTTTTTCAATTTCTTCTTGAAGAGCACGAGATGTCTCATTCAATTTTATTTTCAGTCTATTATAATGATGTGTTAATTCTTCACTTGTTATTTCGTTGCTAGATTCTGGATAGTTACTTGGAGAGCTTGTATTATTTAATTGATTTTGTAGGAATCTATTTAAGGATATTTCTTGATCTAATCTAGCTTGTAATTCTTTCATCTTTTCAATCTCAAATTTACCAGGAATAAAATGTGATGCCCTATTAACTTCCTCCTTTTTTTGAGAATATTTAGTTTCTAATATCTCGTACTTTGATTTAATAGAATTAAGTTGTTCACGTAAAGTCTTTAACTCAGTAGTATGCTGGGTATTTTCCAAAATAATCTCCTCTCTCTGTTGTAAGATTTTCTTCATGTCATTCATGTAAGTCTGTATTTTATCTTTTAATCTTATTAATTCTTGATCTTTCGTTTTTATTTGTTTTTGTAATAAATCTTGCGATTTTTTGTATTTATTAACTTGTAATTTTAAATCTTTATTTTCACTTATTAGCATATCCAGCCTCTTCATTGAGGCATTGGTATTTTTTTCTAAAGTTGCTAACTTTATGTTAAGATCTTTTTCTGATATTTCAAGTTGCTTTTTTATCTGATCTATTTCATTATCTTTGGATTTTATTTTTTCATGTAAAGATTTGATAGTATTATCTAAAGTGGTTTTTTCCTTAACTAAGCTGTTGTGGTTATTCAGTTTGTCATCAAAAGAAGATTTCATTGCCTCCAAAGAAGACTCTAAGTCAACCTTTTCTTTATCCAATTGTTTAATAATTTTATCTTTTTCTGAAATTGCAGCATTTATTTTGGAGATTGTAATTTGAGAGTCTTCGTATTTAACAATAATATCTCTCTTCTCATTTTCTAGTGATTCAGACAGTTGCTGCATTTCTGTTATTTGAGTTTCTAACAAGTGTTTTCGTCTTTCAATATCATCTAATACACTCTGTTTTTCTTCAAGTTTCAAAGATTCTGCTCTCAGCATTTCTCTCACAGATCCTAATTGTTTGTTCAATTCTTCTTTATCTTGTTGTAATTTTGCATTAGTATTTTCACTCTGTAATAACTTATCCTCGAGATCTTTAATTTGAGAGTGAAATTTTTTGGTCTTTACTATATCTTGAGTTGATGATAACAGGGGCTTGACTCTTATAAACAGATTATACCAGGGATTTTCCATCAATTTATTATAGGTACGGAATGCTGTTATCAAAATTCTTATAGACTTCAATCTCTCTAATTTATTCTTGATCTTATTTCTCACAAGATGACCTCTGTACTTACTATTAAGACTTGACGTAATGGTGATCAACATTATTTCTTTTTCATGTTCTAAATTGGCCAAAACCCCTGCTTTAAAAAACAATTTAGTGATACCAATTTTAAATAGCGTTGGGTCAATATGGAGACAAGATAATATGACTTCAGATTGTTTTTTGTAATTAATGTTATTGATGTTAAAATCATAAGCATTTTGGTTTGCTAATATACTATATCGTTGATAGAATTCTTTGAAAAGAATTCTGTTAGGATAACCTTCTCTAGCAATTCGTATACCTTCAAGTACACCATTACAACGTAATTGGTCAAGAATTAACGATCTATCAAATTGTTTTGCAATTTTATTGTTATTTGGAATAATACATCGAACAAAATGTGGATGGGATAATGACAATTGATTTAATAATGAAATCTGTTGCTCTCTATGGCGATATGAAGTGGTTCTGAAGGATTTACTTAAATTTGATGATTCTTGGTTGAAGAATGATGAAATCAAACTATTTGAAGAATTTGTTAATGTTAACAATAAATCATCATTAAGTGGATCTTTATTTTTTGATAACCATCCATCCACATTATATTCTACATCACCGGCGTAATGTTTTAATATGAACCCATTGGGTAATTTAGATCTTTTAAATCTATCCGACTTATTTTCCCAACTATTGATCAATTTTTGTAAGAATGTATCATCTGTTGAATTTGATAAGATTGATTCTTCATCTAGTAAAGGTAAAATCCCAGATGGTTGAATTTTTTGCTCAATAAGGTCTATTGTCGATTGTAAGTTCTTACCGTAATCAATATATTGCCATTGAATCTTTTCTTTAACATATTCATTTTGCTCCAATATAAACATATGATGATTAAAAAATTGTTGTAATTTTTCATTTGTATAATTGATACATAATTGCTCAAATGAATTATCTTTAAATATTTCGAAACCCGCAATATCTAATAACCCTATATAATTTGCATTATCTGAATCATTTTGATAATTTAATGATAGATTAATTTGATCGACGATATGAGCAAACAATTTTTCATATAGGATTCTAGATAAAGAATTTAAGATAAATTTAGCGTTCTTGGCATCCTTGGATTGTGTAACCCATTCTTTTCCAGCTTTAGATCTTGGTCTCACAATAGATCTTTGAAAATCTTCTGCTGACACGCCTAATAATTCGGTTAATGGTTCAATGTCGTTGGCAAATGCAGCCTGTGGTGATCTATCAGACTTAAACTCTATATTACCAATCAACAATATTATAGATATAATGGTGAAAATTGATTGGATGTCATCCTCCGTGAATCCAACAGTTTCCATAGCTTGAATTAATTCTTTAAAATTATGTTGGTCATTAACCCCTGGGATTACTTGATTTGAGGAGGAAAGAATCTTATAATCTTTAACAACATTAGAATGTAATTTATATTTTGTATTTAATTCATTAAGTGGCACGCTAGTTAAAAATTGATAAAAAACATGATAATTTCTCTCCTGAGAATGTTGTTGAATAATTCGTGATTTTTCTAATAAATACCATTCAATGTTTGCTCCGTTGATCTTTCCAAATGAATCAAACTGAATCTTGATAAATTTACCAAAACGAGAAGAGTTATTATTTCTTATAGTTTGAGCATTACCGAATGATTCTAAGATGGGATTACTTTGCAATATTCTATTTTCAAAAGATTGTTCAGATGGTAAAGATTGATTATGCCAAGTGATTGCTGCCAAATATTGTAAAATTTTTTTTGTATTTTCTGTCTTCCCTGCACCTGATTCACCAGTAACTAATATTGTTTGATTGACCTTTTGGGTTAACAAATTTTGGTAGGCAGTTTCAGCAATGGCGAATATGTGGGGTTTAACAGAATCATCATGATTATTGAGCGTATTGTCTCTGTCTTTTTTTAATCCATGATAAAGATTTATATATTCGGAAGAATAAATATCTAGTTGGCAATATGGATTAATAGCAACTAAAAAAAGACCTGAATAAGTGTAAATTAAATCATGGTTATATCTATTTTCCAAATTGTTAAGTACAGAAGGTTCATTTAAATATGTCAGTTCAGACATATTATCTATCAAGTCAAAATTGGAAGGATTAACTGGATGAACATCCTTTAAAGGAACTTCAATAATTGTATTAATATCAGTAGTTACTTGGTCACTATCGTTATCATTGGTATTGTCACTTATGTTTAAATTACATTTGGCTGTGGTTCCATCATCAGAGATAAATCGAGCCTTAGTAAATGTATATTTTTCACTAGGTACCCATACCAAAGCACTATTACTCACAACCATGGAAAGTGAAATAAAGCGGATTATAATGTAGAGTAAATGAGTGAATGAGGTTAGTCTGTTTTTTTGTTGGTTTGATTTGACAAAATTAAGTATATGTTTGTACACTACTTTAAATGGAGCAAAGTTAATACGTCTTGTTTCTGTTCTAATATGTCAAAGATGTAAATAAAAATAGATCAAGAAATCTATAATCAACAACGAATTTCGAAATTGATTCGGAAAAAATAATTCCGAAAATATTAACTTTTTTCGCAATGCTGCGGAATAAAACCTTTACAAAACCCGCATTTCAGTATTGGAAACACATATCGATTAATCCAAACCCTTTTGATTGAAAATGTTATTCTTGTCGATTGAAGAGATTAAAGGAAAGGAGAATAGATCTATTATGTAAAACACAATCTTACAACGACCTGAGAATGGAATAGAATAAGATATAATACATTAACTATGGGTGTAAAATAAATAAATTGACCATGAAAGATTTTATTTCTATCAATTACGCACAAATATTTATGCATATCTGTAAGTAGTAGTTCGGTTCGTATTTGTGAATACTTATTAACTAAAACAGTCAGGTTCATTCTCAACTTTCCTAGTAACTTAGAGGAACGTAAAGGAATGATATATATATATATATATATATATATATATATATATATCTATTATCATTAAGAGTAACCTAGAAGAGAAATACAGGCTTCAGAAAACTTTTAAGAAACTTACTCAGTGGATCAAATTATTAGTGAAGGTCAAATGGATATTCTTATCCTCAAGGACTTCTGTCAACTAAAGAAGACTCAGCTTCTTTGTCTAATCTGTTATATTATTTTAGAATTACAGAAACTCTGATCTCTCGTAAATCAAGATGGTAATCGACATAAGTGACAATACACTGTGTATATTTGTTATTAATATTAACTTATTAATTTGTATTTTATGTATGAACTGTTTGAAGTTTTACAGTAGGAATTTCAACAAGAAATACCCTTATTTAGAGCCAAATTTGTTTGGTTCGTCTTCTATTTAAAACTTGGAAGAAGGAAAATTCAAGATGTATCTAATGAAGAAAGGAAAATGACAACCCATTATTCTATTGGTTACTTCCCAAAAAGACTATTAAGGTATGAGCCTCCTCTATTTATAAAGATTACAACTTTTGAAACCAATATTAGCACTAAAAAAAAAAAAATTAGATATGATATGATATAAATGAATTGAGAAGAAATTTTCAAATAATTACACCTTTATTGATCAGAAATTTGCTATTGTTTCTCTCCTTTTTATTTTGTTTTACTTATTCTTTTGTGTTTTTTGTGAATAATTAAATTTGTTATTAAATAAATTTAATTAAAAGTAGTAGAAGAAATAAAATAGCTCAAATTTATGACGTTAATTTTCAACAATTATTTATAATAAAACTAAAACTGTGAAATGCGGGTGTGGCTGTATCTTTGTAAACCAACGATTTCTGTGAAATAATGACCAAAGCATTAATAATAAAAGTAATAGTAACAAATGGGAATGGAGCAATCATATAAATTAAAGGAAGACTTTTTTTATATGAAGAAAACGCATAAAAAAGTCTATTAAAGAAATAGGAATATTTCCCCTGATGACATGCATGCACATTTCCTTTTAGGAAAAACGTTTTTAAAAGATTATATGTATAATAGTTACACCTCCATTTCTCCCCGTTTTATCTTTTTCTTCCGGATATTTTGATTTATCGATATGTTTGTATGTATCTATAATTAATGCAAAAAAGTAATAAACAGAGTAAGAATAGTAAAAAAAAAAACAGTTTAACTAAAATTTTAAGATAAACATTACCGGGACAAAAATAATACACAATCAATACAATAGTTAAAGAAAATATAGTTTGAGAGGCAATTGTTAATGACGGTTTTTTCTTTTTCTTTCTTTTCTCTTTATTTTGTAATTGTTTTTGACCTGGTATGAGAAGAATAATTTCCTGGTAAAATAAAAAAAAGTAAATATTAAACCTAAAAATGTTGCTGTCAAAAATTTAAAAAATTTATTAAAAATATTTTCTCAAGAAAGAAGAAACTAGACAAACTGAGAAATCTTTAAATTTTTATTTTTATGGCAGTTTGCAATCTCTACATGGTGATTATTGTTCTTGTTATTGACCAAGAAAAATTCAAATTGACATTGAAAATTAATTTAATAACTTAAAATATTTTAGTGCCATCTAGTAGAATAAAGAGAAAGAGAGAAAAAGAAAAGAGAGTGGTTACTATCTGTGGTTTCTGACCCCACATTGAAGTATATATATGTGTGTGTGCGTAAATTATAGAAGATTCTAGTGATCTTAAGATTTGTATTATTTTTTCTTTTTCTACTTGAACCCTTGTATTGCATCTTCTACTCAATATTTGATCTTTACCTACCTCTTGTACTTTTTGATAGTGTTATTAATTGAATTAAAAAAAAAGAAAGAAAGAAAGAAAGAAAGGAGACAACAAACCAAGAAAAGACATGTCGAGAATATTGTATGACTATCATGGCAAATATAATTCTACATTACCTCGTTTTTTAGATGAAAGACATGCAAGAATCACGGTGATGGGTGATGCATTGTCAGGGAAAACTTCATTTATTCTAAGATGCATATCTGATACTTTTACTAATATCGAAAGCGGTACTTATATGGAAGATATATACCATACGAAGATTAATCTATCTAATTTAGCACAGGATATAAATATGAAATACAATAGTTCCAAATCGATTGTTCATTCTGTTGAGGTACTGTTGTTGGATACAGCAGAATTCGAAATTGCAGATTTTTCTGACATTAGAAACGAGCAAATTCTTCAATCGGATGCCTTTATACTTTGTTTCGACTTAACTAATGTTGAATCATTTTTAAATCTTCGAACATACCAAAGAAGAATTGAAAGAGTACGAGGGATGGATGATGATGTACCGGTCTTGATAGCGGGAACAAAGGTGGATTTAATGCTAGAACGTCGTGTAGATATGAATGATATAATGCAAACACTAGAAAGATTTGAAATAGACTCTAAAAAAGATTATTTTGAGATATCATCTAAATTAAACCTTAACATTAAAAATCTTTTGTATAGAGCATTAATTGAAATTGAACAATATAAAGCTGCAAAAAGGGCCGAATATTTAAAGATAAAAGAAAAGGAAAATTTTACTCCCAGCACTTCTTCACAGTCCACATCCACAAATAATAATAATACAGTAGAAGCACAATCAACTGGTTTAGAAGTACAAGGTAAGGGAGTTATAGAAGATGATAGTGATCCAGATAATGAGTTGGATAGATATAGTGATAAAAATAACAATAATAGACTACGAAACTCGGGAGCACTAATACAGAAACAGAAAACTGCAACTGTAAATAAAGAAAAGGAGTCGATTAATTTAAATTCGTGTTGTATTATTTGTTAACAAAAAGACACCTTTTAATTTACCAACTCATACATACATATGTATATATATACATATAGATAAAAAATTTGAACATGGCTCTATGTATATAGATACACAGGTACATATACGTATTTACATATATAATGATTTAATGACATGAACGCATTTAATGATTCTAAAATATAATGTGGGTTGAATTTCTTCTGGACAACTTTTCAAAATAAAATAAAATAAAAAAGGGCAAGGTCAATGGAATTTACTATAAGCACGGCGTCGGAACATATATGTATTAGGATCAATGTCACAATTTTTTAATATTACAAAAGACAAACATAGTCCAACCAGTGTAAACCCAATTAATAATAACCATATGGGGAGATATATAGCATATCTGCTAGGTAAAGGAAATAACCAATATTTATTTTCGAGATCAAATAATGGCAACAGAAGCCATACAGCATAATAAATATAAAGTAATATCCATACTGTGAGCCGGTTCATAATAGCACTGGGCTAGTCCATTACTGGAAGATTACAATGTTGTTATTATTTGACATATGGTCGTTTTGAACTTTTTAACCAGTTTCTTTTTTTTTTTTGCTCACATTTTGTCATTATTGTTGACGAAGCTGGAATGGTTAAAAAAAAACAAAAATAATATAAGTTATAAATTTAGAAGAATAAGGAGAAAGTATACAGAAGAAACTAATCAAAAGAAAGCATGCTGCAATAAATAAAGTAGAATGGATATTTCTATTAATGCAAATATTAGGAAACGACTAAACTACAGGAAGCTTGAGTATACTTAGTAGAATGTATTGGATGAGGCTTGTATAAAAGAGAACTTGAAAGAAAAAAAAAGAAAAGAAAAAAGAAGGTTGTTATTTATTATTGATGAATTGATTATGGAATTAAAAACTAACATTGTACATCAAGCTGTCACATTTTTTTATACTGTAATATAAACTACAACTATTGAAATAGCTATGAGGAATCGACAAAAATTATAAATTATGTTTTAATATTAAATGAACAAGAGACGTATTAAGTAAAGACACAAATGCTACTATTGTATTGGAACCCTTACTTGGGGGTAATAAGTTTAGGAAATAAAATATTATCTTTTTCTATGTTATAGAATCAAGCATTAATATATAGATTGCCTTGTCTACTTTTAATTGAGATTTCTTTTTACCCTATGAAAGGAACTTGTTCGTACTGGGATGGAACAGTTGATAATGTCATATAATAATATAACCTGTCATGTAAATAGATGTATACTGTACAATATTAACTACTTCCAATGTTTTGTCTCTTCTTCCTTAGTTAACCTAATTTAATTGAAACTATCGGTTCATTGCTTTTTTTTTTCTTTCTTTCTGTGTTCTCTTTCTGTCTCTGCCTGGTTTTTCTTTTTTTTTGGTCTTTTGTGAAATTTCTGTCTCTTTCAATTTAATTTTTTTTTGTTCCGGTCACGTGCTCCAGCGTTTTTACAGTTCTTTCTCATTGGCTCTCAGTCAATTTCTTTGTAAACTTTTGTAATATTCTGATTTGTTTCTATGTTCCTTTTTCCCCTACTGTAACAGGGAGATAGTTCCATCCAAACATTTATATCATTATTCTTTTTTTATCTTTTTCAGTCTGTTTAGGACAGATTGAGACCTCCTAGAAGTTTAGTTACTAACATCGAGTTTGGTTTCTTTTTTTTTGCAATGTGTTGTGTTCTATGTTCTTAAACCATGGACGAAGAAAGAGGAGAGATTTTTAACAAAACTTGATTTTGGTTATTTCGATATAGTTGAAGCACCTTAAAGTACTTATAAAACAGAATCTACCATTCTGCCTTATTTTCTCTATAGTCTTTTTGAATTGGTTAATATACGAAAGTTATTAGTATCTTAAATTCAATAAGGTTAACATACTAGACCCATCAAAACAAAACAAAAAAAAAAAAGGAAAAGGAAACTTGAGGGAGAATAATATAAAGGTATATAAATACTCGAACTTTTTTTTGTTGTTTTGAAAATAATAATAAGAATCCTGACAAACAATGTTAAGAACTATCATCAGACAAGCTCATACCGGTGCTGCTGCCGCTGGAAAGGTTGACATGTTACCAGGTGTCTCTGGTACTTATGCTTATTCATTATTCCAAGTCGCTTTAAAAGAAAAGTGTTTACCAGAAGTTGTCTCTCAATTAGATGAAATTTCTTCTGCTGTCAAAGAGTCTCCAAGTGTTACTGCTGCTTTACATAACCCATCTTTATCTTCAGAACAAAGGGAAACATTAGTTAATACTTTGAATGAAAGCATTAAACAAAATAACAATGTTTATGTGTCTAATTTCTTACAGACTTTAGCACAAAATAACAGATTATCTTTTATCCCACAGATTAATACAGATTTAAACAAATTATTTGATCAATATAGAGGTGTTGTGTCTGTTACTTTGACCACTGCTAAACCATGGAACTCTGAATCTCAAAAGACAAAGACAGGTGAAAGGCTGGCTCAAGCAATCAAGAATTCCTCTTTACTATCCAAGGATCAAACTATCAAGTTAGATTATAAAGTGAACCCAGAATTACTAGGTGGTCTTGTTTTAGAAGTCGGTGATAAGACTATTGATCTATCTGTGAAGTCTAAAGTTCAAGATTTAAACAATTTATTAAAAGCAGACTTGTAAACTTTTAATTATTCTTTTTTTTTATTATTATTATTATTAAATATTAATATTCCTCTCTTTCTCTTTTTTTTTTTAAGAAAAAAACATATTCTTTCTGTCTATACATATCTGCTTTTAATTACCCGTCTTTTAGTCCTTTTATTTTCTAATTGAGGTTGTCTATTTTTCATCCTCCTTCTTTCTTTCTTGTTTATTTACATGAATATATTGTTGTATATATATATATATATATATATATATATGTAATATATGTATAACATCTTTAAATAATAAATACATATATATATATATATATGTATAAACTATTCGAATTGGATATTCGCCTTTTTTTTTCCCTTTCGTTTCCTCAAATTCTATACAAACTTTAATGATACAATCTAGGAATTAGCGTTACTTACAGTTCCATTAATTTCATGGTTGTTATTTTGATCCCTACCTAATAGTTTAAGTATTCCACTCTCTTCACGAGATGTATTACCAATTCTTGGAATTTGTTTATGTTCAACTTGTGGAAGAATATCAGTCCAATATTTCTCTTTATCACCCATTCTCCACAAATCTTCCCAATATATAGTAACAAGATTAGTGGTGTTATCCTCGTTGTTGCTGTTGTTGGCAGTACCAACAGGACCTTTTAATAAACATTCTCTTAAATCAGCAATAGCTTCTTGCCCATAAACAGGTCTAAACTGTCCACTGTACCAGACTTGGCCAAAGGAGTTTAATTCTCTATGACTGTTAATGCCTTTAATGTCTCTTAAATGTCTTAGATGGATCAGGTCTCTATATAATTGCAGACTCCATTCGGGTTTAGGTAATTTAACAAGACACATCAATTTCCATAAATCCCTACGGGTTCCATATATAGGTTTTTTATTAGTTTGATTTGGATGGGGCCATAAGTTTTCTATATCTTGTTTTGTTGGGAATGGAGTTTGACTATATACTACTTGACCTCTTTCTAAATGACGGAAAAGGTAGATGTATGGCGGATATTGTCTTTTGGTAAGCCATTTGATACTTTTCATGGGGGCAGCTGCTTGCATTGTTTGCTTTTGTTTTTGATTGGTTTATTGGTTTGGTTTTTTTTTTTTACTGTGATTGTTGTCCCTCCACTATGAATGTATGTGTGTGATATAACATATAAATGTATACAGAGAAAGATACAGATAAATTTTCGAATCTTTGTGATCTTCTTTATTGATTCTACATTCCCTCTCTGCTTTAATTATTCTTATAAGTATCTGGACAAAGTATACTGTAATTCCCTCCTTTTTGTCATAAAGAAAAAAAAAAAAGAAGCAAAAATAACGAAACAAAGTTTTATTTTTTTTTACCTCGAAGAAACCGAATCTTTTTTCCTTTTTCTTTTTCTCGGTTTTCGTTTCGTTTCTCTTTCCTTTGCTGAGTGAGTTTGGAGGTGGGGGGGTCCATTATGTGTAGAGAAACTCCTGCTGTTTGCTGGCCAGGATAAGTAGTGGAGTGGCACATATTGGTTGTACGTTGTGTGGCATCAGTAGTGCACGTATAGAGATTGTGTGTGGGTAGCCAGAGCAACTGCTGGCGGATTATAAGAAAGACAAGAGGGAGGAAGTTCCCCAGTTGTATACTCTTAGTCAGTTGGTGACCGGTTACGGTGTCTTCTATACAAATCGTTTCGCAATTTTAGTAGTGGTTGGATGGAGAGGGAGGAGGGGTAGTTATGACCCATGCCATGTAAAA
Source organism: Arxiozyma bovina (assembly GCA_023309525.1). NCBI lineage: Eukaryota > Fungi > Ascomycota > Saccharomycetes > Saccharomycetales > Saccharomycetaceae > Arxiozyma > Arxiozyma bovina. Next base: position 22,484 of record JAKZLQ010000033.1, on the reverse strand, counting down.
TTCAATTTATATGAGACTCAAACGTTGAGCTTACTAATTTGTTATTAATCTTTGGATTATATGTATATAGTCAGCTATCGAATCTAAAGGAGTGATGTACAGTAATAAAATAAACCATTATAATTATAACTCTTGAAAAAAATATGAAATGAGAGAGTATAATTTGTATAGAACAAGATATTACAGATATGTATAGATGAACAAATAGCAATTGTTATTGTTATCTTGTATGTATGTAGGGGAGCATGTTTGTAAAGGTCTTTGGATTATATCGTTGGATTGTATTTTTTTTGTTTTTTGTTAACTGTCTATGGAATTAACTTGGTTATAGGGATTATTAGTATTATCTTTTTTTATGTGTGTACTTCACTAAAAGTAATAAGATCAAAAGATATAAAAAGAAAAACTTTATTAAAAAAAAAGAAAGGAAGTTAGATGAAAAGAAAGAGAAGGTGAGAGGACTGTAATGTATGTGTCCTGCATCTACTTCAAAAAAAAAAAAAACTTGAGAACAGCTTACTGAATTTAAGATATATTGACTTACTATATAACAAGTATATATAATTATTTTCGAAGTTAATTTTAGCGAATGGTTGTCTTTACTGTCCCAATTGGACTTACAGAATTTCAAAACGATTTAATTGAAATATTATTATCTATACATCATGAAACGTTACTAAAAGAATTAGGTATAACTTCTCCTTCTTTATCTTCTTACCCTCCTGCAACATCTTCTAACTCTAATGCATTAGCCAATAAAACTTATGCGCAAACTAGTACACATTATCCGACTTTTACTCCAAGACAGATGCTATACCTATTAGATACACATATTAGAGCAGTGGCTAACCATCCGTGTCTATTAGTTGATCACTATATGCCAAGACAGTTTTTGAGAATGGAACCAAAACAGAGGTTGATTGATCCAAGTAACAAATTCTATATTTTACAAAAATTATTGTTTGACTTATTAAATTATCAATCTAAAGATTTTGGACCGTTATCCATCACGCTTGTCGCACATTCAATGAAAGAATTGGATTTGATTGAGGGTCTTCTCTTAGGACAAAATTTTAATTTGAAGAGATTGTCTGGTACAACATTATATGATGAAAAAACCGTTTATTCACGTGGAAATCAGATGAATGCTAAGTCTTCTACTTCTACTTCTACTTCTTCTTCGGTATCACCTATCGTGTCTTCTTCTTATACCTCTACATCTTCTTCATCTTTAAATGCTAGCATATTATCTGATTCATATCAAACAAATTCAAATCTAAATAGATATACAGGCTATTCTAAAGATAGTTATTATTATAATAATAATAACAATAAAAATAATAATTCTTATACCAAAAAAAGAAAGTTGGAAAATGAGAATGGGATGAAAAAGCATTGGTTATTTTTAGCCACCACAAAACATTTAATTCATGACGAAGACTTATTGCGTCGTTACGATACAAATCTTATTATTGCATTCGATCCACTGATTAATGATACCATGTCTTGCTTAAATATCCCAATTATTGAACAACAATTACAGACACGAACCAATGGAAGACTTAGAAGAAGTAATGGTACAACAAATCAGCAAAAACAACAAAAACAAAAGATCCAGTCATATAAAAAAATTCCAATCATAAAGTTATTGGTAATGGATTCACCAGATCATTATATCTTGGATCAAAACTTAAATAATGAACAAGATGTAGATACAGAATATGATAATATCAAAAGGTCCTTGATTTATTTTTTTAAAAATAGAAAGAGTATTGACACTGAACATGAAGGTAATAATATTGATTTTAAGCAATTGATAACGCAAGCACTAAATTCAATTAATGATACTAGTATTCAAGGTAGCCAATTATCTTTGTCAGGCCATACCAATACCGTTCAGGAAAAAATCTCACCAGACTGGTTTCGGCCACAATATCAACAAAATTATAATAGTTCATTATCATCTTTGGATATTTCTTCACATCAATTTAATGTGAGGAATTATCAATTTGAATTGATGCAAAAGACTTTGACCAGGTTGAATGAGATTAATAGTAAATATTATCTTAATAATAATCTTCTAATAAATAATAGATTAGAAGAAACGGAGAGACAAGATCGATTAGATTCGTTTAAAAGATCAATTGGTGATGACTTTAAAACTTTGCAATCAAGACAAAAATTAAAAAATGAATCAGAGAAAAGTTTAGAGAGTATATCTACTGAGAATGGGAAAATTAAAACTATTTATAACAATTTGAAAAGAAAATACGATGAATTAAATATAGTCTGTCAAGAAATTTCAGAAAATGAAGATTTATTAAATAAAAAAATGATGGAATATGAAACCACATGTGACAGATTGAAAACCCAACTGGATAATTTGTTAGAGATAAATAAGAAGAAGACGGAGGATGAGGATGAATTGAGATCAACATATCAAACTGATTCTAACACAGCAGCAAACAAATCTTTGGAATTGAAAAATTGGGAAAAATCAAAACAGCTTTTAGAGGAGAAACAAAAGAATGCACAATGGGCAGAATTGAATTATAATTCTCTCTTGAGTTCTAAATATGATTTAGAAAAACAACTTAAACAAATGAAGAAGACAAATCAGTTTCTTAAAAATTACATCGAGGTAATCTCCAAATTAAATTTTAAATCAACTTCTCAAAATACTAATAATTCCATGGAGGGAAGTAGGAAATTGCATTCAAATATGCCAAAGAATAAGAAGAACAGTACATCATCTTCTGTGTCAAATACTTTGGTCAATTCAGCATCTACAATATCAGCAGATATCACCACTAAAAATTCATTACCAGAATCACGTATTAGACTAACTAGATCTAATTCTCCAAATTATACATAAAACATGGGTATAAAGATAACTATATATATAGTTTTGTTTGCTAATTTGGTTAATTAATGTTATTACTGGCGATTCTAATTTGTGTCAGTTCAATAAATTTTATCATGAAGAACGTATTTTATTATTGAAATGTGTCTTTTGCTTTTCTTTTTTTTTTTTTACAAGTATATTTATTTTTATTTTTTTTTTTAATTTGTACAAATATTTGTTCCTTAAAAGAAGAAAAAGGAACTTTGAATTTTCATACCTAAAAAAAGTGGGGATGTGATCAATTACCTTTAACTGACTTTAATGAAAAAGTATTTGACTTTAATATAACCTAAGAATTGTATAAGCCAGTGGTTTAGTATACTAATTCTGTCACTGCCATTCACTGCTATCAAAAAATAAAGAATCAAAGACAATAACAGAAATATTTATATATTTTATTATAACGATAATTGTGTAAGTAAGGGATTTAACTATGCACCTTCGTCTCAAATTGGATGAGTGGGCAAGTATCATTAACGATAAGTGTTGGTTTAGTAATGACTACAAATTGGATGTGAATTATCAACAGTTAATTAAAATTGGATATTTTTATCTACATAATCCGGAATTTGTGTATGGGCCAATAATTCACTATTTCCAAACAACTCCTTGGTATTTTATTCTACGTGATTATATTTTTGTACATTATTGTTACAAGATATTGATTACTATATGGTATAATGTAAGAGCATATGGTTTCTTTGGGTTTTTAAAACATTGTTTCCGTTTATCTTTAAAATACATGTTTAATTGGTTGTTGAATTCAAGATTGATGAGAAACAAGGTGAATCAAGAGATTCAGAAAACAAAGAGAACTATCGAAAAAGAATTGATTCGTAACAATGATCATATAATAGATTTTATACAGTTGCCACCCACTGGTGTTTCAATGAATTTAGTTTTAAATGAATTAGAAAAATTAGACGCCTCAATCCCACATTCAGATTGGGAAGATGGCAGAGTTTCAGGTGCAGTGTATCATGGTGGTCAAGATTTGATACATTTACAGACTCTTGCCTTTGAAAAATTTTGTGTATCTAATCAATTACACCCAGATGTGTTTCCAGGGTTACGTAAAATGGAATCTGAAGTAGTGTCTATGATTTTAAAAATGTTCAATGCACCCGAAGATACTGGTTGTGGTACTACTACATCTGGGGGTACTGAATCACTTTTATTAGCATGCTTAAGTGCCAAGATGTATGGTGAAAGATTTCGCGGTATTAAAGAACCTGAAATGGTGGTTCCGATCACTGCACATGCAGCTTTTGATAAAGCAGCTTATTATTTTGGCATAAAGTTACGTCATGTGGAATTAGATCCTAAAACGTACAAAGTTGATTTAAGGAAAATGGAAAAGATGATTAATTGTAACACTGTATTATTAGTTGGGTCTGTCCCCAACTTCCCCCATGGTATTAGTGATGATATTGTCGGTATCGGAAATTTGGCTACTAAATATAATATTCCATTACACGTTGATTGTTGTCTTGGATCATTTCTTGTTGCCTTTATGGAAAAGGCAGGGTATGGAAAAGATATTGAGCCATTTGATTTTAGGGTCCCAGGTGTAACTTCAATCTCATGTGATACCCATAAGTATGGGTTCGCACCAAAGGGTTCATCAGTGATTATGTATAGAAATAAGACTTTAAGGATGCAACAATACTATGTCAATCCAGACTGGGTCGGGGGTCTTTATGGCTCGCCTACATTAGCTGGATCACGTCCTGGTGCATTAGTAGCTGGTTGTTGGGCCACCATGATCAATCTAGGTGAATCAGGATATATACAGTCTTGTAAAGAAATCATTGAGGCAGCAAGAAAGTTGAAAGGATATATACGAGACAGATTACCAGCTTTGGAAATCATTGGTGATCCTAAATTCAGTGTGATTTCATTTAAATCTAGCAAATTGGATGTCTATGAATTGTCAGACAGATTAAATAAACGTGGTTGGCACTTGAGCACATTACAGAAACCTGCAGCATTACATTTAGCTGTCACTAAATTAACTGTCAAGTCTATTGATAGTTTATGTCAAGATTTGACGGATATTATATATGAGATGCTGAGCGATCCAAATACTAAGAAGAATGTCTCCAATGACGGCACTAGTGCGTTGTATGGTGTTGCTGGTAGTGTCAAGACTACCGGGGTGGTGGACAAATTGATTGTTGGTTTTCTAGATGCTCTTTATAAGTTACAACCAGAGGAAGAATAAACTCGAAGTTTTGAAAATATTTGTTACAATGATTATAAAAATGGTAAGGTCTGAATGACGAATTACAAATATCAAAAATTAATCGTACCATTATTAGTCAATGATTATTCATACATATATATATAGTTATACTTTATGTACTTATTGATCCCATATACATTATTATCAGGAAATAAAAAAAAAAAAAAAGAAAGGAATACCTATACGTAATTCCCGTGAAAAGTGATATTAACTATTTGGGAATAACTACCCGATTGGGAAAGTTGGCTAAAAATAGTTTTCCTTTTGTTTTGTTTTGTTTCTTTATTACAAACCCTTTTCAGACGTCGGCACAATAGAATAATTTCCTGATTGGGTTATTCCATTGGGGGACAAACCAAAAAAAGAAAAAGAAAAAGAAAAAGAGAGAACACGAAAACAAAAACGGGAAAGAAACAGGCAGAATGCAATTAAAAATGAGCAGTCGGAAATATTGAAGAGGTGGGAAAGTGCACGGGGGAGAGGAAGAGAGGGAGAGGGAAATGGCAGAAAAAGATGAAAGGGAAGTGGAAAAGAGACGCACGCAAGATTTTGTGAGGGAAACAGGTAGGAGGAGGTGGAGGAGATTCTTTTAAGGAGTAAATCATATAAGTTAATATCTACACAGATTATTACTATTCATCATTTGCAACCTGAGAGTACCAGCCAGCAGATAAGTATCGATCCACACATTCATTTTGTCCGTGTTACTCATTCCCATAATTAATAGTTAACCCAATTAGGCATAGTTGACTAGGTTTAAGCGACACTACACGATCTCAATAGAACTATAATTTGACGTTTCGCAGGATTATTTTCTCAAAACGTTTAGAGTTAGTCATATACATACATATGTATATATATATATACTTGTTAAATTACTAATTTGAAACATTCTAATTATTATTGGATTCTTTTAAAATAGAAAAAATAATATAGATAAATAGATAGGTCTTTTTATCTTTTTATCTTTTTTTTGTCGTGTGTGTCTGTGTGTATGGTTTGTTTGAGTATCTAAACATTAGATTCTATAATTTAAATTAAACGGATAATCTATTTTGTTTGATAAATCAGCTTAAAAGGTCATCTATTCAATATCAATCTGGAGCGTCTATTTTTTATTGATTGATTTTTTTTTTTGGTTTTATTCCATTCTATTTGATTGTTTGTTGACTATATTATTTTTTTTTTTCAAATTGATCTTCTAGATTGGATCCATTCTTTCTGTTTATCTGTTCATTTATTTTACTCTTGGGAATCTATCCATTATCATTGTTAAGTTCTCTTTTTTTTTTTTGCTTATAATCATTCCATATTCCTTTTTTTACCATGTCTTCATCAAACCACCAAGAGATGAGTAATAATAATAACGATAATGATGACTCTGGTAATGTGTATGTCCTACCAGGAGGGCCTAACAACCCTGATAATCAGCAAAGACGTGTTCCAAAGCATATTCATATTGCTCATAGAAGAACTCAATCTGAATTGACTAATTTAATGATTGAACAACTGACTCTACAAAGACAACTGGAACAAGTTCAACAACAACAACAGCAACTATTGGCCCAACAACAACAATATGAACAAGCTGCTGGTTATTCAATGCCTGCCCCTCCTTTTATTAATAATTACAGCAATTATAATAATAATCAAGGAAATAGAAGTAGAACACATTCAAGAAATAATTCAGGGTATTATCAAGATTATAATAATACAAATTTAAATGTAAACTCAAATAATAATAATAATAGTAATAGTAATAGTAATACTCCTATCAATCCTCATAGAAGAACTGGTTCTGTGTCTAATGTTTATGGGCATTCAAGAAGACATTCCTTACAAATCAATGAAGCTAAAAAGGCAGCTGCTACAGAACAAGCTAAAAGGACTGGGATTGACTTAAATGTTGAAGATACATCTTTCACACCTTCCAATCTGCCAAATGAATATCCAAATAACAATATTGCATCCTTGGCATCTCAAGAGCAAAGTAACTTTAAATTTCCACCTTTGTCTAGTGATACTGGCTCACATCGTAAGACAAATTCTAATTTGGTTCCATCCTTCAAATTTCCTCCAACTAACACCAATTATGATGTGTCTAACAATGATGATGATTTTATTCCTACTTCCTCTACTCATCGTCGTCAAAGAACAAGAAATAATAATAATAATAATAACGGTGAACCATTTTCACCATCTGGGATTAATTCTAATTGGAGAACACAATCTATTTCCCAAAATCAACAGTCAAGTTCTAATCAATTTTTGTCTCCTCAATTTCAACCTCTACCACCACAATCTACCCAACAGCAACAATCTTATCCTTATAACCAGTCGCCCTATCGTGGCCACAGAAAAGCCAATTCAAGAGATTTTAATTCTTTTAGTAGCCTTGAGCCACCAGCGGTCTTCCAACAAGGTCATAGATCACGTCCTTCCAATTCTTCTATTCAAAGTTTTCAGTCTAATACTACGAATGGTGGCACTCAAAGAAAATCACTTTTCGCACCTTACCTACCACAAGCTAATATTCCACAATTAATTCAAGAAGGAAGATTGGTCGCTGGTATTCTTCGTGTTAATAAGAAGAATAGATCTGACGCTTGGGTCTCAACTGATGGTACTTTAGATGCTGATATTTACATTTGTGGGTCAAAGGATAGAAATAGGGCCTTGGAGGGTGATTTGGTGGCAGTTGAATTATTGGTGGTTGATGAAGTTTGGGAATCTAAAAAGGAAAAGGAAGAAAAAAAGAGAAGAAAGGATGCAAGTTTACAAGAAGATTTTATTAATTTGAACAGCAATGATGATTATCACAACGATGCTTCAGGAAGTGTTAATGCAACTACTGGTATTAGTAATTCTAATACATCTTCGAATGCTGCAGCAACTAGCGCCTCTTTTGTATCCTCAAATTATGGAGACGACCACATAATTTCTACATCTGGCTTGGATGGTTCGCTATCAAGAAATAGCACCAATAATGATATTATGTCTCCAAATAAAGTTGGGTTAAAGAGAAAGGGTTCTTTGAAACAACGTCCAACCCAAAAGAAAAACGATGATGTTGAGGTTGAAGGTCAATCTCTATTATTAGTGGAAGAAGAAGAAATTAACGACCAATTTAAACCTTTGTATGCAGGTCACGTTGTTGCTGTTTTAGATCGTATTCCTGGTCAATTGTTTAGTGGTACTTTGGGTTTATTGAGACCATCCCAAGTAGCCAATAATAAAAATAAAGATGCTACTAATAGTAGTGATTCTGTGTCTAAGGTGCAACAAGCACCAAAAATTGCCTGGTTTAAACCAATTGATAAGAAGGTTCCATTGATTGCTATTCCTACTGAATTAGCACCAAAAGATTTTGTTGAAAACGCAGATAAATACACAGATAAATTGTTTGTTGCTTCTATAAAACGTTGGCCAATTACTTCATTGCATCCTTTTGGTATTTTGGTTTCTGAATTAGGGGAAATTAGTGACACAAAAACAGAAATTGATTCTATCTTAAGAGATAACAATTTCTTATCAAATGAGTATCTAGATCCAAAGGATCCAAGTCAAGAAAAAGCTACCTATCAGCCATTCCCAATCGATGAGGAGAATTGGAATAAAAGAACGAGGTTTAATGAGAGTTTTAATGTCATTGGATTTACTGAAAGAGGCACTATTTCAGAGTTTGCATTGCATCTCAGGTCGAATAATGACGGTACCTTAGATTTTGGATGCCATGTTGTTGATGCCACTGAGCAGATTGACGCTAATTCTTCACTTGATAAAAGAGCAAGAAAGAGATCTACAGGTGTATTTATGCCACAAAGGGTTGTTAATTTGTTACCACAAGCTTTGAACGATGGTTTGACTTTTAAGACAAACAGAGAAAATGCAGCTATTTCTATTGTTTATACATTAGATGCTAAAACTTTGAAAATTAAATCTACATGGATTGGAGAATCAATTGTAACACCTAGCAGTGTTGTTGACATAACCACCGTTGATAATATCTATGATGGTGTCAAAAATCCATTTTATTCTAAATTAGAGGAAATAGCTACCTGTTTTTACAGAGAAAGAATCAATTCCACTGATGCTAAATTAACACCAGTCTTATCTTTGTTTGAGAGTTTGGATGACGAAAAAGTTAAAGTTGATTTGAATATTTTTGATAGATCTTACGGTACTATCATATTGAATGAGATTCAAAGAAAAGTAAACTGTACCGTAGCCGAGAGGATATATTCCAAACTAGGTGATAAGGCATTCTTAAGAAGACAAGCTCAGCCCATTGTTACTAAAATGTGTACTTTTAAGAAGAAGATCCAAAGATTTGGATATGATGTTGATACCACCTCTCCGGACACTATTATTAGATCAATATTACAAATACCTGATGATGATGTGAGAAAGGGGGTAGAAATACTTTTATTTAAGACATTATTCAGAGCCAAATATTTCGTTGCTGGAAAGGTAGATCCAGACCAATATGGTCATTTTGCATTAAATTTGCCAATCTATACTCACTTTACTCAACCTTTGAGAAGATACGCAGATCATGTTGTTCACAGGCAATTAAAATCTATTATTAATAATGCATCATATGATGATGATATCGGTTCTTTGAAGATTACCGCAGAATATTGTAATTTTAAGAAGGATTGTGCTTATCAAGCCCAGGAACAGGCTGTTCATTTGTTACTTTGCAAGACAATTAATGACATGGGTAATGCAACAGGTCAACTATTTACCATGGCTACAGTATTACAAGTTTATGAGTCTTCATTTGATGTATTCATTCCTGAATTTGGTATCGAAAAAAGAGTTCATGGTGATCAACTACCATTAATTAAGGCTGAATTTGATGGAGAAAAGAAAATACTGGAATTACACTGGCAACGCGGTGTAGATAGTGCTACATATGTTCCAGAAGATGAAAGGAATCCAAAATCATATAGAAATTCAATCAAGAATAAATTCAAATCTACTACTGCTGAAATTGCAAATATGGAATTTAATTCTATTGACAAAGGTGATTCCATGATTAGTGATTCTTTAGCTGAAGAATTGTCAAAGCTTCAGATCACTACCCCTATTTTAAGACTACCCGAACGCAAGTCTTCAGAAGAAGATCCATTAGATGCATTTGTCAATACCACTGTCATTAGAAAAGAAAATGATTGTTATGTCCAAGAAATCCACGAATTACAACAGGTTCCAATATTATTAAGAGCAGAGATTGGTATGGCCTTACCATGCCTTTCTGTCCGTGCATTAAATCCATTCATTAAGAGAGGTTAGGAATTAATCTACAATTATGTGTCCACTATTTTTTTTATTAAGTCTATTTTTAAATAATTCATTAACTTTTCTTTTCCATTTATCCCTCTAATCTTCACTCTATCCCATTTTGAGTGCAATAATATCTATCATTTATATATCGTATTTTTTATTCCATATTAATTTAATTCAATTTTTTGTCTTGTAGTTTATTTAGCAATATAATATATAGATATAAATAATAAAATACTATCAAAAATATTTCTTTAAATATTAATTTCTTCATTATTTTTATTTTGTTGTGTCTTCTTTTAAAATCTCTTAGAGTATTGAAAATTTTTTGTTATTATCTTAATTCAAAAAAAAAATCATGAAATGATCTTAACTAACTGTGAAGAAATGAACTACCAATAAAATCTGAACAGAAGCATATAAGGAAGGAAATAAACTGATAAAAGTGATTGATAGTGATGCCTAAAGATTTATGTGAAATATGTCGTGTAAATGAATTTAAATATAAATGCCCCGGCTGTTTGAAGAAGACCTGTTCTTTGGAGTGTTCTAAATCACACAAAATATTAGACTCATGTACCGGACAATCGTATGATCCAGTGAAGTATGTGTCCAGTGAAACTTTAAAAAATGCAGATGATGAGAAGCATGAGAATAACTACTTGGTTCAGAGGGATTTTAACTTTTTAACTAACCTTAAGAGACAGTTGGAAGTTCAAAAATTCGATGGTATGAAACGAAATAAAAGAACTTTACAAAGTGCTAGAAACAATATCAATAACAATCAAAATCATATTAAAAGAGCCAAATATGAAGAGGAATGTTCACGAGTAATTAGAAGAGGGGTCAATTGTCTTTTATTACCAAGAGGAATGCATCGATCTACCTTGAATAAAAGTAGATGGGATAAAAATTCTGACTTATTTGTTTGGTCTATAGAATGGATAGTATGTCCAGGTAATGAAATTTCATCAGAAACTAAATCTAATCAAGCACCATTCGTTCATGTGAGTCATAAGATTAAGGAGACAGCCAGTTTGATAGAGGGTATGAGTAATGTAGTTTATGAGAAATGTTGTCTAATATACAACATTTCTAAAGATGTGCAAACCATGTCTATTGAGAATAATGTTAAGGGGTGTCGAGATAATAAGATAAGATCAGAAATTTTGTTAAAGACAGGATTGAAGTTTTATACTAAGCAATTTCCTTATAACACAACTAAAATGCAAGATTCAAAAGAACTCATTGAATTGGATGCTGTTAACAAATGCATTGGTGAACTTTTTAGAAATAGGACAGTTATTGAATTTCCAACCATTTATGTAGCGAAAACTCCAGAACATCTACCGAAAGGTTTTAAAGTTGTTAAGGATAATTTAGATTCGATTCCAAGGAACAAAAACAATGATACAAATACAAGAGGCGTTTCTAACAATGATTCGAATAATCTAGAAGTTGTAACCGATAATATATTGGAAAATGATGATGAAAACAATGAAGCACCTGAAGAGACATCATTTAGAAAGTACAAGCCACATACTTTGGAGAAAAATAATGATGGAGGGTTATTGAATAGTGGGATTTCACATATTAATGAAGATGATGAAAATGAGGATGATTATGATCCCACTACGTTGTAAATGTTTATTTAATCGTGTATTTTTTGTGGCATTTTATAGAAAGTAGTGTTCAATTTAAAGTCTGTATGCTAAATATTGATAAGCCCATAGTATAAGGAGTTGCATTGTATGTCCAATTTTTAAAAAAAAAAATAAAATAAAATATGTCACAGATTATATTATATTGGGCATTAGTAAACATTGATATTAAGATATAAAACTGTAAATCGACAAATTGATGCTCTTCTAGGTGTTGATGATAATAAGATTAAGAAGAATGGTTAAACTGTAAAGTTGGTTATCTATTAGAAAATATTTTACCCTGTTTGTCTGAGAAAACTTGAATAAATAAATAGACATCTTTCATTGAGTCTTCTAAAAATATGTTTGGTAATTTTGTAGAAATATATAGTTATGAGCATGACAGTAATAATAAAAAAAAAACTAATACTAACTTTATGCTTACGATAGCGTCCTATATACATATTTACATAAAAGGAATCAGAAAGTCATTACCATTAGAATCAAATGGTGTATTCCATAAAATACTATTGTTATTTTACTTTGAAGAGTGAAAACTATGGATTTGAACTTTAAAGACACTATTTAGTGACTTATATACAATAAAATAGACTATTACTTATTTTGGTAATTTGAATGATTCAGGTTTTCTTTACCTTGGTATAAGTTATTCCACTTGGTAAGGATTTTAGAGAATTTAAATATTCGTGTAAAAGTGTAATTTAAAGGATTTTAGACATAGGTAAAAACTAAATCTTTAATAGCTTATTAAATATTGATGGAAAATATAGGTAGAGTTTAAAACATATTTTCGGAACTCATATACAATGGATTGAACAGATCTGCTTGATACTAAATTGTAAATAGTACATTAAGAAACGATGAGATCTTTAATATATATATATATATATAGAGAGAGAGAGAGAGAGAGACTTTGTGCAATAATCATTCTATGCAATGAATAACGGGAAGATCAAGTTGGTAGGTTCTCAGAAGTTAGTCACACATGGACGGGTGCTAAGTGTAGGTATTATAAAAAAAAATAAAATGAGTAATCACTTTTGAACCTTTAAGTGTCTTTTTACCATCATTTTTTGATTATATTTCTTGTTTTGCGATTATTATCTGATGCATAATTTTGTGTAATAATAGTAATCGTGTCATTTGTTTTAATTTGTTGTGTCAGAAAATTGTTAATTTTGTATAAGGACAGAATGATGGGGTGCAACTACAAATTATAATCGTAAAAAAAAAAAAAGCAATACCTAACCTAATTGAATTGGGAGAGATAGTTGAAATTTTCTCTAGCTAGTCGACAGAGAAGACTACAACAAGTACATTAGAGCATATACAAGACCACTATAAAAATATTCTAACCACACAGGACCATATTAATCATCCCAGAAAAAACCAGATAGGAAGAAACAGAAAAAAAGCCTTTCTTCTAACGTGTATCTTATTATTTCATCATGGCGTTTATAAAAGCATATTTATATAATTTAGTATAAAAACTTATATAAAGGAAACATTAAAAACGTGCAGTTACGCTAAAAGGTAAAAAATTAAAAGAGGAACTAAATCAAAATAAAATAAAATATAGAAAAAAACACAAATTTTATCGCATGTTTATTTTAAATTAATTTATTTCTTACCTTGAGCAGCAACAGCAGCAGCACCAGCAGCAGCAGCTTCTGGGTCTAAGTAGTAAGATGGCTTAGATGGCTTTAAGTTTTCGTCTAATTCGAAAACTAATGGGATACCAGTTGGGATGTTCAACTTAGCAATGTCAGCATCGGAGATACCTTCTAAGTGCTTAACTAAGGCTCTTAAGGAGTTACCGTGGGCAGCAATCATGACAGTCTTACCTTCTAACAAGTCCTTAGCAATAACATCTTGCCAGTATGGTAATAATCTGTCAATAACTAAAGCTAAAGATTCAGTTTGTGGTAAAACGTTTGGATCAACATCCTTGTATCTGATGTCATCCTTTTGGGAGAATTCAGAGTCAGCTTCAATGACTGGTGGTGGAATGTCGAAAGATCTTCTCCAAGTGGTGAATTTTTCTTCACCGTACTTTTCTAAAGTTTCGGCCTTGTTCTTACCTTGTAAAGCACCGTAGTGTCTTTCGTTTAATCTCCAGGATCTCTTAACTGGGATCCATAAACGGTCAGCTTCAGATAAAGCAATGTTAGCAGTTTGGATAGCTCTAGATAACTTAGAGGTGTATAAGACATCTGGGAAAACGTTCTTTTCCTTTAATAATTGACCAGCTCTAGCGGCTTCCTTTTCACCGACAGCGGATAATCTGACATCAACCCAACCGGTGAATAAGTTCTTTTCGTTCCATTCGGATTGACCGTGTCTAACTAAAATTAATCTTGGCATTGCTATTTCTTAAAGGTAGTGGATTATCTTTCGATGTAAATTTGGTGGTTTGGGTGAAAAAGTGAACTTCCAATTACAGAAACGTCAAATTGGAAAAGCAGGAAATGTCGAATAAGACGTACAGTAGAGAATACCCATCGACAAGGCTCCCTCTCGCTTATATTCGTCATGTATATATATATATATATATATATATGTTTGTGTGTCTGTGTGTGAATGTAAGTCTAGATCAGTGGGAATACCAATATACTCATTTTTGTAACGAAAAAAAAAAAAAAAAAAAAAAAAAAAAGGACCTTAAAGTGAGAGTTAGAAAAAAAGAAAAGAGACTCTGTATAAGAAAAAAATGTATCAGGAGGATCTTTAACGTAAAGACAAACAACAAAGAAAAAAGTAAACATAAAACACAAAAACCAAAATGAAAAAGGAATTTTAGTGTTGTTTGTCATTATTTTTATTCAATATTCTAAAGAATCACCTAACCTAATTTACCAAGAGAAAAAAAAGTTACCTGTTTTGGAAACAAATTGTACGAAGGATAGGGTTTCCTTCAGGAAGTTTTTTTCAGGGCTTGTTGAACTTTTTTGTTTTTTTCCATTACAAAACTAAGGCATTTAGATAATGATAACATATTCAATGATGCATGAAGATGATACGTGGACACCAGGAAATTGCAACATTATGTAAGTTGCAACTATGCTTGCTCACAACTAAGCAAGAAATTGAACGGTCTATCAGGGAATAGCTATCTACAACAATATTTGACACAGCATATTTTCTTTAGTATTTTTAATATGTTTTGTGAAACTGTCTTTTCTTGCATTGCGTAGTGGTATTTTAATACTTGATAAGTAAAATGTGTAATATAGGGTTGGCCTCTGTTGGATCACTTAAAGGACTATGCTTTAAAATAAATACACAGGGTTTGACATAAGTTTCTTGAAAATTCAACACAGATGTAAGGTGTATCCCTACCAAAAAAGGAAGTAGTGTCTGGTTTCCTCTTTTTCATTTTTCTTTTTTTTTTTGATAAAAAAAAAATAGCCCGCATTTCTACAGTGGGAGTCACTTTCTTGTTTTTGATAAACATATCCAAATAGTTTTGTTCTTATCTGGCGTGTTCTTTAAAGGAAGATTATATGTTTCTAAAATAAGAAAAAAAATAAAAATAAAATAAAAGAAAAGAAGCACCTTTGAATGTTTGTTTGTTCCAAAAGTTACGCTGTTGAAAATGTATGGGTTTACACTATTTGCTAAACTATGTGTGATACAATGTAGTGGAAGTTATGGATGTATGGGTTGCAACTTCTGAGATCAGTTAAATTATATGGCAAGGAATCGAAATGTGTTTTGTCTAAACAAAGTCTGAATTGGTTAGGATAATAACATCACTTTATACTGCTCGCTAAAAGAACATAGATCAGGCTGTTTCATTAAAGCATCTTTTGGCATTCAAAATGCAAAAGTCTGTCACAATTCCCAGTCTTGCTCACCAACAATGAACTGATACAACAGTTTAGCTATCTTGCGAAATCTTCTAATAAAATGTCTGTGTAGTAACCTGTTAAAACCCAGAAGAGAGTGTGTATCTTTTTTTGTTAATCAAATAACTAATACGAAAAAAAAAATACTAATTAATAACTTTAATTTATTATGTCATACGTAAACTAAACGTAACATGTTAAAAAAAAAGTATATAATATATACATTGTACTTTTCATATTTAATTAATGTATCATTAATTTAAAAAAGGAAATGAAAATGAAAAAAGAAAAAGGCATAGAAAACACTGTATCATACTAATTAGCTGCAATATAAGTTCATTATGATATTTTCATTCCATCTCACTATTTTTTATATTTGAACCTGAAAATACTTAACCGAAGATTTTATCATAAACTTCACCAACACGATCATTTAAGTCTGTAGTTTGCATGGCACGTTTTTTAGCCTCAAAAGCTTGTCTTGAACATTCTCTTGTTACACAACATCCACCGTAGCAACTCAACATTGCATAATCAATCCATTCAAAATTATTGCCTTTATCTTTGCTGTTGTTGGTGTCATTCATAATATTGAAATCATACATTGCGCGACTGAAAGCAAGCAAAGCAGCAATGGTGCCGGTCAATGTATCACCTTGTCCACCAACTCTTTTAGATGAGCCAATTTGTTCATTGATTAATATACTACCATTGAAACCAAATATCCTATCTTGGTATCCTTTTTCAACAACAATACATTTCAATCTTTTGGCAATTTCTAACCCTTGTAATTTGTTTCCCTCCTGAAGACATGAATCACCTCCTGTTAATGAATCATATAATCTTTTAAATTCTACTACGTTTGGTGTTAAGATGATTCTACCTTCAGGGAACCTCATTAATAATTCTTGTACCTCTTTATCTTTACTTAACAAGAATAGACCATCGGCATCCAGTATAATAGGGATTTTACCATTAAGCTCTTCCAATATGTATTTAATTATATTTTTAATAGTATTAAGTATCATTTCATCACGGCCTAAACCAGGTCCGATAACAATGACATGAATATTGCGTAACAGGGTTTTGATCTTGATAAAATTAATCTCTTTAATGTCGTTGTTTAAAAAATTTTCTTTACCATTATCATTCTGATAGTATCTTCTAAAAGTATTAGTATCTACTAAATACGGATGTACCATTAAATTTGGCGTATATGATTTTATTACAGTTGCAGCATTTTGTTCACAAATGACATGTGTCAAATCGCATCCCATTAGCGCAGTAGCATTAGCACTGAAATACGGTGCTCCTGTATAATCTTCACAACCACCAATAATACAAACCCGACCACCAGCTTGTCCCTTGTGAAACCGTGATAATAATGGAGGGATACATTTATCTTTGATCGCTTTGATTAGTTCCTTGTGTGATAAACTTCCTAGACTCATTTATGAGACAGAAATTTTTGTATATGTATGTAACTGTGAAATAAGTGAATACGGGTGTATTAGCCCTCTTGGTTTTCTCTTTATAGGTTAAATTGTCACTTACTAAAATTAATTATTGTTAATTTATCATGTATATAACGTACTTACTTATTCTTAATATTACTTATTAAGTTTGCTTGTCCTTATGTTAGTAGTTATCTTTTTCTAGGGGTAATGTCTGTTAGAGTTCCAAGAGCTTAAGGAGGAAAAAAAAAAGAAAAAGTAGGATATGGAATCTCTAAAACCTTTGACTACTTTAAAGCATGTTGTTTTACCGGAAAGACCTAACGATCCAAAGATGTTTTTCAAATATTTCTACGATAACTAATTGTATTTGGCTCTACAAGTATACCTAAAAGGAAGTGATAAGTCTTAGCATCATTGAACTACTAGAAAATGTGAAAACCAGATTTCTCCCTAAAAATCAAGTATCGTTGACTTTAGGTGATATCTATATTATTTCTTCCACTCTGATCTTCAAGGATAAATATGATGACAAAAATGGATACAAAAAAAGAAACTTCTAAAACAAGTAAATTAAAATAGAGGAGACAAAACCTTAGTTATTTCACACCATATTTCAGGGTAGAGAATTTGTGTAAAATTATACAGTGTGTTTCTTATAATATGCCTGATTTGGTGTAGCAAGAAATTTTCTTCTAAGTTTATTAACACATATTCTTTAGATTTTGTTGTTATTGTGACTATTGCTTTCCATTGTATTTATCTTTTATGACTTAGTAAGTCTTCCAGGGCCTATTCATAACCTGTAATATTTAGAAGTTTGAGGATTCTATTTAATATTGTCTTCACCTTCCACCAAGGCTATCATAATATCACAGAGTGATCGTATTACAAAGAAAATTAGGAACACTAAGATTGATACTTTAATATAATATTCTTGTAGTGACTGGCAATTAATGAATTTCAAAACACAGGGCAAAATTCCACGCTGCTGTAGGAGGGTAATCGTGCCTTTGTTATTTGAAGCTAAAATATAGGTTATATTCTCATAACTTCCTATAAGATATGATTCTACTACTTTTCAATATTTTATAAAATTCAATTCTCTACTAAATAAAATAGGACAATTGTTTGAATATATATTATTTAACTTAGTGTACATGTTATCATTAATTAAAAATGGTAAGAATATTTTTTAGTGCTCCTTTATAGAAAAGTTATTGAACTCCTTGGTAATGTTGGGAATTGTAAAATAGATTTATTTATGTTATTGTTGTTATTATAACAATAATTTTCTATTGATTCTCTTTGGTTCTTTTAACCAAGAGATAATGTATAAAATTGTAAATAAGATATATACATATTCATATATAAACGAATTGACTTTTTATTTCCATTCCAGTAATTTCTCTATTGATTAAATTTTTATCGATAACCATAAAGAGAACATCGTACAAAATAACATCAGTATTTTAATACCTTGACTGAATTTGTTATTCTTGTACTTAGGTGTTAGTTTATTATTTTTATGGTCCCCCGTTTTTGTGTCATTTTTATATATAGAAACAGCAAAACTAATAAATGTATCCTAAAATTCTTATACAAGAGAAGCAATACTGTAATTAAAAAGTTTGTATTACCAAGAATCGATTAAGATTTGTAATTTTACCAAAGGAGTTCTTAATAGCTCAGGAAATGCTTTTTTTTTCTTTAATAGGATATTACTGGAATGATCACATACCTGTTTACGAAATAGATCATCCTTGTAAAAATAGAAATGTGTGTAATATCCAATCCACAATTGTGGAAATATTTCACAAAACCTTAATATTCTTCTGGATGAAGAATATTGTTGCATCATCTCTTTAGTGTTTTTGGGACATATCTGATTAAACAATATTAAAAGTATTATTATTATATTTATTATAGAAGTTCCCCTCGATTTCTTTCTAGGGATTATACAATTACACAAATATAAATAAAAAAAAATATGATATATACACATGTAACTAACCTAACTGGAAGTCCAGTAGATACGCAATCCTGCGGGTAACACCTGAGTGTCTGGGTGGGGGATTGGTACAGCCATGTGCGCAGTGGCTCGTATATTGTATTGAACCTGATTGGAGAATTTTCAGGGAGTGATAATTATATCAGATCTTGACGAGAGGCCTTTGATTGTTGAGGAATTAGGCCAGAGGTAAGGTAGCTCTTAGTATCATACAACGACGAAGTTCAATAAGAACAAGTTATAATTCTACATCAGGGTTATTTAATTAATTTTATATAAAGCCTAAGTAAGAGTGTTTATAATTATACTAATTGATATAGTTTATCCATTTATCTAAAACATATCTTACAGACAAACATTAGAAGGTAAAGAACCAGTAATTAAAATTTATCTCGGAATATTTTAAGTAACTATATTTATTTTATGTATATTATATAAAAGGTCGAAGAATTGTATTAATAATAAATATACCAATAACTTTAACATTTAACCATGACTACTAACTACAGTAACATTTTAGGTGTTTCTTCTTATGATTATCCATTTACCTATAACAACTCTTACAACACACTTCTCATTCTGATTGGAAATTTACTAAGTAGGGATATTAATTTATATATTTTTTACATTTATATGTTTTTTGAATTTGGAAAATTTTGTTAGGAAGATTTATACAGGAACCCTAGAAAAATATAATCGGTAGGGTTACCATACGCTACGCACATTTGGGAGATAATCTTATACGACAGAATCAACATTCAATATTGGGAGGGCTGTGTAAAATCATCATAACGCAGAATCTCATTTAAGAGGATGATATTCTTTTCTTGTGGATCTTTAGGTTTTACCATATCTTGACATTACATCCTTTTATATAGTCTATATCTAGAGAAAGTAAGCTAATCATAGGCTTTTAAGGTGTATAACTCGTTAATACATATTTTTAATACTTTCTACAGAGTAATATACCTTACAATATATAAAGGTCTATCATCTTATCATCTAAAAATTATATTTGTGTCTGATTTATAGTAGTATGTAGAATATTGTATATAAAAAATAAAAACAAGCAATAATCGTTTAAAGTCCCTATATATAACGTCTTTATATATAGTTATTATTGCCATACTATCTGTTCGATAGTATTATTAATAATAGTTGTTATTGTCCTGTCTATCCGTTCGATATTATAATAATTCGTTGTTTCAACTAACCGTTCATTAGTGTTATTAATTAGCTATATTTTTTACTTCAAACCACAACAAAATATGTGGTAAAGTGTAAGTGGTAATCTAAAATAATTTAATACGAAAATTGTAATTAATATCTAACGGATATTATAATAGTTCGAAGACAGTAATTATTACAAACGGTAAAGTAATTACTATGCGGTCTTAATAGCAAATATAGTAAACGGCTATTTTATTAAGCTATATATAATAATTATTCTTATTATTGTTGTTGTTCTTTTTATGTCTTATATATAAATATTATATAGAGAAGAGTGAACTGTAGATGAGACTTGAATGTTGGAGAAGGTGTCCTTTATATATGTTTTTGGATATGGTGATGGCTTAGACAGCTAACTAGTAGATAAACAATAGACAAGCTATGTTAAGTTGATATTAGCTAAGATACAGTTCAGATCTGGACAATAATTAATATATTTGTCAGCAGCATGTTGTATATAGTGGGAGTTGCATTAGATAATAAGGTGGCGTTTATTATTTGTATTTGTCAGCATCATTTTATCGACCACTATAGAAAAACAGATTTGTCAGCAACGTACCATTATACAACAAAATGTTGTAGATTAGAAATAATTTAATGAAACGATTTCCCTTTTTGATAAGCTTTTCCTTTTGTGGAAAACTTACTTATTTTGATAAGCTTCCTTTTTCGGTATAACTTCCTATTTTGGTAATTTTCCCTTTTTGGCAAGCATCCCTTTTAGGTATATTTTCTCTTTTTGGAATTTCCTGTTTTAGTAATTCAAGATACAAATTGTCCCTAGTTATGCAAGATGAAATCAAGGAGTTCTAATATTTAATATTTAATATCATCCGATCACGTTACACATTATGCTTATATGAAATGTTCCATCCCTTGTTTAATTGTTAACATTAATTATCTATTATTCCAGTTATTAGAATTATGTTTGGATTAGTTCTTTGGCTGTTTAACTTAATATGTTAAGGCAAGAAATTTAATATAAAAATAGAACGAATATTGCGAATATTCCCAAGTAAATTTCTTGACGATTTTTATACATTAAAATTTCTTTTTATAATTATTTTATATT
Organism: Arxiozyma bovina; assembly: GCA_023309525.1. Lineage (NCBI taxonomy): Eukaryota > Fungi > Ascomycota > Saccharomycetes > Saccharomycetales > Saccharomycetaceae > Arxiozyma > Arxiozyma bovina. Next base: position 766 of record JAKZLQ010000033.1, on the reverse strand, counting down.
TACTTTATATATCTGTATATAACCAGGCACAAATAGGAACAAAATATTAAGAATCAAATTTAATAACTTATTAGGTTTACAACACAAAAACTGTTGCGGATATTTCCTAATCGGGAAATTCTATTGTTCATTTTTATTTTGTTTTTCTCCGACTTCCACGGGTAAATGGTAATTCTAGTTATGACTATGGTTCGCAGTCCGAAAATCCGATCCAATGAAATGATTTGGAAAAATTAAAATGCATGACGCTCGATACCTTTCATATTAAAAGTTTAACAATAAAAAATATAATTATTTTTATTGGTTAATCAAATAGTTACTAACTGATTATTGTCTTTACCTAGTTCTCAAGTGAGTTCAAAATTTAATATATAAGGAGAACATATTTTAGATTCAAGTCCTCTTGTCACTTGGAACTTTTCTCTTCCATTCTTATATTCATTGTATATATATTTATATTTTATATATTATTATTTATTTATATATTTATTTTAATAAAAAAACCAAGTACACTTTCAGTCTATTCACTGGTCTATAAATAGTTTAAACAAGTGTACTTGGTTTTTTTATTAAAATAAATATATAAATAAATAATAATATATAAAATATAAATGAAATATAGATACAAATATGAACAGGAAATAAAGAAGAACTTGGAGAACTATAATATAAAAAATGTTCTCCTTTTATATAAAATATTTGACCACAAGTTTATTTCGAAAATAACCAAAACTCGAGGTCGACAGTAAAAAATAACAGAACGGAT